>CM077079.1:218496497-219063898 GCA_039513925.1 Platanthera zijinensis
CACAACTTCCAAGATCTTTCCCGCACTTCCAAAGTCAAAGTCCAATACAAAACCTCTACAGACATCCCTATGGGAACCAAGCTTAAGTACCCATACTGTCCAGCACCTACTGCCCAGATCCCTACATTCTCTCCCAACCTGAAGAATATAAGCCCCTCTCGACCTAGATGTAACTCCCATGTTTGGTCTGAACCCCAGAGATCATCAAAATCCACCTCCAGAAATTCTAGTTCTTAAGAAAAGGAAATATGGTGATGGTGCCTCTGCTAGCCGATCCATCCCGACTCAAGAAGCCTGAGAAATAAAAGAACAAGAATTTGCTGAAGTATGGAGCCCAACCTCCAAGTCTCTATTTTGGATACTCTAAGTTAGTTACAGAACTAAATGGGAATAGAGAGAACTACAGCCACAAGGAATGGAAAGAATATGAAACTTCATGACCAAGAGAATACTTCATGATAGAGTACATGGCCGTAACAATCCAAATCCTCCTCGGCCTCCGAAGTACTACCCTAAACCTTACAGCTATCAAAAGAAGCAGCAAGAAAAGAAAGAAGGCAGCAACAACATCAATTCAAATGAGTGGAGTTTAGCCATAGTATAGAATGTTGTGGACCAGGATTCCTCTATGGACAATTATATATATATATATATATATATATATATATATATATATATATGATTTTGAATTTTGATGTTATATTATTTCTCATTTATCATTGCATTTACTGTTGTGGTTTATAGTTAATTATTTAATTATCTTGATATAATTTACCTTAGTGTAGAGGGTTCTGACTTCTACAAACAGGGGGAGATTATTGGGTATTGCATCAACAATAACACAGATTTATGCGAAGTCACCCTTAAACAAAGATAATTTAAGTTTGTATTTGATGCCTTTCTCTAGTTGAATACTTGTAGGTCATTATTACTAATTATAGACCAATGTTAGTTTACAGTGAGCCACAAAACACAGGACCATGCAATATAATCCCTCATTGTGTGATCCATGGTGTTGGCTCATGTATAACCTCCTTATTGGGATGCACTTCATTCTCAATACTAAAGAATTGAAGAAAGGAAGTGTTGCAGATCCTTGGTTAAAGAAGAAAAGAAAATTTTTCTAAAATTTCCCAAATACATTTTTCAAAAAAGAGAAAGTGTTTACGATAAGTCCAAGAACATTTTTCGAAAAGCAATGTTCTTTTCAAGAAACATAAAATCTTTTCTAAAAATTCTTCGAAACCTGTTATAGTTTTATTTTTTGAAATGTCCTGAAGATGTTTTCGAAAAACCAATTTCATTTTTCGAAAATGGAATTCTGTTTTCGAATAATCAAACTCATTTTTCGAGAAAGACAAAATGTTTTCGAAAAGCCAAATCTTCTTTCGAAAAATTCTTATTCAAATCAAAGAAATTCTGCGTAAAGCCTTTTTCTAATAAGACCATGTTGTTTTTCGAAAAGACAACTTGTTTTCGAAGAATTCTAATCCTTTCGAAGAATGTATATGAAGAGAATTTCTAAGTTCTATTTCGTTGAACGCAGCTTCTATTTTGTCGAGCGCAACTTCTGTTCGACTAACGGGATTTCAAATGATTAATTCGTACTTAATATGATTGATTATCATTCTTTAAATGATTTCATACCATTAAAAGAAGTTCTATATAAAGTCTTGTCAGAAATTTTGCTAACCCTAATCTTGACAGAAGTCAAAATTGCCGCAAGTTCTAGATCAGGATAAAGCCGCACAAGGCATCTTCGTTCTTCTCTGAAGCTTCGTCCTCGATCCAGCGATTTAACAGAAGAATAGATTCGATAGGCCTCTGATTCAAGTTTCTCCAATCATCTATTTGATTGTGTCGGATCTCAAGAGATTCAGATCAAGTTTTCTTGGATTTCTTCCTCAACTTCTTCACCGAGCTTTCAATTTTCAAGAAGGAAGAACTCTGTAGATTTCAGATCTGGATTTGTGAAGTATTATTATTATAAAACTTTATTTCAATTCTTATAGGAGCTTTGTCTCCGAGCTTGTAGGAAGAGTTTTCTTCCGAGTGTAGATCTCGTTTTTGGGGGATCGAGTTTGTAGGAGTGCGTTTACTCCGAGTTGTAGGAGTGTTGCTCCGAGGTGTAGGATTTTTTAATCCGAGATATAGTGAAGTAGCCAAGTCTAGTCGTGGTGCTAGATTGGTGAGGTGGAGAGTGGATGTACCCAAGATTGGGGAACCACTATAATTTCTTGTGTCGTCTGGATTGTGCTTTACTATTTTTTGTGTTATACTCTCCTCAACTCTTTATTCTGCAATAGACGCAGATCTCACTTTTCACCCCCCCCCCCCCCCCCCCTCTAGGTTATTTAGGTAGAAAAGTAGATACTTTCAATGGTGTATGTAAGAAAAGCTTGAAAAACCAAGCTCTCGGCTCCCTCGATCTAGGGCCAATTGGACCCAAACCTTAGGGCCAATAGATGGG
This sequence comes from Platanthera zijinensis, assembly GCA_039513925.1. Classification (NCBI taxonomy): domain Eukaryota; kingdom Viridiplantae; phylum Streptophyta; class Magnoliopsida; order Asparagales; family Orchidaceae; genus Platanthera; species Platanthera zijinensis. The sequence goes on from CM077079.1 coordinate 218,498,968, forward strand.
GGTCTATCCGCAAAGAGAGAGGAGGAAGACATGACCTTCTAGGGTGACTGAAGTCGAGCCAATCGTCGTGTCGCCATTGCCGGTGGTGGCAGTTTCGGGTGCTCTACAACCACACTACCAGAGGGCTCAGCTCCTTCAAGGAAATGATGGAAACGGCTACTCTGGGTCTGGGAAGCTTTTAAAAATACTCAATGGGGGAAGGAGAAGGGTCTAAACTTTTTCGGCCAACTGAAAATCCTTGAATTCATCCACCAAGGGGCCGACCATGGTTGTTGATCTCCTCAAAACTGATCAGGGGAGATGGACCAAGTTATTGGAATTGAAGAGAGGAGGCCCTTGGCCTTCCTTGGCCTTCCTTGGCCATGAATGGCCTCTTTCTCTCTATTTCTCTCTCCGCCATTAAAAGAAAAATGAAGTTTCTCTCTCCTAGTCCCCCCCTCCAGAATTTGAGTGGAATTTTAAGTAAATATCAGCCTCCTAAAGCTTGTGGACCACTCCAATTGGGCTTAGCCCAAGTGAATTGGGCTTGGTTAGGTCAACTTGGGTTAGTTTGACCCATTTTAGGGTTGAGTTGACTTTGGTAAATTTGACCTTTTGAGTTGACCCCAATGGGTCCTTAGTGACCCATTAGCCTCCCCTAAGGTCTCGGGAGACTTGGGTAGGGTTGGTTTGGCACCTTGGTGGTCACTTGACCTATAATTTGACACTTTGACCACTTTAGGGTTACGGTTGACTTTGGTCAACTTGCCCACTTGGGTTGACCTTAATGGGTCCTTAATGACCCATTAGCCTCCCCTAAGGGTTAGGAGTGTTATGGTGGGGTCATGGGGTCAAGTTAAAGCCCTAAAGTCAAGCCCTAGGTTTGTGATGGGGTTGTGTTATAGGCAGAACAAGGTGATTCCTACCTTTATTCCCTAGTTCACCTTGTCTTCTTGAGCTTCCTAGAATTTTGTCATGACCTAATCATGACAAAACCACTCCTAGTGGTCTAGTTGTTTGAGGGATGTTACAAGTTATGACAGCTACCAAGAAAATAAACTAGTGTTGAGCATAATATGCATGAATTTTCTTAGGTGAGACCGGGCGTTCACGAACGATGGTTCATAACCACTGCGCCAAACGGGCTTTGTTTGGCACGACATTTTTTCTCCTGTGAGTTTGGAAAAAATGTCATTGTCATAATATGTATGTTTGACATGACAACGATTATGACCGCATCCAAGAATAGAAAACAACTTTTCAACATAAAAGTGGATGAAGTTTCTTAGGTGAGGTCGGGCATTCAAAAATGATGGTTCATAATTACTGCATTCACAACCGCTACCACTGCACCAAACATTAGACTCAGATTGGGAGGGCGGTACAAATTTAAAATGATTCACAGGGAAATGCTAAATAGCATTTGGGTAGCCATGGTCGCAAATTCTTTTTCTTGACTAATATTTTTAGTACGGCCCTGGCCCAAAAATGGCACTACGAAGACGAGACAATGTCCCGAAAGAGTTAAGCTGCGTTCGAACCACTTCTCTTAATGCAATTTTAGTTTGTCTCCATTCTCCCAAACATAGCCAATGGCTCTATTTGGCACGGCGTTTTTGCTCATTTGTTTAGGCGTTTTCACGCCAACATTTGGAGCAAATGTCTTCAGACAACGGCAAAACAAACGGCACCCGGAGGCGTTTGCCGCTTCTCCTCCCACAGCAAAGAGGAAAAGCCCCCCAAAACCTCTTTTTCGATCCCTGCATCCTCCCCTACAGTCCCAAAGCCGCATCTCCACCCGCCGTCTCCACCCGTCACTGCCATGCCAAATGATTCCTAGGCTTCATTTGGCACGGAGTTTTTGCTCTAGTAAGTTTTGATAAAAACACCACCGGCATAGAATGTATGTTTCGCATGACAATGGTTATGACCGCCACTAAGAAAAGAAAACTAGTTTTGGACATAAAAGTGGACGAAATTTCTTAGGTGAGGTCTGGCATTCACGAAAGACAGTTCATAACCACTGTATTCATGACTGTTATTGCCACGCCAAATGGGGCATGGCTTTATTTGGCGCGGTGGTGGTGGTCATGAACATGGTGGTCATGAACTGTAATTTGTGAACACTCGACCTCAACTAAAAAAATTCATACATTTTATGTGCAAAACTAGTTTATTCTCTTGGTGGCGGTCATAACCTTTGTCTTGCCAAACATACATTATTTGATAATGGTGTTTTTGACCAAATTCACTAGAGCAAATAATCCATGTCAAACAAAGCCTAGTCCTTGCAGTTTCATTGTCGCAACAGATTTAGGTGTGGGCATCATCAGCTTTCTCAGACAGATTTAGGTGTGGGCATCATCTGCTTTCTCCGACAGATTTAGGTGTGGGCATAATCTGCTTTCTCCGACAGATTTAGGTGTGGGCATCATTTGCTTTCCACCTAGCTAGATCCTTCTCGCTTGCCTGTTGAAAGGCATTGGTTGCACGCATAAGTCTATCTTACCTCAACCCTTCTCGCTTACATGTTTATTAATTTCTTTTACGACTTCCACAATGGTGTATGATTGATTTGAGGGATTGGTGGCTTCTCTAATAGCCAATCCAACTAATCTTGTTTTTTCTACCATAGACCCAATGTTAAGCCAGATTGCATGATTCTCTCCCCTGACCTTTGGCTTGCCCTTATTTATACGTTTTCTAACCGTGTTAATTGATTCTTCTTCGTTAATGTATATAGGGCGGGAACATGAACCGAAGTCACTCGCATTCGTCGGAGTAGAGATAGGCTCCACCTCCTCCTCCTCATCATCAATGAGTCGATCGTCTCACATAGAAGAGTGACGCTTTCCTAAACTCTGTGCCCAATAATGTTCACTGGTCGCAGACACTTCACTGAACATCATATCCAATTTCTCTTCAATTTCTGGGGAGAAGCCAATATAGTGGAATTTCTTAGCAGCGGGCACAATCAAAAAAATAACAAATACATATTTTTTTTTAAATTTATACGACGAGGAATTGAAGGGAAAAAATGAGTTATCTTACAACCTTAAGTCGCTCGTCCCACCATTCATCAGATGCATCTATAGTCCTTCGTGAAGTGTTCCATCCCAAACCAGTCTCTTTTCCTTTTAGATCTTTCCACAATTTCCATTCGTTTTTCAACAAATCCCATTTATTTTTCATTTGCCCTTGATCATATTGTCTGTTGGTGCATGCTCGAAAATTCGCTACTAAATTATTCCACCCATCTTTACTGAAGTGTGTGGTAGGCCTATTACCAAGTTCAATTTCTTTCACACAGCTCGCAATAGATTAACACCTCATTTGCATCCCTTGTAGTCGACACCCCACCTACCATAGGATTACCCATCTAGATGGGTGTCCACTCATTAACTCCACAAACCATTTATGTCATGTATGCGATGATGTCATGCATGGGGTTTGATATACTCTATTACACTCATGTGTCAAACATATAGTGGTATTCAGAAGAAAAAGATAGTAAGCATATACATGAAGAATTATAGAACGATTTGGTATTTTTTTCAGGTTCATCAATCATGTTTTTTGTGTTTTCATCAACCATGAAATCAGGATTTTGATCATCCATAATCAATGTTGCACCCAAAAAGTTTATGCTATTATTATGTATTACAGAATAACTAACACATGTGACTTTTGACATAAAAGATGAGAAGAAACTAACATATGTAAATAGCATAACAACATAATTGTTGAACAATATCCCACTATATAACTGTCATGTAACATCAAGCTTAAAGCATGGCAACATAGACAACATAAATTAACATAAAACATGAGCTTAAACCACATTAAGTTAATAACATAACAACATAATTGTTAAACAATATCCCGCTACATAACTGCCACATAACATCAAGCTTCACGGACCCAACTGTTGGGTCATGCATCGATAACGGTTCTTCAACAACCACACCCTGTTGTTTTCATCAAGGCAAAGAAACATTTCTCTATTTGATTTTTGCAACATGAAAACCGTTGCGAAGTCGTATAGGAAGTGGTCTCCAACGATATTTTCATGTTTATTATGTTCTTTTACGACTTTCGCAATGGTGTATGATTGATTTGAGGGATTGGTGGCTTCTCTAATAGCCAATACAACTGATCTTGTTTCTTCTACCAAAGACCCAATGTTCAGCCAGATTGCGTGCTTCTCTCCCTAACCTTTGACTTGCCCTTATTTATACGTTTTCTCACCGTGTCAATTGATTCTTCTTTGTTAATGTATGTAGGATGGGAACATGAACCGAAGTCACTCGCATTCGTCGGAGTAGAGATAGGATCCACCTCCTCCTCATCATCATCAATGAGTCGATCGTCTCCCGTAGAAGAGTGACGCTTTCCTAAACTCAGTTCCCAACAATATTCACCAGTCACAGACACTTCACTGAACATTATATCCAATTTCTCTTCAAGCTTTGGGGAGATGCCAATATAGAGGAATTTCTTAGCAGCGGGCACAATCAAAAAAATTAACAAATACATATTTTGTTAAAATTTATACGACTAGAAATTGATGGGAAAAAATGAATTATTTTGCAACCTTAAGTCACTCATCCCACTATTCATCAGATGTATCCATAGTCCTCCGTGAAGTGTTCCATCCCAAACCAGTCTCTTTTCCTTTCAGATCTTTCCACAATTTCAATTCCTTTTTTAACATATCCCATTTATTTTTCATTTGCCCTCGATCATATTGTTTGCCAGGGCGTGCTCGAAAATTTGTTACTAAATTATTCAACTCATCTTTACTGAAGTGTGTGGTATGCCTATTACCAAGTTCAACTTCTTTCACACATAGCTCGCAATATATTAACACCTCATTTGGATCCCATGTAGTCAACACCCCACCTTCCTTAGGCTTACCCATCTATGAGAACAAATCTGATTACAAATGCCATATAAAACAATGGTTGAAATCTAATTACAATTGAAAAATATTCAAAAAATATATATCTAAATGCATGATTACAGATTTCATCACTACAATGGGAGTAACAAGGGGGAGTTACTCACGGATGCATGTCATGACTCAACAATTATATTTGAAGTTTTAAAATATCCAAAAGTATCATTATATTATGTATTATGCACAAAAGTGTTAAAATTTTTATATAGCGGAAGACGGGAAACCAGGCGCAGGAACACTCAACACAAATGAGTCAAGTAAACCAGATGCACAAAGCTAAGCAAGAATCTGGTACTATAAAAAAATCTCCTTTATAAAGCCAGACATATATGGCGAGACATGCTTGCCAAAGAAACTAAAGAAAGAAGAAAAGTTACAAGTCCAATCAAACCGTGCGAACTAAATGAGTTACCGTCGGATCTGCTACTAAAGCTATAGAGTCTGCAGAGGCCGCCTAATCGCAAGACCGCAATAAGCCACGCAGACAACCCATTATTATAGTGCTGAAAAGAAATCATTCCGCTGAATTACAAACCGCCTGACCGCGAGGTCGCCTGGTCGACAAAATGAGTGGGCGCTGCCACCAACTAAAACAGGCCGCCCAGTGGCTGACAGCTTATTGAACAGAAGAACGTGTTGTAGAAGAGAAACCGCCTGGCCGCAAGCGACTTGCCGTTAATCGCTGGTTGAGACCGCAGAGTCCACACCAACCTTAGAACAAAACTCCTGGCTCTTCGGTGTTGTCCGCACAACCTGAACAACAAGAGCGCGGTCAACCTCTTCAAACCATGCGGATAGAAAAGGCCAGTCCGCAGCAACTAATCGCAAGTAAGCTTACTGTTCATTCAGTTAAAATGTTGTCATGGTGGGAATCCTATTTATAGGCCCGGAGAGGAGTTTGGTCACTGTCCTAGCAGATAGAAACACCACCCCAGCTTGTAACTAGCACAAGACAGTTTGCCCAATCCGCATGGACATGATCAGACACCAATCAATCCGCCAGGTATTAAGGAGAGGCGGAGTAGATGTAAATCTGTATCCCTGATGACACCACACCAGCCTACAAGCTACAGCGGACACAGCAACAGTCCGCGGGCTTAGTGGACACAGAATCAGTCTGCAATAACAAGTCCACTACCAAGGCACAGACCGCTCGGTCAACCAGCGGACATTGCGGACTCTTGCGTTCAAATGGGAGTTGTCACTGATCGAAACCAAGTCTCGCAACAAGTGTAACTCTAGCGCGAGCTCCGCGGACATAAAATATCAGTCCGCTCAGACCGCCAACTCCAAACCAGTTCGCCTAGCCGCAAACTCTGCGGTTAACTCCTAAACGCACCTCCTTAGATCAAGGGCATAGACCAATGCCGATCTCGCGAGTACAAGAATAGTCCGTATAGAGCGAACTCCGCAGACTCCAAACCAAACAGCCAAAGCTGCGGGCAATCAACCTAACCGCTCGTCTTTCGCCAAGGACAAACCATCAGGCCACAACCAATAGACTGCTCAGGACACACACCAATCTGCAAGACTATCCGCCTAGGCCGTGCGGTGTGCCCAATCAACCCCCCACTTTAACTTCAATAATTTCAACACTCCCCTTAAAGTGAGAAGTGGTGACCAAACCCAGCAGACCTCGTAGCTGTTCAAATGGACCCTTCGACATCGGCTTCGTGAAGTGTCCGTGATATTGTCCTCACTCCGAACATGACCAACCACCAGAGATCCCTCCAAAACCTTCTCACGAATGAAGTGGCGCTCAATCTCAATGTGTTTGGTTCGCGCATGATAAACTGGATTATTAACTAGTTTCAGGGCACTTTTGTTGTCACCGCAAAGCAGAGTTTGACCTCGCACTTCTTCATGGACATCCTCTACTAGTATCCTTAGCCAGATGGCTTCCCGAGATGCCAAGGTCAAAGCCTTTTACTCCGCTTCCAAAGTAGAGACGGACATCAAGTCTGTCTTCTTACTGTACCATAAAATACCGACTAATCCACATATGAAGATGTAATGCCCTGAAACTCAAAAGAGGGACGGACAGCGTTTGAAGCTAAGTTTAGGTCCTAGTAAGGATCACACGGCCTGGGACATGGGCGTGTCCAGGGCCGTGTCTTACTCGGGCTATTAGTCGGGCTGTGTCGAGTAAGTTACTCAGCCTAGGACACGGGCGTGTCCCTGGGCGTGTTTGGCACACGGCCTGTTACACGGGTGTGTCACATGGCCGTGTCCTCTTCGGAATGTTTTGGTCCTGTATCGAGTGAGGAACACGCCTCGCAACATGGGCGTGTACCGATTGAAACAGGCATGTCAAAGGTTGACACGGGCGTGTCTAAGCCCGTGTCCTGTTTGGGATGCGACGGTTTCAGCATCGATTGGGGCACACGACCCATGATACGAGTGTGTCCATGGTTGACACGGGCGTGTCCCAAGCCGTGTCACAGGTTGTGTCCTATTCTGTATTTCCTGGTTTATGGCAAGTGTGGAACACGGCCTTGGACACGGGCGTGTCTCAAGCCGTGCTCGGACCAGGAAATTGGTTTTAAGTGCGAATCGTGGCTGCTCGTTTCCTTCTATTGTGATCTAAGGGCCCAGGCTGGTCCTTGCTGAGTTAAGGCTATGAATAGGGTTTGAAACCCTCATTCCACTTTGAGTTTTCTATTTCTAAAGATTTAGAGAGAGGGGAGAGCAAGTAAGAAGGAGAAGGAGAGATCCAGTCGCCGGAGAAGCTTTGAAGCCCTGATTCTCAATCTGAGTCCAGATCAATGGAGGCGAGGTCGTTGCGGTGCTTTTTCATCCGTCAAGATCTCTATGGCGCCAAAGAGAATAATGAGGGTAACGATTCTCTTCTTGTACATGTGAAGTCCCTTTCCTTTTTGCATAGGAAACTCCCTCTCATGAGTGAGCGGTGAGTGTGAGGTATTCCTTCGGGTAGACATGAATTATCCCCGTTGTTTTGCATATAGAGTCTGGAATCGAAGTACGGACATAGGCATGGTGTGTGAAGCCTACCCAGACAAGTTTGTCTGGATCGGTGAAGTTTCTTTATGCATGAATAGCCGTAGTAGACTCCGTGCCGATGGTAATTTATTTATTTTCTATGCGGTTGATTGCAGCAGGGAGCCTTGAGGACTAACTCCAAAGTGCACCCGGAAAACTGGGTAGAAGCGTCATTCTACCATCTTGGTGGCCTGGGAGCCAACTTACACATAACTGGGTATGTAAATTTGTGTGATCGATTTGGGACTCGGGGAAGCTTGACCGCGCCTATGGCTTAAATTGACGTGGTGGTGTGAGCAACGGGTTAGGCGGAACCGTACACACTCTATGTGGTTCAGTTAAAGCGACCTAAGGTACGTGGTAATTACCGTTGGCATAGATGGAGGGTCTTAGGCTTAGGCCGGAAAGACTATAATGCTCACGAGGTCTGCCGTGCTGGCGGCGGTGGTGAGACCATGAATTTTTACCGAGTTCACCGAGTAAGTGCCCTTAGAGCACGGGGTGTGTGGTCGTGCAGGCCTGCACCAGTGGTGTATTGTGCAAATTTTGTACTTACACTTTAATCATTGGATTATACTAATGCAATGCAGGAAAGGAGCACTGCCACCCCAAGAAAGGTGTGGGTTCATTATAATTTGGTCAGCTTTAGCTGACCGTTGCTTTTGTTTGCAACCGCTGCGGTGGATTGTTGCTTGCAGGTGTTGTGGAGCCTAATGGTAAATAGCAGGCTAAAGCCCTTGTTGCTGAGCCGGCCCTCGAAGGCCTTTGCTAATGTTTACTTTTATTCTCATGTGTGACCAGCCTGCGTGCCGATGTTTGGAAGACACTATTTTTTTAAAGTAAACTCATGTAAGGTCATAAGGCCAAGTACTTTGTGTATTTGTACGCTCATTCCTATTTTGGGTACATTAGTGGACATTCATGTTGTGGCTTGGGTTCTTTTCTTTGTAACATTTAAAATGCTTCTGCTAGAATGTGCTCTGTGTAGGATGTTTATTATTGGAAGGATTGTTTAGTTTAGTAACCCTTCGGTCTGTCTGTGGTATATGGCGTCGGGCTCCGGCCGGACCTACTACTATATGTTATGTGACGGATAGGGGTGTTATAATTTGGTATCAGACTACCAGTTTCGGTTATACTTATTGGAATTTATGGACGAATTCTTTTAAGGAGTGGTGACCACATGTATGTGTGTCATCGTTATAACTTAAAAGAACTCATGAATGTCCACTTAGGAATGAAAATACACATGTTTGAGGAACCTGCGTGTTCCTATAATTGCTTTTTGTAATATTGTTCGGTCGCTTAACGGTGTTTTGTACGTCTATAGGTGACCAGGAGGTGTGCAGGACCTTCAGAAAACCTGCATTCTGAGGCAAGTAGCGCACTGAATGATGTACATACAACACCTCCTTCGGCAAAAATCATAAGATTGGTGGCTGAAGCGGTGTTCGCTATGATAAATGCCCAGCCTGCAAGGCAAATGCAGCAGCCTGCCCCTGCGGTGGAGCAGGTACCGCTTCAAGCGGTAGAACCGAGAAGGGTTGAACAAGTGGTGTTGGAGTCGTCGATACCTAGAAGAGCGACTGAAAAGCAGCTCAAACATGTTATGGGCTTCAATCCTCTGGTGTTCTTTAGGACTGGAACCCCATCTCAAGCTGAGGATTGGCTCTCCTGAGTAAAGAGAGTTTTGACGACTACGGAAACGGAGGAGTGGCAAAAGACCACCATAGCCACTTTCCTTTTGGATGGTGATGCAAGGTTGTGGTGGGAAGGTCTAGAGCTACATCACCTGGGAGGATGACAACTCACGGACATCTCGATAGAAGAATTTTTGAGACTATTCTTGGCAAGGTACCTTCCCTCGGCTCAGAGGATCGCAATGGAGAATGAGTTCCATAAGCTGGTGCAAGGAGAGAGTAGCGTGGACGAGTACCTCCATGAATTTACACGCTTGGGTCGGTATGCAAGCTCTACATTTGCGGATGAGGAGCGAAAGACAAACCGATTCTATGAGGTTCTGTGGGATGACTTAGGGCTACTACTCTCTAGGCCTATGACGCAGGGCTTCTTGACCTTGGTCAATATGACCCGGTCGTTGGAGAAAGATCTGAGGATTTTACAAGCAAAGAAAGAATCTAGTGCAAAGAGGACAGAGTTCAAGGTGCTGACTACCTCAATGTCTGGGTTTCGTAAGTTTAATAAGAAGGCTAGGACTTCGGGTCCATCCCCTTATTCTGGTGCATTTGGCGCGACTACAGGCTGAACCCCGGGCGCATGCTACAATTGTGGGAAGCCGTGGCATTTTTCCCGAGATTGCTGGAGCGGACGCCCAAAGTCCGAAAGAAAGCCGAGAGCAACGTATGAGGAGAAGGGCAAAGCGGTGGAGTCAACCGCATCCCACTATGCTCCAACCAAGCCTAGGGTTTACAACCTTAGCCAACAGGAGGTCATAAAGCAAGCTGATGTGGTGACAGGTACGGTTTAAATTTATAGCAGTTTAGCTTTAAATACTGGTTACCTTGAGCAAGTTAGCTTACTACTGCTTGTACTAGGCTTTGATTTGATTTTTGATAAACCGGCGAGGGAACTCTTCGATACAGGAGCTTCACACTCCTTTTTGTCTGAAGGTTTTTATCACGCATCGGAGTACCTTCTTCGATGGCAAAGGACAAATTGGTTGTGTTGTTGCATAAAGATACAGATTGGGAGTCAAGAGTTTGACTTGCAAGCGTCGTTACTGCCCCTGGTGGAGTTTGACATGATATTTGGTATGGATTAGCTCTCGGAGCAGCATGCATACATTGATTGCAATCGTAAGGAGTTCAAGTTGGGAACTGGTTAAGAGACGACGTTTTTAGGCTTGAAAGGGTCGAGCAAGACTTTGATGTCTGCTCTTCAGGTGGATAAGGCAGTTCATGCTGGTGCAGAGCTATTCTTCACACTAGTGGAGGATTCGAAGCCTAAGCCTACTTTTGACAGTATCCCAGTGGTATCCGAGTACCCTGCCGTGTTCCCTGGCGATCTCCCTAGAGCCCCACCTCAGCGAGAGATTAACTTCACGATTGAGCTAGTGTTAGGTGCCAAACCTGTGTCATGCTCTCTGTATCGGTTAGCGCCTAAGGAGATGGCGGAACTGAAGGTTCAACTTGAAGAGCTGTTGGAATAGGGTTATGTGCGTCCAAGTTCGTCGTCTTGGAGTGCACTGGTCCTTTTTGTTAAGAAGAAGGATGGAAGTTTGCGACTCTGTATAGATTATCGAGAGCTGAATAAGTTGATGGAGAAGAATAAGTATCAGATCCCAAGGATTGATGATTTGTTTGATCAGTTAGTTGGGTCATCGGTGTACTCAAAATTGGATCTTCAATCCGGATATTATCAGCTGAGGATAAGAGAAAGTTATGTCCCTAAGACAGCTTTCACCGCGAGGTATGTGCATTATGAGTTTACCATCATAACGTTTGGACTGACTAATGCGCCATCTGTGTTTATGGATCTGATGAACAAAACGTTCAGAGAGTACCTGGACCACTTCGTGATAGTCTTTATCGATGACAAATTGGCGTACTCGTAGTGCACAGAGGATCACTTCAAGCATCTATATTTGGTGTTGCAGACGCTGAGGAGGAACCAACTGTATGCCAAGTTCTCCAAATGCGAGTTGTGGTTGTCCTCGGTAGCGTTCCTTGGTCATATAGTCAGTGGAGAAGGGATTGCGGTGGATCCGACAAAGATAGTTGTGACGGGAGTGGCCTGTGCTGTCTACGGTAGCGAAAGTTCGGAGTTTTCTGGGGCTTGTCGGCTATTACAGGCGCTTCGTAGAGAAATTCTCGCGGATTGCGTTACCCCTCACGACTTTGACGAGGAAAGATGAAAAGTTTATTTGGACGCCTGAGTGCGCACAAGCTTTCCAAGAGCTGAAGAGACGGTTGACCACGGTGCTTGTTCTATGTTCGTCGAGTGGGACCGAAGGTTTTGAGATTTACAGTGATGCTTCGGGCAGCGGTTTTGGTTGCATTCTACTGCAGTATGGGAGTGTGATAGCTTATGGCTCGCGTCAGCTAAAGGTACATGAGAGGAATTATCCGGTCCATGACTTAGAGTTAGCGGTCGTGATATTTGCCCTGAAGCTGTGGAGGCATTACCTATACGGTGTGAAGGTCGATATCTACACTGATCATAAGAGCCTGAAGTACTTGTTGGATCAAAAGGATCTAAACATGCGGCAGCGGAGATGGATGGATTTCTTGGGGGACTACACATTTAAGATACATTATTTTCCTGGTAAAGGCAATATGGTTGCTGATGCGTTGAGTCGCAAGACTCCTGCGCAGGCCAACTGGTTATCGATAAATGATGAGCGTTTGATTTGGGGTTTGGAGGCATTGGAGATCTATTGTGTTGAGAAGCAGACTAGTGACGAAGCACAGCTGAACTGGATAGAGGTGCAGTATGACCTCGCTTATAGGATTCGGCAGGCTCTAGTTTTAGACAGCAGCATGAAGCAGATCATGGATGAGGCTTTGGATGGGTCAAATTCCCAATTTGGTGTTGTTGATGGACTGTTATGGAAGGACAGTCGTCTATGCATCCCAAATGTGGGTATACTGCAGGAGGAATTGATGTACGAGGCTCATCATACCAAGTACTCGATTCACCCAGGAAGTACGAAGATGTACTGTGATTTGAAGAAGTTGTTCTGTTGACCAGTACTTAAGAAGGACGTGGCACTTTACGTGGCGAAGTGTCAAACGTGCGCCTTGGTGAAGGCAGAATGCCAAAAGCCTGGAGGTTTCTTGAAGCCCTTGCCTATCCCGGAGTGGAAGTTCGATGATATTTCTATGAATTTTGTGCATGGTTTGCAAAGATTGCAGAAGGGGAACGACGCCATCTGGGTGATCGTGGATCGTTTGACGAAGTTGTCACACTTCATTCTGAATAGGAAGGATGATTCGGTGGCTAAACTGCAAAAACTCTATGTGGATAACATTGTTCGACTACACGGTGTGCCCCATAGCATTGTGAGTGACCGAGATGGGCGGTTCACTTCCAATGACTGGAGGTTGGTGCAACAAATGTTGGGGACCAAGCTGAGTTTCAGCACGGCCTTTCATCCGCAGATGGATGGTCAGACCGAGAGAGTCAACAGGACGATGGAAGACATGCTTCGCATGTGTGTCTTGGATTTCGGGAAGCAGTGGGAAGATCACCTGTACTTGGTGGAGTTTGCTTATAACAACAGCTACCAATCAAGTATTCAAATGGTGACCTTCGAGGCCCTATATGGTAGAAGATATCGCACGCCGTTGTCGTGGTTGGAAATGGGTGAGTCGAAGCTGTACAAACGACAAGAGGTGGAAGACGGCACTGTAACGCCCCGAAACTCATTAGGGTGACGGGTGGTATTTTGAGCCAAATATGTGTTTTGGCAGGGGGGACACGGCCGGGGACACGGGCGTGTCCTTGGGCATGTCGTGCTCAGGTTCAGTGTTGGCCACACGGTCATCAATTTTGGGGTCGACGATCGTCGAGAGGCTGAACACGGCCTAGGACACGGGCATGTCCCAGGGCGTGTCAGTCACTCGTCGAGTGTGGTGCACACGGGCCATGACACGGGCACAGACACGGGCGTGTCACATGTGACACGGGCATGTCTGGTGCCGTGTCACAGGCCGTGTCCTCCTCGGGTTAAGAATGTTGGTCATTGCACACGGGGGTGACACGGGTCGTGACACGGCCGTGTCGCATGCGACACGGGCGTGTCGGAGGCCATGTCAAATGCTGTGTGCTGGTTATCGAGTCGGTCGAGACGGCGAATGGGTGACACGGCCATGCACACGGCCGTGTTACAACCCATGTTCGGCCCAAATTTTGTAATTTCAGGCCTAATCGTGGCAGTTCGTTTCCTTGGCTTTGGATCCAACGGTGGGGGGCTATTCCTGAGTGGTTTTAGCCGGGATTTAGGGCTAGAATCCCTCATTTCATCCAAGTGAATCTCTCTCTAAGTTTTAGAGAGAGGGGAGAGCAAGGTGGATAAGGAGACCAAGATCCGGCCACCGGTGGAGCGTCGGAGCTCCGAATCGCGATCCGAGTCCAGATCCGCGAAGGCGATGCCGTTGCGGTGCTTTCCAACCGCGTAGATTTTTCATGGCACCGCGGAAGAACGCATGGTTAATGATTTATCATCCTAGGGCATGTGAAGCCCTCTTTTCCTTTGCAAAGAAAGCCCTCTCTCGCGAGTGAGCGAAGAGTTTGAGCGTTCCTTGGGGTAGATATGTGAAGACCCCTTGTATAGAGTCCGTATGCGAAAACGGGCATAGGCATTGTGTGTGAAGCCTATCCGGACAAGTAGAGCCAGATCGGTGATGTTGCATTGCATATAAACCGGAGAATACTCCGGATGTTTGGGTGTTTTTCAGGTTTTCTACGTGGTAGATTGCAGCAGGGAGCCTTGGAGATTAACTCTAAGGTGCACCCGGAAAACTGGGCAAAAGCGAGTTTCGCCAACACGATGGCCGGGGAGCCAACGTGAACATAACCGGGTTATGTGATTGTTGTGGCGGAAATGGGACTCAGTGAGTCTTGACCTTCGCATATGGCTTAAATTATCGTTGCGGAATGAGCACGGGTCAGGCGGAACCGTACCCGATCTATGTCGTTCGGTGGGACCGTTGGCATGGATGAGATTCTTCGGCGATCTATGGCAAACCGGCCAACGTCACGTCAATTCAAGCCATAGACGTTCCCGTTTCACCACCGCCCCTTGGACAGCCAATCATATGAGCATTTTGTCTTCATGGCCTTGGTCACGACAATTTAAGCCATAGATCGCCGAAGACTCTCATCCATGCCAACGGTCCCACCGAACGACATAGATCGGGTACGGTTCCGCCTGACCCGTGCTCATTCCGCAACGATAATTTAAGCCATATGCGCAGGTCAAGACTCACTGAGTCCCGTTTCCGCCACAACAATCACATAACCCGGTTATGTTCACGTTGGCTCCCCAGCCATCGTGTTGGCGAAACTCGCTTTTGCCCAGTTTTCCGGGTGCACCTTGGAGTTAAGAAACGGGAACGTCTATGGCTTGAATTGACGTGACGTTGGCCGGTTTGCCGTGAATTTTCCCTGTATGCACGAGGTGTGTGGCCGTACGAGCCTACGCCTGTGATGAAGTGTGTTTACACTATTTTAGTGCCTATACTAATAAAGTGCAGGGAAAGAGCATCGCCTCCCCGATTTTGGGGGCGGGATCGTTATAATTGGTCAGCATAGCTGACCGTTGCTTTTGTTTACCACCGGGCGGTGGATTGTGGCTTGCAGGTGCTGCAGAGCAGAGCGGGAAATAGCGGGCTAAAGCACAAGTTGTTGAGCCGGCCCTCGAAGGCCTAATTTTGAGTGTTTCATTGTAATCATGTGTGGCCGGCCTGCGAGCCGAAGTATGAAAACACTTTTATGTCAAGTGTTGGTACCCTAGTTTTGATTTGAGTTCAGTCTTCTCTTTTAGTCTCTTGACCCAAGATTTATCTATGGTCAAAGGTTAGTTGTTTAGTTAGTTTGCTCTAGATTTAGAGTTGTCACTTTTCCAGATGAAAATTTGGTTAAGTTGTTTTTTGTTCGACTATGGTCGAATGCCGCTCGACTATCGTCTATCGAGTGTTCGACGATCCTGATAGATACCAAGCTTATAGATATTCACTTCATGGCCCAGTCCAAGGATTACTCAAGCACCAGACCTCCAGCATGCAACTTAGCTAAGTTTAGCATCTGGAAGGAAAGGATTAAGTTATATATGAACTTTATTGATGAGAGTATTTTTGCTTCTATTTTGACAGGACCACCAAGAGCACCTGCTGCAGCTACTGCTTCATCATCAACTGATATGAGTGCAGTGCCTCCTCCAGATTACAACGATGAATACAAAAAGGCAAAGATAGCAGATGCCAAAGCAATGAATATTCT
This sequence comes from Platanthera zijinensis, assembly GCA_039513925.1. Taxonomy (NCBI): domain Eukaryota; kingdom Viridiplantae; phylum Streptophyta; class Magnoliopsida; order Asparagales; family Orchidaceae; genus Platanthera; species Platanthera zijinensis. The sequence continues at coordinate 218,514,869 of CM077079.1, forward strand.
GGCTCAGACAATGTCTGATGAAGTATTCCAGAAAGTTGCTGACTGTCCCTCAGCAAAAGCAATGTGGGATACACTGAACCAGATTGTAGTTGGTTCAGCTGATGAAAGGAAGGACAGAAGGTCCAACCTTATCTCCTAGTATGAAAACTTCAAGAAAACTGATGCTGAATCAGTTGAAGCAATGTACACTCGGCTCAGCTCAATCATCAATGAGCTGAGGACTCTTGACAAGGATATATCATTGACAGAGGTCAATGATAAGATTCTTATGTGCTTCCCTAGCACATGGGATCTGAGGATCTGGCCTATCAAGGAGGCCAAAAGTACAAATGAAATCTCAATAGAAGCTCTCCTTGGCAAGCTCAAGTATTTTGAGCAAGTGCTGAAGACCAGGGAAGCTGAGGCTGAAGCAAAGACTCCAACTCCAACAAGAAAAGAGCAATCTCTTGCTCTCAAAGCTGCTGAAGCTTCTGAAGGAAGCCAATCCAATGAGGAACTAATGACATTATTTGCCAAGAGGTTTCTCAAGATGGGAAGAAAAGACTTCAGAAAGAAATCTTCACGATATGAAGATAAACCAAGGTATGATCGTTCTCCTGCTAAAGAAATAATTTGTTATGGCTGCAGGAAGCCTGGACATATCCTACCAGAGTGTCCAGAGGAAAAGAATAAAGAGAAAAGGAAGGAAAAAGAACAGCACAGGAAGCATTCCAAGCCCTCCTCCTACAAAAACAAAAAGGAGAGAGGTTTCGTTGCTGAAACCTGGAGCGATTCTGATGAGGAATCTTCCTCCTCAAGCTCCAGTGAGGATGAGGAAGAGAAGAAGGCAAAGGAAATTTGCCTGATGGCAATTGATGCCTACAGCATTCACTCAGCTGCAGAGAATTCAGATTCTGATGAAGAAATGCCAACAGAAGATGAGGTATTGTCTTCTTACGATTTTACATCTGCTGAATTTAAATCAGATTTTAAATCTTTGTGTTTAGATTTAATCAGTTCTGAAAAGGAAATTAAGGACCTTAGAAATAAGCTTGCTGAATTTGAATTTATCTCTAATGAAAACATTAGGTTAACAGCAGAACTCACTAATTCTAGTGAAGAAATAAAATTCCTTAAGAATGAATTAGCTAAGTCAAAAAGGTTAGAAGAATATCTGAATGGTAGAAACCTTAAGTTGCTTGAAATAACTAGCATGTCAAACACTAGGTCAGGCAATAATAAGCTAGGCTTAGGAGCTTCATCTTGTGAACCCCCAATTATCCTTAAAAATCATCTCTCAACTCCAGTGAACTTTATCTCAGCTGATGGGAGAAAGAAAACTGAGCAAGTAAGACAAGTTAATCAAGCCTTAAACAAAGCTAAGAGAGAAAAGAGGAAGCAAAAGTTTAAGGAAATACAAAAAGCGTCGAACGCTGCTCGACGATCGCAGGCTCAGTGGTCGAACGAAGCTCGACGATCTGAGCATCCATCGTCGAACGCTGATCGACGTTTTCAATATGAATTTTAAAACCTCTACCAGAACTTTAGAAACCCGAATGTTAATAGAAACCCTAGGTTCATTGACCCATCATCTGCATGGAGTATCCCACCTAGGAGATCTTACCCGTTAGGTTATCTTCCTCAACCTGCTTTTTCATTTATTTCTAGTTTTTCTTATGTGAAAAACAAGGGACCCAAGGTTACCTGGGTCCACAATGTTTAATTGATTTATTTGCAGGTGAAGACCTATCCTATCACTCAAAATAGGTGGTATTTGGATAGTGGCTGCTCCAAGCACATGACAGGAAATAAGGAAAATCTATCAAGGTTCAAGGCCAAGCTTGGACCAAAGGTGATCTTTGGAGATTCAAGCTGTGGTCAAACTGAAGGCTATGGCAGGATTACAATTGGAGCTGTAACATTCAAGAGAGTTGCTTATGTAACTAGACTAAAGCATAATCTCATTTCAGTAAGTCAGTTATGTGATGCTGGATACCAGGTATCATTTTCTAACTCTCTTTGTAATATTACTTTAAATAATAATGTTGTGTTAGTAGGTATTAGACAAGGAAATATTTATTTAGTAGATTTTAACTCAACTCACTCTGAAATCTGCTTATTTAATGAAGTAATAAATAACAATACCTTATAGCATAAAAGGCTTAGCCATGTTAACCTCAAGAACATATCTAGGTTATCTAAATACAACCTTGTTAGAGGTTTACTTTCTTGCCCCTACAAGAAGGAGAGCCTATGCAAGGCTTGTCAATTAGGCAAGCAAACCAAAAATTCATTTAAATCTGTAAATAAAAGTGATTCTCCTAGAATCCTGTATTTATTACATTTGGACCTTTTTGGACCAATAAATGTACAGAGTCTAGGAGGGAAGTATTACACCCTAGTCATTGTAGATGACTTCTCTAGGTTCAGTTGGGTGTTCTTTTTGAGAACTAAGGCTGATAACTTCAAAGCCCTTACAGATTTTCTATTATGTGTGCAGACTGAGTACTCTACTCATGTGGCCTTGATCAGAAGTGATCATGGTACTGAGTTTGACTCTCTTCTCATGCAAGAATTCTGTGAGAGAGAAGGTATCAAACATAGCTTCTCAGCTCCTAAAACTCCCCAACAAAATGGGGTAGTGGAAAGAAAAAATAGAACCCTGATTGAAGCTGCAGGAACATTATTGGCAGATGCTAACATGCCTCTTTCCTATTGGGCAGAAGCTGTTAGCACAGCTAATTATGTGCTGAACAGAAGTCTTATACACAAGCTTAAGTGTAAAACTCCTTATGAGTTGCTTAAAGGAAAGAAACCTAAAATAAATTATTTTAGAGTATTTAGCTATGTAGTTTACATTCATAACAATAATAAAGAATACCTTAGAAAGTTTGAAGCAAAAGCTTCAATGGGAATTTTTCTTGGATATTCCCAAGTAAGCAAAGCTTATAGGGTATTTAATAAATCATCTTCTAAAATTGAGGAATTTGTGCATGTGTCTTTTGATGAATCTCAGATTTTTTATAAGGAGAAGGAAACTTCCCCTTCCTCAAGTTCATTACAGGTACCAGAATCTAGTAAAGATGTCACTCAAGAGATTCTCCATCTATCAACTCTTCATATCACTGAATCAGACAATGATGAAGACCTTATAGAAGCTGTTGTTGTTCCACCAATAGTAGATCAAATTCCTCCTGAGGAATTAATCCCAACTATTGTTGAAGATCACATCCCACCTGCCGATGTTGTCACACTTAGAGATCATCCTACATCTCAAGTGATAGGAGACATATCAGCTGGTGTTCAAACAAGACATCAATTAAGACAGGATGTGATGCATGCTTGTTTCCTTTCACAGATTGAGCCCCTCACCATTAAAGATGCTGAGCTAGATCCCCACTGGATCATTGCTATGCAAGAGGAACTCAATCAGTTTGAAAGATGTAAAGTATGGACTTTGGTTCCAAGACCTAAAGGCCAACTGATCATAGGCACTAAGTGGGTGTTTAGAAACAAGTTGGATGCAAATGGAATTATTGTAAGGAACAAAGCTAGGCTTGTAGCTCAGGGCTACAGACAGGAGGAAGGTATAGATTATGACCAAACCTTTGCTCCTGTTGCAAGGCTAGAGGCAATAAGGATCTTTCTAGCCTATGCAGCCTATATGAAGTTTAAGGTCTTTCAGATGGATGTCAAAAGTGCCTTTCTAAATGGTGAGCTAAAGGAAGAGGTATTTGTTGAACAACCACCTGGGTTTGTTTCTTCAACTCAGCCCTCACATGTTTTCAAGTTGCAAAAAGCTCTTTATGGACTCAAACAAGCACCCAGAGCCTGGTATGAGACTCTAGCTAGTTTCCTGTTAGAGCACAACTTTGTTAGGGGAGTAGTTGATAGAACCCTTTTCGTCAAGCACCACAAGGACACAATCCTGTTAGTTCAAGTGTATGTGGATGACATTATTTTTGGTTCCACTGATCCCAAACTGTGCAAAAAGTTCTCTGACTTGATGCATTCTAAGTTTGAGATGAGTAGTATGGGTGAGCTGTCTTACTTTCTTGGTCTCCAAGTAAAGCAAGATGCTGATGGCATCTTCATCTCCCAATCCAAATATGCCAAGAAATTGGTAAAGAAGTTTGGGATGGTTGATGCTTCAGCAATGCATACACCTATGGCTACTAATGTAGTTATAGATTCTGATGATCAGGGAAAGCCTGTTGATCAAAAGAATTATAGGGCCATTGTTGGTTCTCTATTGTATTTAACTGCAAGTAGGCCAGATATAATGTTTGCTACATGCCTGTGTGCTAGGTTCCAGGTCAACCCCAAAGAATCTCATCTGATTCTTCTCAAGAGAATCTTGAGATACCTGAAGGGATGTCCAAATCTAGGACTTTGGTACCCAGCAGAATCAGAATTTGAGTTAATTGGATACTCTGATTCTGACTATGCTGGTTGTCGAGTTGACAGGAAAAGTACCTCAGGAACTTGTCAGTTCCTGGGAGAGAGATTGGTCTCTTGGTTCTGTAAGAAGCAGGCTTCTGTCTCAACTTCAACTGCAGAGGCTGAATATATAGCAGCTACTAGTTGTTGTTCACAGATCCTGTGGATTCAAAACCAGCTTTTGGATTATGTGTACTCACACAAGTACACAAAAATCATGTGTGACAGTACCAGTGCTATCTCCATTGCACAAAATCCTGTGCACCACTCTAGAACCAAGCACATTGAGAAAAGAACAAGATCAGCCTTGAGTTCATATCCACTGACCTTCAGAGAGGTGATATTTTTACCAAGCCCTTAGATGAACAGAAGCATCTGTTCTTTTTTGTTCAACTAGGCATGATTAATGGAAAAGACTAAGTGTGACATCTGCCTTTGTTGAAACCTATTTGAAGATCATCGAACGATGTTCGAAGATAGTCGATCGGATTAAGCCTATCGTCGACCTATGGTTAATGATAGCTTATCTGCTTGAAGATCATCGACCGACGTTCGAAGATCGTCGAACAGGTCGAGCCTATCGTCGATCTATGGTTAACGACAGCTTGTTGTTTGTGAAGACAGAAATAGTCGAATGATGGATCGACTACTCTGCTTCAGGAACGATCGTCGAATGACCGTTCGACCATCATCTCTAGTATCTTTTAAAATAGATCGACTATTGTTGGTTTAATATAAAACCGATGGTCGACCTAGGTTAAGAGATCGTTCTTTTTATCGTCGACGGAGAGCGTCTTCTCGCATTCCGTCTTTCTGTTTGCTCCCTGTCTTGCGATTTCTACCGTTTCGCCCTCGTCGTCTTTCTCGTCTTCTCCAACCTATTCAATGGCGATCGCTCCAGCCCTCCTGGCTGTAGTAAAGTTCGATGCTGGCTTCAGTGTGGACTTCGACTCTTTCAGCTGCTGCGAGTCTGCTATTGTGGAAATTCTCAACTTATGCAAAGATCAAGGTTTGGAAAAGCTCATGTCAACAAGAATAAAGTTAAACATTCCCGAGATTAAAGAATGGGCATTTACTTCGTCTTCCAATGATGATTCTATGACCGAAACTATAGGCGGAGAAGAAGTAATTTTGACTCCCGCCGTTTTAATAGAAATTTTTGGATTGTTGAATGGGGAAGAGGATTATGAGCAAGATACCCCTGAGTTTGGGAGAATGCTGACTGAACTGGGACATACCGAAGGCATTCCCTCTAAGCTGCTTAAGGTAAATTTTCCGTTGAAGATTAAGTTCCTTGCTGAACTCGTCGGAAAAGTGCTACTGGAAAAGCACTCTGCCCATGACAATATTACCAGGCAACAGTTTGCCCTGATGTGTGCCATCGTGAACAAGAAACAAATTAACTGGGCAGGAGTTCTGTTTGATTTGATCAGGAAAAAGAATAGCAAGAAGGAAGTCACCCTGGGTAGGGTGGTTGGGATTTTTCTAAAGGAGAAATATTCCCATTTATTGGTCTCAGTCTCTACTTCAATAAATGCCAGCAAAAAGATGGACCCAACGTTGTTTGTCAAGTTGAAAAGGAGTTTTCTGAAGCCCGCTCTGGCAGGGGTAGCTCCAGTTGCATCTGAGAGCACAAGGACTGCTTCAGTCACTCCCCTCCTTCAAGAAGCAGGCTCAACCTCTCTCTCCCTTCCATCTTCTTCTTCTGCATTACCTTCAACCTCTACTAAAGTACCACCATCTACTTCAGTTGTAATTCCATCCTCTGCATCTCATCTTCTTGACTCCTCCACAATTCTCCATGCATCACCTCATGCATCTCCTCTCCCTTCTCATCTTACTAGGATATCTCATCCTAGTTTTGATTTATTGGTTTCTGAGCTTTCTACTCCTCCTCAGTCTCCAACTCTTCATTCTGATCATGTTGATCTTCCTGCATCTACCCATCATTCTCCAGTTCACTCTCCATCTCATCAAGAATACACCATCCCTGCTGATCATCCATCTTCTGTGATTCCCCCATCTTCATTTGAAATCACCCCAGCTTTCATCTCTAGCATCCTGGAGTTAATTACTCCTTCAATCAAACTCATGATTGAAGAGGCAATTGCTCCCCTTGCATCCTCCATCTCTTCTTTGACTGCTGCCATCCAAGCTCTCTCAAAATCTGCTGAGCCCTCTTCATCTAGGGGCCTGGTTTCAGTATCTACTGAAATCAGGCAGGGGGAAATGCTTTATGAAGATGCCTCTGAGCTACCCTTGGCCTCCCTTCCAGCAGATCCTCCTGCAGTTGCAGAGAAAGAGATAGAAGAATCAGCTCCTCCTCCATTGTCTGAAACAGATATTTCTGATGTCATAATGAAATCTGAGTTTGTTGTCAAAGTATGCCTAGAAGAATGCTCCACTCCCCTGGTTGCCCTCTACCTAGAAGGAGTCATTACTTCCTTCCTAGATGAATTATGGGAGTTAGGACATTCAAAGGAAAATTCTGAAGGTATCCCTTTTACTCATTTTTTAGACTTGATAACTGACATGCTAGTATGGGAATACCTAGAAGGAATGATACGATGTCATTTAGCAAATTTTTGTTCATAATACTACAGATATAATGGAAGAAGTATTAAATGTCCAAGAGCTTGATCACCAACCAGCTCCAGAAGTTCAAACTGAACCAGAACCAATTGTTCAAGATTCTGAGCTAGCAGTGCAAGAAGAACTGGTCCCCATGACAGTTGCTGATGAATAAGAAAAGGCTTCAGAAATTCAAATTGAAAAGTCTACTGTCTGGGATGACACACCTGGATTAGATTTAGATACTCTTCTGGCACAAGATGCCCTAGAAGAAGAGTTAAAAAGAGCTGCCTTAAAAGAGAAGGAAAGAGCTGTGCAAGAGACGATTGATCTGTATGATCTTCCTCCTTCTTCAAATTCTGAGGATGAGATTGATTCTGATGAATCTGATGAGTCCAAGAAAAAGAGATCTGCTAAGAAGAAAAGGAAAGTTGTGGCTCCTCCTCCTCCAAATCCTGATAATGATGTTCCCTACTATATCTTAAAGGTATTGATCCTAAATCTAAAGAATTTCAACACTGGATGGCATTTTCTAAGAATCAGCAAAAATTAAGGAAGAAGTCTTAGAGGTATGACAGTCCTGCCCTAAGATGGACTCCTAGAGGTCCTCCTCCTCCACCTCCCAGTGCAGGAGCCTCTGGAAACTTATCTGCAAATCCTTCTGCTCAGTCTGATAAGTTTAACCCATCCCAGTCATCTCAAAGGAAAAGTTCTCAAGGATATTAAGGCAGAACGCAATCTGGTTATCAAAGACTTGATGCTGATGTAAAGGAACAAGTGAAGGAGGTGGTTTATCAAAGACCAACTTTTTCTCCTCCTCCTTCCAAAGAACTCAAGAGCACATCCTCTCCAAAGCCAGATCATGCAGTGAAAGCTGTTTCAAAAGGTAAAAGAATTATTTTTCTCAGAAAAATCTAGCAAGAAATTTGCTGAGTTTGCTCCTCCTTTTTCTCTAGTTATTCAGGATAAAGAGCCAGCTGAAAGTCTGCTAGATATGTCTATTAAATTTAAAGCTGTGAAACCTGTTGATACAACTTCTGAAAATGTGTATGAAAGCCCAGAGCTTGATCCTGATTTCAGGATGGCTTGATTTCTTGAACTTGTTGGTTCAGCCCAAATTAAGAAAGCTAAAGCTGAAGGCAAAGACACTGCAGGATTAACCACTATGTCCAAATTCAGAATGAAGGAGCTTGATAAATTCCAGGTTAGACCTGAGGTATTTGACCCTTCAAAATAGATGGAAAAGCATCCTGAAGCAGTTGTCCCAAGAGCATCAGAAACTAAAATCATTGGAGAGCAAGATTTAAAGTTGTCAAAGAAAGAAGCTCTAGATCCTTATAGGAAGATTACTTTTGTTCCTAGTTCTTCTGAACCTAAACCTAATTCTGAAGCATCTTAAAATTTCGTTGATTGACAGTTATTTGCTTATCTGATTGATTGATGTTATCTGCTTAGCTATTTCCCTTCATGCATTTTATTTATTTTCAGTAAATAGTTTTGTGTTTATTTGTTGTTGAGAGACTTAACTCAAATAGGGGGAGATTGTTGGTACCCTAGTTTTGATTTGAGTTCAGTCTTCTCTTTTAGTCTTTTGACCCAAGATTTATCTATGGTCAAAGGTTAATTGTTTAGTTAGTTTGCTCTAGATTTAGAGTTGTCACTTTTCCAGATGAAAATTTTGTTAAGTTGTTTTTTGTTCGACTATGGTCGAACGCCGCTCGACTATCGTCTATCGACTGTTCGACGATCGTCTATCAGTTGCTCGACGTTTGTCTGTCAGCAAATCGTCTATCTTTGAGTTTGTTCAACTCTTGGTAGCTCGACGTTCTGTGGAATCTGCCTCGCTGATCGTCGAACTCCGCTCGACGTCTTTTGACCAGACAGATTTCTTGATAGTTCAACTATCTGCTTGGATAGTTCAACTATTTGATAGTTCGACTATCTGTTTGATAGGTCGACTATCTGTGTTGCTTGATAGCTCGACTATCTGTCTTGATAGGTCGACTATTTGTTGTGCTTGATAGTTCGACTATCTGCTTGGATAGTTCAACTATCTGATAGTTCGACTATCTGTTTGATAGGTCGACTATCTGTCTTCTTTGATAGTTCGACTATCTGTTTGATAGGTCGACTATCTGCTTTCTTTGATAGTTCGACTATCTATTTGATAGGTCGACTATCTGCTTTCTTTGATAGTTCGACTATCTGTTTGATAGGTCGACTATCTGTTTTCTTTGATAGTTCGACTATCTGTTTGATAGGTCGACTATCTGCTTTCTTTGATAGTTCGACTATATGTTTGATAGGTCGACTATCTGGTTTCTTTGATAGTTCAACTATCTGTTTGATAGGTCGACTATCTGTTTTCTTTGATAGTTCGACTATCTGTTTGATAGGTCGACTATCTGCTTTCTTTGATAGTTCGACTATCTGTTTGATAGGTCGACTATCTGCTTTCTTTGATAGTTCGACTATCTGTTTGATAGGTCAACTATCTATTTTCTTTGATAGTTCGACTATCTGTTTGATAGGTCGACTATCTTCTTTCTTTGATAGTTCGACTATCTGTTTGATAGGTCGACTATTTGTCTTCTTTGATAGTTCGACTATCTGTTTGATAGGTCGACTATCTGTTTTCTTTGATAGTTCAACTATCTGTTTGATAGGTCGACTATCTGCTTTCTTTGATAGTTCGAATATCTGTTTGATAGGTCGACTATCTGTTTTCTTTAATAGTTCGACTATCTGTTTGATAGGTCGACTATCTGTTTTGCTTTGGTAGTTCGACTATCTGTCCTGATAGATCGACTATCTGATAGCTCGACTATCTGTCCTAATAGTTTGACTATCTGCTGTGGTAGTTCGACTATCTGCTTGGGTAGTTCGACTATCTGTATCGTTCGACTATCTGTCTGATAGGTCGACGATCTCTGTGCTTCGTTCGACGATCTCCGAGGGTCGTTCGACGTTTTGCTGTGTGTCTTTAATAATTTTGTCCTCTTCTATTTTATGATGTATTTCATATTTATTTGGCATATTATTTTTGTAAATTTGTGATATTATTTCCATGCAATTTCTGCTCCATTCCTTATGCATGAGCCAATCTTTATCTGACAAAGTGTTTTGTCTTATTAGTTGAAATGCATTTTCTGCTTTATCTGTCAGGCTGTCCTTTATAGTCGTTAGACTCAGAAAGTCTTCTCTAGCTATAAAGAGTTCTTTCTGATGTGACCTTTTTCCTACACCCTTCTTATCTAATTGGTTATGCAGCTTCTTAGAAAGCTTTATCCTCTTATAGTATGTTTGTCTGCAGGATTTGTTTTTGCTTTATGCTTTTTGCAGCCCAGATTGCTGATTCCAGAAGAAGACAAAGATTCAAACTCAAATTAAAGCCGTTGCAAAGGCTCATATAAAAAGAGCTTCTTTTGAAAGAGAAAGACACAGAACCCAGATCATATACACTCAGCAGCATAGAAAAAGAGAAAAAGCAAGAGAGTTCTACAGCTCTCAAAATTTCATATTCAACTGAGAAGATCAAAGCTCTTCTGCATTCTTCTTCATCCTAAGTTCATCCTGCTTACAGGAAGACTTTCACTCAGAGGCCTTTAGAAGAAGAAGAAGAAGAAAGGAAGCTGTTTGAAGAAGAACATTCAGAATCCTCTTCAAGCTTCTCCTTCAGAACCTCAAGACAATTCTTTGTCTTAGTTCAGAAGAGTTCTTGTACCCTGAAGCAAGACTCTTTCCTGGATATTCTCTAAGCCAGGGGCAGCCTTGATTCTTTAGAGCTATCTAGCTCTGTGCAATCCACTAGCTTCTCTAATCTGTTTAACAATAGAGAAGAAGCCTTAACTCTCTCAACCTCCTGTACAAAGGGTTATTACTCCCTTCAAAAGTGAACCATTGGTGGCAGGGCACCTGATCAAAAACCTGTGTTGGATTTTGAGCTCCTGATCAAAAGCTCAAAGGGTCTACTTGATCTACCTGAAGCAGATCAGTTGGTGGCAGGGCACCTGAACAAAAACCTGTAGTGGATTCCTACCAGGGTGGTAGAAGAGTGGACGTACCTATTTAGAGGGAACCACTATAAATTCTTTATGTCGTCTGTGTTGCTCATTTAATTTATTGCACTGTGGCTGTGAGTAGAATTAACTAGGATTGCTAGTTGCTGTGATAGGATCCCAAGCTTAACTGTAATTACAGTTAGCTCTCTCTTGTGCACTACACTTTGTGTTAGGCTCTAGGGTTATCAATATCTATAAACTAATTCCGCAAATTAACTCTAAGGGAGTTGAGTAGGGTATCATAATTTTTGAATACTCTATTCACCCCCCCTCTAGAGTTGTATCTACCCTCACTTTCATCAAGCAAACTTTGTAAGGCCTTAAGTCCATTTCTATTTCTGTGTATTGAAACATTCTTACGGGTGTTATTGTAGTGGACATTCATGCTCTCTTGCCGGGTTCTTTCGTCTTGCAACTTAATTTTAATGCTTCCGCTAGGTGCTTGTGTAGGACGTGTAATTGGTTGAATGGTTTCAACGCGTAACCAACCGATCTGTCCCTAGTATATGGCGTCGGGCCCCGGCCAGACCTACTATTATATGCTATGTGACGGATAGGGGTATTACAAATTGGTATCAGACTACTGGTTTCGGTCAAACTTAAATGAATTCGTGGGCGAATTCACTTTAAGGGGTGGTGAGCACATGTGTGTGCGTCATCGTTATAACATGAAAAGAACCCATGAATGTCCACTTAGGAATGAAAAAACATATGTTTGAGGAACCTGCGTGTTCCTATAATTGCTATTTGCAATAGTTTTTGGTCGCTTATCGGTGTTTTGCATGATTATAGGTGACCAGAAGTGGTGTTGGACCGTCGGAACAGCCAGGTTCCGAGGCAAGCAGCGCACCAAGTGAAGCGCCTGCAACACCTCCGTCTGCCGAGACCATTAGGTTGGTGGCAGAAGCTGTCTTTGCTATGATCAACGCGCAACCTGCAAGGCAGGTGCAGCAGCCTGCTCCTGCGGTGGAGCAAGTGCCGCTCCAAGCGGCAGAGCCTAGAAGGGTTGACAGGTGGCGGTGGAGCCGGAGTTGCCTCAGAGATCAACTGAGAGACAGCTTAAGCATGTGATGGGCTTCCATCCACCGGTGTTCTCGGGAACAGGAACCCCGACCCAGGCCGAAGATTGGCTCTCAAGAGTCAATAGGGTGATGACAGCAATAGAAACGGAAGAGTGGCAAAAGACCACAATAGCGACGTACCTATTGGATGGGGACGCAAGGTTATGGTGGGAAGGTCTAGAGCTACACCAGTTGAGGGGAAGGCCATTGGCCGAAGTATCTGTGGAGGAATTTTCAAGACTGTTCATGGCTCAATACCTCCCCTCAGCGCAGAGGATCGCACTAGAGAACGAGTTCCAAAAGTTGGTGCAAGGAGATAGCACCGTAGACGAGTACCTCCACGAGTTTACTCGATTGGGGAGATATACTAGCGCTACCTTTGCCAACGAGGAGCGAAAGACGAACCGCTTCTATGAAGGGTTAAGAGATGAGCTGAGGTTGCTACTGTCAGGGCATATGGCGCAGGGTTTCCTAACCTTGGTCAACTCGGCCCGGTCCTTGGAGAAGGACATGAGAAATGTGCAAGCTAAGAAGGAATCTGGTGGGAAGAAATCAGAGTTCAAGGCGCCGACTACGTCGAAGTAGGGCTATCGAAGATTCTACAAGAAGGCTAGGACGTCAGGTCCAGCTTCTTCTACAGGTGCCTCGGGGGCAACTACCAATCGAACCCCGGGCGCTTGTTTCACGTGTGGAAAGACGGGGCACTTTGGCCGCGATTGCTGGAGCGGACGCTCAAAGTCTGAGAGAAAACAAGGAGCTACCTACGAAGAGAAGGGCAAGGCGGTGGAGTCAACCGCGTCCCATTATGCTCCGACTCAACCTAGAGTGTACAACTTGGGCCAGCAGGAGGCCATTAAACAAGCTGACGTGGTGACAGGTACGAGTTAATTTATAGCAAGTTAACTTTAAATATTGTTGTCTATTGCTTGTTAGCCTAATATTATTTACATAGGCTTTGTTTTGATTAGCGATAGTCCGGCACGGGCACTGTTCGATACGGGAGCTTCACACTCCTTCTTGTCCGAAAATTTTATATCGCGCATCGGAGTCCCTTCTTCGATGGTGAAGGACAAGTTGGATGTGCTGCTACAGAATGGGTGCTCGATGCGTGCGGACAGAGTTTGCGCCGTGAAGGTTCACATAGGGAGCCAAGAGTTCGACTTGCTAGCGTCATTGCTGCCGCTAGTAGAGTTTGACGTTATCTTTGGGATGGATTGGCTTTCGGAGCAGAAGGCTTGGATTGATTGAGACCGGAAGGAGGTCAAGCTGGGTGTTAGATGGGAGACAACATTCGAGGGACTCAAGGGGTCGAGCAAGACGCTGATGTCTGCTCTTCAGGTGGTAAAGGCAGTTCGTGCTGGTGCAGAGCTGTTCTTCGCAATAGTTGGGGATGTGGAGCCAAAGTCCACGTTGGATAGCATCCTCGTTGTTTGTGAATACCCCGATGTGTTCCCGGATAGTCTTCCCGGGGCCCCACTGCAGCGAGAGATTGATGTCACCATCGAGCTCGTGCCGGGTGCCAAACCCGTGTCACATGCTCTATATAGGTTGGCGCCGAAGGAAATTGTAGAGTTGAAAGTTCAGCTAGAGGAGCTAATGGAGCAAGGTTATGTGCATCCAAGCTCGTCGCCTTGGAGCGCACCGGTCCTCTTCGTTAAGACGAAAGAACGGGAGTATGCGGCTGTATATCGACTACAGAGAGTTGAACAAGCTGACGGAGAAGAACAAGTACCCGATCCCGAGGATTGATGATCTCTTCGATCAGTTAGTCGGATCGTCGGTATATTCTAAGTTGGACTTGAACTCGGGGTACTATCAGTTGAGGATCAGAGAGTGTGATATCCCGAAGACTGCGTTCAGCACAAGGTATGGGCATTTCGAGTTCACGGTCATGCCGTTTGGACTGACGAATGCTCCATCAGTGTTTATGGACATGATGAACAGGACGTTCCGAGATTTCCTGGACCGCTTTGTGATCGTCTTTATTGATGATATATTGGTGTACTCGCAGTGCGAAGAAGATAAATTCAAGCACTTGCATCTGGTATTGGAGACTTTGAGGAGGAATGAGCTGTATGCAAAATTCTCCAAGTGCGAGTTCTGGCTACCCTCAGTAGCATTACTTGGTCATATTGTTAGTGGGGAAGGTATAGCGGTGGATCCGGCGAAGATCGTTGCGATACGGGAGTGGCCTGCATTGTCTTCTGTCGCGGAAGTCCGTAGTTTTCTCGGGCTTGCCGGATATTACAGGCGCTTCGTAGAGAACTTCTCGCGGATAGCGCTACCTCTCATGAAGTTGACAAAGAAAGATCAGAGATTCTTGTGGACATAGGAGTGCATGCAAGCTTTTGAGGAGCTGAAGAGACGGTTGACCACGGCGCCAGTGCTTAGTTTGCCGAGTGGGACCGAGGGCTTTGAGGTTTATAGTGATGCCTCGGGTAGTGGTTTGGGTTGTGTGCTGTTCCAGCATTATAGCGTGATAGCTTATGGATCGCATCAGCTAAAAGTGCATGAAAGGAACTATCCGGTCCATGACTTGGAGTTAGCGGCCGTGATATTTGCACTTAAGCTGTGGAGGCACTACCTATATGGCGTAAGGGTCGATATATATACCGATCACAAGAGCCTGAAGTACCTGTTGGATTAGAAGGATATTAACATGAGGCAGAGGAGGTGGATGGAGTTCCTGGGGGACTACACCTTCAAGATTCATTATGTACCCGGGAAGGGCAATGCGGTTGCTGATGCGTTGAGTCGCAGGGCTCCCGCCCAAGCCAACTGGTTGTCGGTGCATGATGAGCGGCTAATACGGGAGTTGGAGGAGCTTGAGATCTGTTGCGTTGACAAGCAGACGAGCGCCAAAGCAATGTTGAACTGGACAAAGGTTCAGTATGACCTGGCTGACCGGGTTCGGCAGGCATTGGAGAAAGATGACTCCATGAAGGAGCTTATGGAGGCAGCATTGGATGGGTCAAATTCCCAGTTCTCGGTGGAAGATGGGTTGTTAAGGAAGGACCATCGGTTGTGCGTCCCAAGCGGGGGTAACCTACGGGCGGCGTTGATGTACGAGGATCATCATAGCAAGTACTCAATCCACCCAGGGAGCACAAAGATGTACCGTGACCTCAAGAAGCTATTTTGGTGTCCGGGGCTTAAGAAAGACGTAGCGTTGTTTGTAGCTAAATGCCAAACGTGCGCCTTGGTGAAGGCGGAGTGCCAAAAAGCGGGGAGGATTCTTGAAGTCCTTGCATATACCGGAGTGGAAGTTCGACGACATATCTATGGACTTTGTGCATGGGTTACCAAGGTCGTAGAAGGGGAACGACGCCATCTGGGTGATCGTAGATCGGTTAACTAAGGTGTCGCATTTCATTCCGCATAGGAAGGATGACTCGTTGGAGAAGTTGGCGAAGCTTTATGTGGAAAATATAGTTAAACCGCATGGTGTGCCTCGCAGCATTGTGAGTGATCGCGATGGGCGTTTCACGTCAAATGATTGGAGGTTAGTGCAACAGATGCTGGGGACAAAGTTGAAGTTCAGCACAGCCTTCCGTCCGCAGACGGATGGACAGACCGAGAGAGTCAATAGAATGATGGAGGACATGCTACGCATATGTGTTCTAGACTTCGGGAAGCATTGGGAGGACCACCTATATTTGGTGGAGTTCGCGTACAACAACAGCTACCAGGCGAGTATCCAAATGGCGCCCCTTGAGGCCCTATATGGTAGAAAATGTCGCATGCCGTTGTCTTGGTTAGAAACGGGTGAGGCAAGGTTGTACAAGAAGCAGGAGGTGGAGAGTGCTACCTCGTTGGTGCGGATCATTCAGGAGCGCTTGTTGATCGCTCAGGACAGGAAAGCGAAGTATTACAATGCCAAGCACCGGAACGTGGAGTTCGCGGTAGGCAATTGGGTATACTTGAAAGTGAAGCCGTTCAAGGGGGTTTCGCGGTTGAGACACTTGAAGAAGCTGAGCCCAAGATACCTTTGACCTTTTGAGGTTCTGGAGCGAGTCGGCGAAGCGGCATACCGTTTAAGGCTATCGGAGGAGTTAAGTGGGCTACACGATGTGTTCCACATCTCTGTATTGCGGAAGGTGGTGCAAGAGCCTTCGCAGGTGATCGCAGTTGATCAAGTGCCGGTGGACGAAGGGTTAACGACTAGGGTCAAGCCCGTTCGTATCGAAGACTCTAAGTTCAAGAGGCTCTGTAACAAGGATATCCGGATGGTCAAGGTCCGGTGGGACAATTGCGGTCGGGAGGAACTCTCTTAGGAACGGGAGCAAACTATGCTGGAGGAGTACCCGGAGTTATTCCACTCAGGTACCGCTTAAAGTTTTCAATTTTCTTTCCTTTAGTAATTTCGTGGGCGAAATTCTTTTAAGAGGGAGAGAGTTGTAATGCCCCGAAACTCAATAGGGTGACGGGTGGTGTTTTGAGCAAAATATGTGTTTTAGCAGGGGTGACACGGCCTGGGACACGGGCGTGTCCCAGGGCGTGTTGTGCCCGGGTTCAGTGTTGGCCGCGCGGTCATATATTTTGGGGTCGACGATCGTCGAGAGGCTGAACACGGCCTGGGACACGGGCGTGTCCCAGGTCGTGTCAGTCACTCGTCAAGTGTGGTGCATACGGGCAATGACACGGGCACAAACACGGGTGTGTCACATGTGATATGGGCGTGTCTGGTGCCGTGTCACAGGCCGTGTCCTCCTCGGGTTAAGAATGTTGGTCGTTGTACACGGGTGTGACACGGGTCGTGACACGGGCGTGTCGCATGCGACACGGGCGTGTCGGAGGCCGTGTCGAATGTCGTGTGCTGGTTATCGAGTCGGTCGAGACGGCGAATGGGTGACACGGCCATGCACACGGCCGTGTTGTAACCCGTGTTCGGCCCAGATTTTGTAATTTTAGGCCTAATCGTGACTGTTCGTTTCCTTGCCTTTGGATCCAATGGTGGAGGGCTATTCCTGAGAGATTTTAGCCGGGATTTAGGGATAGAATCCCTCATTTCATCCAAGTGAATCTCTCTCTCTAAGTTTTAGAGAGAGGGGAGAGCAAGGTGGAGGAGGAGACCAAGATCCGGCCACCGGTGGAGCGTTGGAGCTCCAAATCGCGATCCAAGTTCAGATCCGCGAAGGCGACGTCGTTGCGGTGCTTTCCAACTGCATAGATTTTTCATGGCGCCGCGGAAGAATGCAAGGGTAACGATTTATCATCCTAGGGCATGTGAAGCCCTCTTTTTCTTTGCATAGGAAGCCCTCTCTCGCGAGTGAGCGAAGAGTTGGAGCGTTCCTTGGGGTAGATATGTGAAGTCCCCCTTGTATAGAGTCCGTATGCGAAGACGGGCATAGGCATTGTGTGTGAAGCCTATCCGGTCAAGTAGAGCCGGATCGGTGATGTTGCATTGCATATGAACCGGGGAAGACTCCGGATGTTTGGGCGTTTTTCGGGTTTTCTACGTGGTAGATTGCAGCAGGGAGCCTTGGAGATTAACTCCAAGGTGCACCTGGAAAACTGGGCAAAAGCGAGTTTTGCCAACACGATGGTCGGGGAGCCAACGTGAACATAACCGGGTTATGTGATTGTTGTGGTGGAAACGGGACTCGGTGAGTCTTAACTTGCGCATATGGCTTAAATTGTCGTTGCGGAATGAGCATGGGTCAGGCGGAACCGTACCCGATCTATGTGGTTCGGTGGGACCGTTGGCATGGATGAGAGTCTTCGGAGGTCTATGGCTTAAATTGTCGTGACCAAGGCCATGAAGACAAAATGCTCATATGATTGGCCGTCCAAGGGGCGGTGGTGGAACGGGGATGTATATGGCTTGAATTGACGTGATGTTGGCCGGTTCGCCGTGAATGTGCCTTGTGTGCACGAGGTGTGTGGTCGTGCGAGCCTACGCCTGTGATGAAGTGTGTTTACACTATTTTATTGCCTATACTAATAAAGTGCAGGGAAATAACATCGCCGCCCCGATTTTGGGGGCGGGATCATTATAATAGGTCAGCATAGCTGACCGTTGCTTTTGTTTACCACCGGGCGGTGGATTGTGGCTTGCAGGTGCTGCGGAGCCAAGCGGGAAATAGCGGGCTAAAGCCCAAGTTGCTGAGCTGGCCCTCGAAGGCCTAATTTTGATTATTTCATTGTAATCATGTGTGGCCAGCCTGCGAGCCGAAGTATGAAAACACTTTTATGTCAAGAAAACTGTGTAAGGCCTTAAGGCCATTTCTATTTCTGTGTATTGAAACATTCCTACGGGTGTTATTGTAGTGGACATTCATGCTCCTTGTAGTGGACATTCCTACTTTTATGTCAAGAAAACTGTCTTGGCTGATTGCATCTGTAGCACTTAAGCCACTCCTTCTTCTTCCAATCCTGCTTAGGAGCAGTGCTCCCCTCTTACTGATAAGAAGTTGAAGGGCCATCACCGGGAACAGTCTTCTTCTTCTTCTCCCATCTCTTCTTCTTCCCTGAGAAGAGAGCCTCACTACCTCCTTCAAAGATTGTAACTCCAGCCATTTGCTTAGCCAAACTTTTATTTGAAGCCAACAGGTTCTCTAGCTCCAACAACGATGGCTGAGAGGCCCAGCCTTGAATAAAAGTTACAAAGGCCACATACTCCTTCCGCAAGATGCAGATTATGTTCCTTTTCAACTTAGCTTCAGAAATGGGCTCATCAGGATCCAATGCTGAAATCTCAGCGCAGAGGTTCTTCATTTTCAGAAAGAAGGTAGAGATGGAGAGATTTATCTGAGTTGCCCTAGCCAACTCATTTTCTAGGAATTGTAGTCTGGCTACGTTCTTCCTGTTGAACAAACCATCAAGGGAATTCCATATCTCAGCAGCAGATTGATATCCTAAGATGTGATCAAAGAGTTCTGGTAAGATAGCTCGCCAGAAAGCAAACTCCGCTTTTGCGTTGGTCTTTCTCCAAGCTCTCACCTCAACATCACCAGCACCAGCACCAGCAGTAACCTCCTACTTATCGTCACCATCGACGACATCCCACAGATCTTCACCAAGAAGATAACACTTCATACACGACTTCCATTTTTTAAAGTTAGTCGGTGTGAGTAGCTCGATTCCAAGACCCCTTGCATACCCAGCTTCCATTGCACTAACTCTGGTAACTTACTCACAAAAGAAAAAAAGCAAAATAAAGGTGATAACTGCTCAAGCCACAGTTCCCTCTAATACCATGTTAAAATTTTGATATAGCGGAAGACGGGAAACCAGGCGTAGGAACACTCAACACAAATGAGTCAAGTAAACCAGATGCACAAAGCAAAGTAAGAATCTTGTACTATTAAAGAATCTCCTTTACAAAGCCACGTATACATGGCGAGACATTCTTACCAAAGAAACTGAAGAAAGCAGAAAAGTTATAAGTCCAATCAAACCGCGCGGACTCAATGAGTAACTATCGGATCTGCTAATAAAGCTAAGGAGTCCACAGAGGCCGCCTAATCACAAGACCTCAACAAGCCACGTAGACAACCCGTTATTCCAGTGCTGAAAAGAACTCAGTCCGCCGAACTGCAAACCTCCTGACCGCGAGGTCGCCTGGTCGCCAGAAAGAGTGGGCGCTGCCACCAACTAAAACAGGCTACCTAGTGGCGGACAACTTATTGAACAGAAGAACTAGTTGCAGAAGAGAAGCCGCCTTGCCGCAAGCGACCTGCTGTTAACCGCTGGTTGAGACCGCAGAGTCTGCACCAACCTTAGAACCAACCTCTTGTCTCTTCAGTGCTTTCCGCACAACTTGCACAGTAAGAACCCAGTTTATCTCTTCAAACCACGCGGAAAGAAAAGGCCAGTCTGCAGCAACTAATCACAAGTAAGCTTACTGTTTATTTAGTTAATATGTTGTCACGGGGGGTCCTATTTATAGGCCAGAGAGGAGTGTGGTCACCGCCCTAGCAGATAGAAACACCACTCTAGCTCGCAGCTAGCACAAGACAGTCCGCCCAGTCCGCATGTACATGGCCGGACACCATTCAATCCGCCAGGTATCAAGGAGAGGCAGAATATGTAAGACCCCCCTTTTTTTTAAAACACCGGGGTCTTAGGCCCAGAACCGCTGCTTTGTAGTGACACCTTCGCACCCGAGAAGGTCATCACTACAAAACGCAGATCCTGCCGGCCAAATCGATCATAACCGTAGCAAGGAAATAGAGAACAACCAGTCCACAGAGATCACATATATAGAAATAAAAGTCTCCACGAAGGGAGTGTCCACAAAATAATATATCAGAGTACTAAAATATGGGCTTATGCCCAGTACATCATGTCCTAACTACATAGTCACTCAACTGGAAGAAAAATAAAACACTACTAGAATCAGGGACTCACAGTCCCAGCTGTCTGAACTCCTGAGCTAGACTGCCCTATCTCCAAACGGGCCGACCTCCGGAGCTGCTCCTCTATGCTGGGCTCCATGATCCCCTAAATGATGTGGTCCGAAAATCGTTAGTCTATAAGACAAAGTCCTATCATCCCCCATCCCTTCCCTTATGGCCCCTAGGCACCGGACGGAGAGGAAGAAAGGGGAGGACATGAAGGTGGAGATTAAATCAAAAGAAATAGGTGGCAGCGGAACTAATCTAGCAATTCTATAATAAATAATGGCAATAAGACGGAATACAGAAAGTAACCTTCACTTATGTGAGAACACATAAGCCAAGGGGTCTTCTGCAAGGCTCCCATCGTATAAAAAGTCTCATACCAATTTATACGTTGGGGTGTCAGTTATCAAACAGCAGATTATATATATCAAAATTTACCTTAATTTATAAACTTGCCCACACAAGCTTATAGACCAAGGGGTCGTTTTGCAAGTCCTAATGTATAAGCGTCCCATTCCACTTATACCTTAGGTGTCAGGGGTTAAATGAATCGATTATGCTATGACATGCTAGTGGGTATGATGGAACATGCAAGTGCAACTCACACGCCCAACTCTGTGCACACAGACCTTTAGTTCCCCATTTCTGGAGCCGTAACCTCCCAGGATACCTCCGTAATGGCATACGGAAGCGGTGGGTTGGGCCTCGCCCACCTTTAAACCAGTAAGGCACTACCGGTCAGACCTATCGTACGCCTCAACGCTTGGTGCACGAAGCGGACACCTGCGTACTCTTGCCGGCTGGTGCGCTGGACTTCTGTTGGCGAAGTGCTAACTACACTTGCTGAGTCAGCGTATTCACGTCGGTGCATCGACCTTCCAATACCGAAGTCCCACAACCTTTATTTTCTTTCCTTTTTATGCACATGCAAATTTAACGTATCAAACCAATCGAGCCAAAGCTCACCGGACCATTCCGTCCGTCTCTTAACTAATCGAGCTGAAGCTCCCCGGACCAAAACGTCTGTCTCAAAACTAACCGAGCCAAAGCTCCCAACAAACTTCCTGTGCTACCAGTGTTTGTGAAATGTGAGATCCTAATTACTAGGTTACTCTTTTCAGTTTGTTAATATAATTTACGTTAACCCAGGACTACCCCCGGTATTCCCTATGAAGGGCTCTCAAGGGGCACTAGAAATTATGATGGGATTACGCCCATCGTTCCTTTTCGCAAGATACTTATTATTATTGGTTGATTCCCTTGCCCATTACTTCCTCGTGTTACAATAGGCAAACTTAGTGTGATTTTTAACCTTCCTCTCTTCGGAAAAGACGATCTTTCGTAGAACCCGAGCACCTCTACACTCTAGCCAAACCACTTCTCACTACCCCTCCCATCCTTCTATGGTGAAATCATCCACATCTATCCGACTCAACAAAATAACTAACTCCAAAAAATATCCCAAATCATATCCTATTGCAACTTTAATGATTTGCTAAGTGCAGACCAACTTAGGCTATACGTCGGACCGGATAGAAGATAATCTAAATAATCATCCAAATACCCTAAATTATTTACTGGAGACTTATCATGACACAAATAGACTAAACTCAGAAGATTATAATTTTACTAATTATTCTGATTTTTAATTAATTTTCTTAAGGGTTCTAAGAGCTACCAATTGAACATAAAGTGCACTTTTTAGATATGAATAAAGCTTCATAAAATCATGATAATTTTTAAACAATAATTTATCAATAAGTCCAAGATATAACAATTTTTCCAGTATTTTAAGGACTCTAATTTAATTTTGAGAATAAATCCTTTTTTCTTTCATTAATGAAGTAAGTGCAATAAATACTCATCCAAAAATTCTTTATTAATCTTCTAGAGCAGATACTGTTCTAAAAACATCAGAGACCAAATTTCATAATTCTTCAATGGGGATTGAGCTCTAGAATAAATAATTACAAAAATCTCGAAAAGTTATGTTTGTAAATCAAGTATTGTAATTATTCTCCCAAAAATCATGAATAAAATCCTACAACTAAATATTGATCTGGAAACATCAGTGGCCAGGTTTCATAATTTTACAGTAGGTAATTTGCTCAAAATGATTTATTGACCATAATTGCCCTTTTGGAACTTGTGAAGGAAGTACTAAATATAATCAACTAAAAATTGGTAACAAAATTAAGAGATATTTATTTAGAGCTAAATCATCTGATGGCCAAGTTTCATTAGATTCAAATGAACCGAGTAATCAAAATAATTAAAACACCAGTTTGGGCAAATTGATACCTAACAAATAAAGTACTAGAAATATAAACCACAAAATTCTAATAAAATTATTAAGGGTTATACCTAGACTAAAACTTACTATACCCAAGTTTCACAACTTTCAACTAAGATTTTGTGACTGTGTTTCCATAATTGAGCTTCTATCCTAAAACTAGGGTTAGGGTTTTGAGGTGTCTACCTACCTCCAAATCCTCTAAAATTAGTAAGGGTTATATCTCGAAAAGTTATGTTTGTAAAGCAAGTATTGTAAGATTTTGTGACTGTGTTCCCCTGTAAAAATTTCACTCTATTTGGACAATGGATGAAGGGTGGGCACCCATTTGAACCTCAGGTTAGCCCTAGGTATAGGCCTCACCAAAATGGGTGTTGTGGTCAAACCACTTACCCAAATGGGTTCAAATAAATTTTAAATTAAACTAGACTTCACTGGCTACAACTTTCATGTTGACCACTTTCTAAGTTTTAGCCCCTAAGGGCCTTAGTTTTCTGTTCTAAAATGATGTACAGTATAGGATATTAAATTCACTAAACTATACAATAATTAATATAATAAATTTAAGATGAACACTGTTCATCTTCCTCATCTACCCGAACAGCAAATATAAAATGCATAACCTGTAGCTTTTCGTGAGCCACCACCGGCCATCCAGCCACTTCCCCGGCCAGCCATCGCCACCACCACCTCCGTCGAGGCGGTGGCTAACGCCCGGCGGTGGTTTGGCCGCCGGAGGTGGTGGTTTTCGGCGAACCCGCCACCATGATTTTTTTGGAATTCTCCATTTTTTTCACTTGGATCGGCTCGTTTGAGCTTAATTCTTATCTCTAAAGATTCCTAAGATCTAACCATAGAAGAAGAGGAAGGGGAGGACCTTGCTTGCGCCCTGAAGACGTGTCGATCGTCGGGAAGCCATTGGTGGTGGTGGTGGTGGTGGTGGTGGTCGGATTTCTGCAACAGCACAGTGAAACTCCTTGGCTCCTTCTAGAAAAGT
Source organism: Platanthera zijinensis (assembly GCA_039513925.1). Classification (NCBI taxonomy): domain Eukaryota; kingdom Viridiplantae; phylum Streptophyta; class Magnoliopsida; order Asparagales; family Orchidaceae; genus Platanthera; species Platanthera zijinensis. Next base: position 218,538,616 of record CM077079.1, read on the forward strand.
ATGGAATTGAATCCCTGGAGTTCAGCTCAGCTTTTGAAGATGAAGAGAAGGGGTGTTAGGTGGATGTAGGAGCTTGTCCATTCTAGTCAAAGTTGGCGGCAAGGTAGGTAGGGTGTGAAAGCATGATAAGCATGTCTCAAACCAGTCAAATACCAGCTGGCTGAAGCCCCTTTGTCTTAGTGTATTGAATGGGGGTTGTTGAGGAGGGGAAAGATGAGTCCCAAAGTCTTTCCTTTTTCTCTCTTAGTTGCTGCCATGGCCAGGGGAGGTGATTCTTGCAAGAGAGTGGGCCCTTTGCCTCCCAGGCCCTGCATGGCATAAACTCCTTACTTTCTCTCTCTTCATTAACAGGGAATAGTGCTGACACGGGCGTGCCAATTGGTGATATGGGCATGTCGATTGATGTCACGGGCGTGTCAGCCGAACCAGCAAACAGGCTGAAATTCTCCAGAATTATTCTAAGTATAATGGCGTCGAGTGAGCTCAGCTCACTCGACGCCATTCAGTTTATGGCCATACGACGTTGAGTGAGTGAGCTGAGCTCACTCGACGCTATTTATTCTATGACGTTGAGTGAGCTCAGCTCACTCAACGCCATACAAACTATGGAAGACGGCGTCGAGTGGGCTGAGCTCACTCGATGCTTTTTAGTCTATGGCGTTGAGTGAGCTCAGCTCACTCAACGCCATACAATTTATGTTAAGGCGACGTTGAGTGAGCTGAGCTCACTCAACGCCATTCACTCTATGGCGTTGAGTGAGCTCAGCTCACTCAACGCCATACCGTATATGGCACGACAGCGTTGATTGAGCTAAGTTCACTCAACGCCATTCACTCTATGGCGTTGAGTGAGCTCAGCTCACTCAACGCCATACCGTATATGGCACGACTGCGTTGAGTGAGCTGAGCTCACTCAACGCCATTCACTCTATGGCGTTGAGTGAGCTGAGCTCACTCAACGCCATACCGTATATGGCACGACGGCGTTGAGTGAGCTGAGCTCACTCAACGCCATTCACTCTATGGCGTTGAGTGAGCTCAGCTCACTCAACGCCATTCACTCTATGGCGTTGAGTGATCTCAGCTCACTCAACACCATTCACTCTTTGGCGTTGAGTGAGCTCAGCTCACTCAACGCCATGCTGTATATGTCAATACGGAGTTGGGTTGGCCCTTGGAGGTCATTTGACCCTTAACTAGGGCACTTTGACCACTTTAGGGCTATAGTTGACTTTGGTCAACTTAGCCTTTTTGATTGGTCCCAATGGGTCCTCGGTGACCCATTAGCCTCTCACTAGGGTTATGAAGGTATGTGTGGGGTCCACTTGGCTAAGGGACTGCAATTGGCCCTTGTGTAGGTCAGTTTGACCCAATTAGGGTTAGAGTTGACTTTGGTCAACTTAACCCCTTTGACTGCCCTCCTTGGGTCCTTAGTGACCCATTGACCCCTCACTAGGGTTATGAAGGTATGGGTGGGGTCCACTTGGCTTAGGTAGGGTCAATTAACCCTGTGCAGGCCAGTTTGACCCATTTAGGGTTAAGGTTGACCTTGGTCAATTCAGGCTCTAGGGTTGACCCTGGTGAGTCCTTAGGGCATTAACATGGGTTGGAGAGATCTTGGTGAGATCTTGGAGTCATGGTGAGGGCCCCTAGTCACCCTAGACTAAGGTTTTGGAATTTAATATTTGCAGACCATAGTGCCCCTATCCACACCAACAGACCCACTTGACTTTTTATTGGGCTTCCTAGGATTTTGTCATGACAAAACCACTCTTAGGGGTCTAGTTGGAAATGAGATGTTACAGAATAGACGTCAGACCGCATCCCGTATGACACCGCACCAGCCAGCAAGCTGCAGCGGACACAGCAACAATCTGCAAGCTTCAGCGGACACAGAATTAGTCCGCAATAACAAGTCCACGACCAAGGAACAGACCGCCCGGTCAACCAGCGGACATTGCGGACTCTTGCGATCAAACTGGACTTGTCACAAATCGAGACCAAGTCCAGCAACCAGTGTAACTCTAGCGCGAGCTCCGCGGACATAAACTATCAGTCCGCTCAGACCACCAGCTCCAAACCAGTTCGCCTAGCCGCGAACTCCGCGGTTAACTTTTAACCGCACCTCCTGAGATCAAGGGCACAACCCAATGCCGATCTCGCGAGCACAAGAACAATCTGCGTAGAGCGAACTCCGCGGACTCCAAACCAGACCGCCCAAGCCGCAGCCAATCAACCTAACCGCACGGATTTCACCAAGGACAAACCATCAGGCCGCAAGCAACAGACCGCTCAGGCCGCACACCAATCCGCCAGACTGTCCTCACAGGACGCGCGGTCGGCCCAATCAACCCCCACTTTCAGTTCAATAATTTCAACAAAAAGCACATCAAATATGATGGTAGAATCGTAGAGGTGAATAATAATGAAGCTTAAAGAGAACATAAAAACCATTTTGAAAGGAAAAAAAGAGATTTATGATTTGTGTAATTGTGAAACCAATATGCAAAATTTTCAAACTCCCCCACATGGTCCACCATAATATATGTGGAGAGATTGATTATTGATGCAAATATTTATAGGTGGTAACTTGTAACCCATGGCTCCAGCAGCAAAGGTTGTTTGAATGATGAGCCTTACTATTAGGGGAAAAAATGACTTGTTATATGGCTTGAGTAACAATTACTCCAGATTGAGTTTAACTTTGTTGCCCGAGTCTTGTTTTTTCTTGGTGACAATGCAATTAGATTCAAGGTCCATTTGACACTGCATTTTTACTACAATAAATAACACCGTTAATAATTCTATAAAATACATGAGCCACAAAATTGCATAAAATTTGAGGGCCACAATAGCAAACTGGCAATAAGACATTTTTATTTATAATTGAAGAGCATTCTATGATTCCATTTATTACTGCTTAATATCGATTTGAAGAAATGTGATAAGATAATGAGGAGCAAAATTAGCATCTGCTAAAGAAATTCATGAATTCCACAATACAATGAGGCCTGCAATGCATAATTCTGTGTGCACACAACAATTCACCATGAGCCACAATATATAGTAGAATTTCATTAGTCCCATACAACATCCAGAATCAAACAAAGATTTTTTTTGGTACTGAACCAACATTTGGTACAAACAAAAAAATCCCATTGCTACATCTAAAATTAATTGAAATTAGTCTTTCTATAGCCTTACAAAACTATAAGAAAATCGTATTTTTTTCACAAAAATTGAAAGCACCAAAATTTGAAGTTGTGAAGTTGACTTTAAACTTACATAAAAGGCAGCAAATAGTAATTGAAGCAAGGCTAAAGAAATTCAAGCAAGAAACCGCCACAGTTTTCTCAATCAAATAACAATATCAAAGTTCTACAAATCAAGGTTCCAACTTTCTTGATCTAATTGATGGGCCTCATGCAAATGTTGTTGTTTAGGTAAAGTTGTTTACGATTTACACAAGAGTTCACATTCGATTAGAAAGAAAAACTTAAGATAAGAGCAAGGAATCAATTCTGCATCTGAATGCTTAAAGGAGGCATCTGCTCGGTCGCCGGCACCGGAGAAGAAGGCAAGCCACAATTTTTTCAGGGCAACAAACGACAGATCCGGTGCCGGCGATCTTCACCGGCATTGGATCTGTCGCCGGCGCCGACGAAAGAAATAAAGGAGGCAACAGTTCGGTCGCCGGCACCGGAGAAGAAGGCAAGCCACTGTTTTTTCAAGACAAGAATCGACAGATCCGGTGCCGACGATCTTCACCGGCATCGGATCTGTTCCCGGAGATGGAGAGAAGAGGGGATAGTTACCTACCAGGGGAGAGCAGCGTCGAGACCGGAGCGTTGAAAAGGAGGCTGGGGAAGTTGTGGAGAAAGCTGCTATACAACGCTTTTTACTCCCCGTCGTTGCGTCTCCAACACCCATCCTAACTGTTTTAAAAAACAAAATCGGTCTAGAACGCAATGGAGGAAAAACGCCCAAACAAACTGACTCATATATTTCACCCATAAAATCAATTAGTAGGAGAAAAAATATTAAACGAATTATATTTGAGAATTGTGAATATCTGTCGTGATTGCAAATATCTATTTGAGAATTACAAATATTTAAAAACTGCAAATATCGATTAATAGTCTGCAAATATCACCATTCTAAATTAATTGTTGAATTTAATGCGGGTAAACACCATAATACTTTGATTCATTTGCTTTCATTATATTGATTATTGGTCAAAAAAAATGTTTATACATATTAAAAGTGTGTAATTAATACAGAATTTTTTATAATCTCAAGACAGTTGGTTAGCCATCTGATAAAAAAAGGGCGCTGATATTTGTACATCATAAACGGTTATTCACACACTATTTTTCTTAATAAAACTCCACTTTTTTAAACTCTAAAATCTGATATTTGTACCCAATTTCTAGCCCTCATCTCACGTCTTTCTCTCCGAACTGTGTCTTATACGTTCATTTTCATGAGAAGTGTTCAACATGAAAGTTGTCGGTCTTGACGAGATCTACAACTTTCATGTTGAACATTTTTTGATTTGAAGTATTTTAGACCCCTGATTTGGCCCCTGAAAAAAGTCACGCCAAACATATGTACGGACGCCCGGGATGGCGTGGAGTTTAAAAAAGTGGAGTTGTTGATCACTTTTTCAAATGAGAAACATTTGGAGCTCAAAATTCAAAAATGCAAAAATTGCAAAAAAAAAATTTGTTTACTAGTTTTATCGAGCCGGATTGCATAGAGCCTATTGGATAGGTGGTCGATTTGCTCCCTCGACTTGTCCATTGTCTTTCTGAAAAGAACCATGGATTCCCGGAATTGAGCATCTAAACGCTCGAGAGTCCTCTTATATCTTACAAATTGGGGTACAAATAGTCTATCGGGGTATAAATATAATTTTAAGGTGTACAAATATTTATGAGTTATAAATAGCCATTTAAGGTGTACAAATATCAGCACCCTAAACAAATCGTCGCTCTAAAAAAAATATTCTAAAAAATTTATATATGATTCAATTATATGTAAATATTGTTCAATTAAATCATAGAATTTCGTTGGCAAATAAAATTCCATAGTTCTTTTTAAAGAATTCCTTCAAGTCTTTACAACACCTCAAACAGTATAAAAATTTTTGGGGATGAGAACCATTTTATAAGATTAGGTGTGCACAAAACCGCACATCCATGATCTTCACCTCAAAAGTAGAGGGATCATGGGGTTGACCGCACGCGCGATCACCACGTCGGATCCCCCGAGCGCCGATCCCATCACGCGTAGTGAGCAAACCGCCGTGAGCCCCACCTTGCCGGCAGCGGGCGGCCGACATCCTCCCCGGACACCGCCCGCCCGCCCGCCCTCTCTCGCCGCGTCGTCCCCGGCCGACGCTCCACCTTTGCCGCCGACCGCGGCCGAGGGAGCGGCCGCCCGGGACAGCCCCTCCCTCGGCCGCCGGCCGCGGCTGAGGGAACGGCCCCCCCTCCCTCAGCCGTCGGCGCGCAGCCCAAGGAGGCGGCCGCGCGGGTTGCTCCCCCCGGCCGCCGTCGGCGGTCCTCCCCTCGTCCGCGAACTCGGCAGCGAGTTCGCCGGCCGCCCGTTACCGCCTCCATCGTCTGATCGGTTGGGGACGTTCCCGGCCGTCCAATTCGCACGTAACCACTCACTAACTACCAGGTTAGTGGGGGATTTAATTAGTAATTTAATTAATAATTTAGGGATGCAAACAACGGTATTAATACGCACCCCTAAACTATGGGAAAATATTAATATTGGGTGTTACATTGTGCGGATAGCCGCATAACCACCGTAACCACCCCCTGGAGCCTATAAAAGGAGCCCCAGGACACCTCATTTTTCACCTTTTTGCTCCGAGTCTTCTTCTTCCTTAGGTCGAAGCTCTGTCGAATTCCTCCAACGAGCAACACCCGAGCCGCACCCGAGCCGCACCCGAGCCGCACCCGAGCCGCAAATGAGCCAAGTTAAAGCCACCTGACGAAGCTCAATCTCTCAAGTTCCAAGTGGCCCCCGCAACCTCAAGTTCAGGCCCTCCGCTCCCACGTTCAGAATCAGCAAGGCGCTGAGCGAAGCCCACCAACGCAAAGTGCAATTTATAACAATAGTCGGGCGAGGCGGTCTGTCATCCGACGAGTGAAAAAAGTGTTCTTTCTCTCTAACCCCAGAATTGTAACGAGGAGTGGCCTGTCGCCCTCGATTCAACTAGCAAGCTGTAACAATAAGGAAATTGTGGACTTTGACTGACACAGATCTGGTCACGTGATTTTTTACTCGGGTGAGGGGTTTTTCCACGTTAAAACTTCGTGTGTATGATCGATCTATTTCATTGACTGTGTGCGCGCTCGACCGTTCTGAGAGCTAAGGCGATCCATGTATTCCGGTCCGACCGGGACGTCGAGTTAGACCGCAACAGTTTGGCGCCGTCTGTGGGAACCAGTTCCCAACATCCTCTCAGATTTTGAAGATTGTACCCCCTGCACAGCGGTACTAAAGACTAAAGACAATGGAAAGGAGAAACACCCGAACCATCGAAGGACCGGCCCCGAAGGGGCGCATCGTTTCGTCCCCGTCCCGCATAAATGAAATTGACCAAGTAGCTACCATGAGCAAGCTCGAGGGCATGTTCGTCAAACACGACACATAACTAAACAAACTCCATGTCATGATGCTCTCCATATGTCAAGAAGTAAAGCCTCCCTCCACGCTACCGTTCGTAGAGACTGAGTCACTGCCACTGGGAGAACTCTTCGCCACGACCAAGACGCTCCCCCCTATAAAGAGTACGACATAGAAAAGGAATTCTCAAGCACCAATAGCTCCCCCACTCCGGCAACACTAACCCAAGATGTGCAAGATCGCTACCTCGGTAGTCGACAATATAATGGGGACATCAGAAACTCAATGAATAACGGACCTCAGGAGAGGAAAAAAGAAAACAAATCTCACAAGGAGCATAAGAGGAACTACATGCAACGTGCGGATACCTGCCCAATAAATAAGTCATGCCGACATCAAGAACTCGTGCCACTAAATGCCCTCAGGACAAGAAGCAATTCGTAATCACCCAGCATTGCATAAGCCCAGGTCGCTCGCTCGAGCTCGAGGAAATTCATTAATATATTGTCAATATCACCAGGGGCCTGGGCACAGCACTGACGAATGTTATCATCTGAAGGAAGAAATTCAGTGACTCACCAACCTAGGGGTAGCCGACCAATTCCTAGCAAAGGAAAAGCAGCCTCATGCTCAGAACACGAGAAGCATAGTCATCGGTATCGGCAAGACGCCGATCAAATTAAACCAAGTCTTGGTAAATGGAGGGATCACATCGAACGTGTCACACCCCAAAAACCATAAATCCCAAAAATGGGGTCAGGCTGGGTGATACGGCCTAGGACACAGGCGTGTCCCAGGGCGTGTCCAGTGCACACGGCCAGGGACACAGGCATGTCCCAGGGCGTGTCCTTTACAGTGGGCGTCGAGTCGAGTTCTCGAGATAGCACGGTCGACGATCGTCGAGAGGCGACATGGCCTGGGACACGGGCGTGTCCCAGGGCGTTTCCTGCTCGGGTGAATAACCGTATAGCATTGAGTGGCGAGCACGGCCTTTGACACGGGCGTGTCACAGGGGCGTGTTTAGTACTCGGCTAAGGACACGGGCGTGTGCCTTAGCCGTGTTCTTCTAGGGTGATTTGGTCCTGTATTGAAAGGGTGACACGGCCAATCACACGGCTGTGTCAAGTTGACACGTGTGTGTCTACCCTGTGAAACGGGCGTGTTGGAGCTCGTGTTCTGGTCTGATATGAGTCGGTTCGTGCACTGCTTGGAGTACACGTCCTGTGACATGGGCGTGTCACAAGCCGTGTCAAGTCAAATTTGGACTTTTGGGCAGATCTTGGCCATCCAATTATTTCTATTTTGGATCCAATGGCTCAGGTGCTTTCCTGTAGTGAAAAGATTGGGGGTTGGCATCTTCTCTCATTCATACCAAGAGAAAAATGGAGAGCTTGGAGGAAGGAGAATGTGGAGAAGGGAAAGCCATTGGTGGATCTCCCGTGGTTCAATTTGAGATCCGAGGCTAATTTTGTGGAGGCAAAGCTGCTGCGGTGCTCTCCAACCGGCCAGATTTTCGATTGTCCCCATGAGATCGTCAAGGGTAACAATCTTCCTTCTTAGACATGTGAAGTCCTCCTTTATGCATGAGTAAGGAATCCTCTCCACCAAAAGGTGGAAAGAGTGGGTGATTCCAGTGGGTTGATAGTTGTGATCCCCTGTTGAGTCTGCATCTAGACCCGGAAGTGTGTAGTACGGGATTGGCATGCTGTGTAAAGCCCATCTGGGCATGTTGGTCTGGATTGGTTATGAAAGTGAAGGGATAGATACTACTCTAGAGGCGGGGTGAATAGAGTTATTAAATTTTGCACTAGACAAAACTTAATGGTCTACCCAACTCCCTTGGAGTGAATTGCGAAATTAAAAGATTATAGATATGGAATTAACCCTATAGCCTAACACAAGTGAGGTGCACAAACTCAAGCTAACTGTAATTACAGTTAATGCTTGGAAAACCTAATCAGCAACTAGCAATCCTAGTTATATCTATTCACAGCCACAACGCAGGAATTAAACAAGGCAATCCAAATGACACAAGGAATTTATAGTGGTTCCCCAAACAACTTGGGTACGTCCACTCTTCTACCAACAAGGTAGGAATCCACTCAGGTTTTTGATCAGGTGCCCTGCCACCAACAGGATCTGCTTCAGGTAGATCCAGAAACCCTTTAGACTTTTGATCAGGTGTCTAAAAACCAAGCACAGGTTTTTGATCAGGTGCCCTGCCACCAAGGGATACTTTTGAAGGGAGTAATAACCCTGTACAGGAGGGGGAAAGAAGGTTAAGATGTCTTCTCTATTTTACAAAAGATTAGAGAAGCACAAGAACTTGCACTGAGCTAGAAAGCTCTAAAGAATCAAGGCTCCCCCTGGCTCAAAGATGTCCAGGTGAAGTCTTGCTTCAGTGCAGAAAACTCTTCAGTAAAGACTGAAGGAAAAACTACAAGAAGATAATAAATAATAAAATTAGAAATCTTCAAGCAGCAGTCTTCTTCTTCTTCTTCTTCAAAAGAGCTCTGAGTTTGAATCTTCCTGAAAGCAGGAGAACTCAGGTTGAAGAAGAGCAGAAGAGCTTAACACTTCTCAGTTGGATGAGTATTGCTGAGAGCAGAAGACTTGATCTTGATGAAGGCTTGAATGCTTAAGTGAACAACTGGGTAGCTAGTTAGCTAGCTTGAATCCTTCTTCAAAGGATCCTTTTTATAGCAGCAACAAGCAACGGCTCTATTCAATTTGAATTATTTGTCTTCTTCTGAAACTTGAGACCTGGGCTGTAAATATCAAGAAGACAAACAATCTCTGCGGCAGAAACATTCTATAAAAGGTATAAACCTCTTTCGAAGAAGCTGCAGGAAGCAATCTGATAATAAAGTACTAAATAAAGTCACATCAGAAACAAACTCTTTATAGCAGGAGAAAGACTTTTCAGTCTAACGGCTATAAAGGACTGACAGCAGATAAAGTAAAATACAAGGTCAGCTAATAAGACAAACAACTTTATCTGAAAAGATTTTACTCAGGCATAAGGGATGGAGCAAATATTGCCTAGAAATATTATCATAAAACAACTGAAAAGATATGCCAGATAATGTATTAATTAATTAAATATAATAAATAAATACAAAATATAAAGGCAGACAGAAAGCGTCGAACGACCCTCGAAGATCGTCGACCGACGCACGGAGATCGTCGAACTATCGGACAGATAGTCGAACGATCCAGATAGTCGAACTATCATAGGAGATAGTCGAACTATCACAACAGATAGTCGAACTATCAGAAGATAGTCGAGCTACCAGATAGTCAACCTATCAACAGATAGTCGAACTATCAAAGCAAAACAGATAGTCGAACTATCAACAGATAGTCGAACTATCAAAGGAGAACAGATAGTCGACCTATCAACAGATAGTCGAACTATCAGAAGAAAGCAGATAGTCGAACTATCAACAGATAGTCGAACTATCAGAAGAGAGCAGATAGTCGAGCTATCAGATAGTTGAACTATCCAAGCAGATAGTCGAACTATCAAAGGAGACAGATAGTCGAACTATCAACCGAAAGTCGAACTATCCTCGCAGATTGAAAGTCGAGCAACTGATAGACGATCGTCGAACAGTTAGTCGACGATAGTCGAGCGGCGTTCGACTATAGTCGAACGAAAAACTACTTAACCAAATTCTTCATCTGGAAAAGCGAGGACTCTACAGCTAGACCACTAACCATTGAGCATAGATATTTCTTGGGTCAAGGGACAAAAGGAGAAGACTAAACTCAAATCAAACTAGGGTACCAACAATCTCCCCCTATTTGAGTTAAGTCTCTCAAAAACTAAAACATAGAACTAGCTAAAGAGCAATAAAATTAATACAGGAAACAGTTAACAATTAACTAGCAGTTATCAAACAGATAAATAACAGTCAAATATATATAACAGCAGTCAAACAAAATTAAGGATCTACAGAGTCTGGCTTAGGGTTAGATGAGCTAGGAACAAAGGAAACTTTCCGTAAAGGATCAATTGCCTCTTTCTTAGACATCTTCAAGTCTTGCGCGCCAATAATTTTTAATTCTGCAGCTCTTGGAACAACGGCTTCCGGGTGCTTTTCCATATACTTTGAAGGGTCAAAGACCTCAGGATTAACCTGGAACTTTTCGAACTCCTTCTTTCTGAATGTAGACATGGTGGTTAAACCAGTAGTATCTTTACCTTCAGCTTTTGCTTTCCTGATTTGAGCTGCTCCAACCAATTCATGAAAACGAGCCATCCTAAAGTTAGGATCAAGCTCAGGACTTTCATACACAGTCTCAGAAGGAGTATCATCTGATTCTTTATCTTGATTAACTAGATAAGACAGGGGAGCAGACTTAGCAAAGTTCTTGCTAGAATTTTTTAAACAAAATAAACTACTTACCTTTTGAAATAATTTTTTCAGAATGCACTGGCATTGGAGATGAAATCCTTTTCTTTGGAGAAGGAGGAGGGGAAAAAGTTGGTCTTTGAAACACAACCTCCTTCACTTGTTCTCTCACTGTATCAGTTCTTTGATGGCCAGAATATGATTTACCTTGAAAATCTTGAGGGCTTTTCCTTGAAGAAGACTGAGACGGAGCAGATTTTGCTGTCGGAGCAGAAGGATTGGCAGATAAATTCCCAGAGGCTCCTGCACCAGGAGGTGGAGGAGGAGGACCTCTGGGTGTCCATCTAGGGGTAGGACTATCATATCTCTTAGCTTTCTTTCTCTCTTTCTGCTGGTTCTTGGAGAACCACATCCAATGTTGAAACTCTTTTGACTTGGGGTCAATTCCTTTCAGAATATAGTATGGAGTATCATTATCACGATTGGGAGGAGGAGGAGCAATTGCTTTTCTTTTCTTCTGAGCAGCTTTCTTTTTCTTTGAATTTTCAAATAAATCAGAATCCTCTTCATCTTCAGAGTGAGATGAAGGAGGATTGTCATATGGATCATAGGCTTCAGAAACAGCCTTTTCCTTTAAAGCAACTTTCTCTTTTTCCTCTTCTATGGCATCCTGAGCCAGAAGGGAATCCAAATCTAATCCTGGGGAATCATCCCAAACAGTTGACTTTTCAACTTGTAAATCCTTTTCTTTCTCTTTTAACAAAGATTGAACTCTTTGATTCCAAGCATCTCTTGCTTTCTCTTCTTGATTTTCAGACACATCTTCTATATCATCTAAGAAGGAATCCAGTTCTGGATCTACTTGAGCATTAGGAACATCTGGAGCAGCTTCTGAAACAACTGCTATAACCTGAGCAGTTATATCTTCTTTAATATAATCTATAGATTTGTGAACAAAAATCTGCTAAATAAGCTAAAATCATTCCTTCTAGGTATTCACAAGCTAGCAAATTAATTGACTCGTCAATAAAGCGGATGAGTGAATTACCTTCAAATTTTACCAACTCCCAAGATTCATCTAGGTAGGATGTAATAATCCCTTCTAGGAAATGGGCAACCACGGGAGTGGTGAGATCTTCTAAGCAAACTTTCACAGCAAATTCAGATAGCATAATTGCATCAGATATTTCTTTGTCAGATAACACTGAACCTGATTGATCTTGAGCTTGAACTGCATCAGTCTCTTCTTGAACTGCTGGAAGAACTGCTGGAAGGGAGGCTGGAGGCTCTGAGACATCTTCACAGAACATCTCCCCCTGCCTGATTTCAGTGGAAACTGAAACACGGCCCCTTGAAGAAGAGGGCTCAGCAGATTTAGAAAGTGCTTGAATGGAAGCAGTCAAGGTAGCAATAGAGGAGGCAAGTGGAGCAATTGCCTCTTCAATCATAATTTTGATTGAAGGGGTAATCAACTCCAAAATGCTGGATATGAATTCTGGGGTGATCTCAAAAGATGATGGAATTGCAGTGGATGGAGATGCAGCAGAGATGGTTGTAGTGTTAGGATGAGAAGTGGTGTGGACTGGAGATCGAATTGGAGATGGAGCATGATGTGGAGAATGAATAGGAGACAGAGGAGGTGTTGGAATCCTCTCAGATCCTAACAGATCAAAACTAGGAGCAGATATCCTAGCCAGATGAGAAGGAAGAGGAGATGCTGGAGGGGAAGGAAGAACAACCGTGGTTGTTTCTCGAACAGGAGAAGGAGAAATTCGTACTTCAGTTGAAGTTGATGGAACTTCAACTGAGGTAGACTGCATAGTAGAAGAAGATGAGGGAAGGGAAAGAGCTGAGCCAGCTTCTACCGGGTGAGGAGCGACTGAATCAGTCCTAGTGCTCTCTGATGTCGCTGGAGCAACCCCTGTGAGAGCGGGTTTCACAAAAGTCCTCTTCCACTTGGAGAACAGATTTGGGTCCATCTTCTTGCTTGCATTTATGGTTGTTGCAACGGAGACCAGCAGCTGAGGATACTTTTCCTTCAGGAAAATTCCAATAACCCTACCTAGGGTAACCTCTTTCTTACTATTCTTTTTCCTTATCAGATCAAACATTACTCCTGCCCAATCAATCTTTTTCTGATTAACAATTGCACACATCAGTGCAAATTGTTGCCTTATGATGTTGTCATGAGCAGAGTGCTTCCCAAGGAGCACTTTTCCAACTATCTCAGCGAGAAATTTAATCTTAAAGGGGAAATTGACCTTAAGCAGCTTCGTGGGAATGCCCTCCGCATGTCCCAGCTCAGTCAGCATCCTTCCAAACTCTTGAGCATCTTGCTCATAATCTTCTTCACCATTTATTAATCCAAAAACATCAGTCAAGACGGCCGGAGTTAAAATTACCTCTTCTCCGCCGATGGTGCCAGTCGTCGAATCGTCAGAGGATGACGAAGTGAAAGCCCATTCCTTGATCTCGGGAATGTTTAATTTAATCCTTGATGACATTAATCTTTCTAGACCTTGATCTCGGCACAACTGAAGAACTTCCACAATCCCTGCTTCACAGCAACTGAAGGCGTCAAAATCGACGCTGAAGCCTGCATCGAACTTTACAACAGCTAGCACTGCGGGAGAAATCGCCATTGAATTGCTGGAGAATGTGCGAGAAAGACGACGAAGACGAAGGAGACGAAGCAGCAGAAAATCGCAAGCGAGAAGACAGAATGCGAAAAGTCACGCTCCGTCGATGATAAAACAAAAGATCTTTTAACCTAGGTCGACTATCGGCTTTATATTAGACCGGAGATAGTCGATCTATTAAAAAGATACTTGACATGATGGTCGAACGACCGTTCGACGATCGGCCCAGAAGCAGAGTAGTCGATCAATCGTTCGACTATTTTTGGCTTCTTAAACAACAAGCTGTCGTCATCCAGAGATCGACAATAAGCTCGACCTGTTCGACGATCTTCGAACGTCGGTCGACGATCTTCAAACAGATAAGCTATCATTAACCAGAGGTCGACGATAGGCTTGATTCGTTCGACGATCTTCGATCATCGTTCGACGATCTTCAAGCAGGTTTCAACATAGGCAGATATAGTCACACTTAGTCTCGTCCATTGATCATGCCTAGTTGAACTAAAAAGAACATATGCTTCTGTTCATCTAAGGGCTTGGTGAATATATCACCTCTCTGAAACTCAGTGGATATGAACTCAAGACAAATCTTGTTCTTTTCCACACAATCTCTCAGGAAATGGTGTCGAATCTCAATGTGCTTTGTTCTAGAGTGGTGCACTGGATTTTGTGCAATTGAGATAGCACTGGTACTGTCACACATGATTTTGGTGTTCTTGTGTGAGTAACCATAATCCACAAGCTGGTTTTGAATCCACAGGATCTATAAACAACAACTGGCAGCTGCTATATATTCAGCCTCTGCAGTTGAAGTTGAGACAGAAGCCTGCTTCTTACAGAACCAAGAGACCAATCTCTCTCCCAGAAACTGACAAGTTCCTGAGGTGCTCTTCCTGTCAACTCTGCAACCAGCATAGTCAGAATCAGAATATCCAATTAATTCAAATTCTGACTCAGCTGGGTACCAAAGTCCTAGATTTGGACATCCCTTCAGGTATCTCAGGATTCTCTTTAGAAGAATCAGATGAGATTCCTTGGGGTTGACCTGGAATCTAGCACAAAGGCATGTAGCAAACATTATATCAGGCCTACTTGCAGTTAGATATAATAGGGAACCAACAATGGCCCTATAATTCTTTTGATCAACTGGCTTGCCGTGATCATCAAGATCAATAACTACATTAGTAGCCATAGGTGTAGGCATTGCTGAAGCATCAGCCATCCCAAATTTCTTTACCAATTCATTGGCATATTTGGATTGGGAGATGAAGATACCATCAGCATCTTGCTTAACTTGGAGACCAAGAAAGTAAGACAGCACACCCATACTACTCATCTCAAACTTAGAGTGCATCAGGTCAGAGAACCTTTTGCAAAGTTTGGGATCAGTGGAGCCAAATATAATATCATCTACATACACCTTAACTAACATGATTGTGTCCTTGTGATGCTTGACGAAAAGGGTTCTATCAACTACTCCCCTAGTAAAGTTGTGCTCTAAAAGGAAACTAGCTAGAGTCTCATACCAGGCTCTGGGAGCTTGCTTTAGTCCATAAAGAGCTTTCTGCAACTTAAACACATGTGAGGGCTGAGTTGAAGAAACAAACCCTGGTGGTTGTTCAACAAACACCTCTTCCTTAAGCTCACCATTCAGAAATGCACTTTTGACATCCATTTGGAACACCTTAAACTTCATGTAGGCTGCATAGGCCAAGAAGATCCTTATTGCTTCTAGCCTTGCAACTGGAGCAAAGGTTTGGTCATAATCTATACCTTCCTCCTGTCTGTAGCCCTGAGCTACCACCTTGCTTTATTCCTTATAATAATTCCATTTGCATCCAACTTGTTTTTGTACACCCACTTGGTGCCTATGATCAGTTGGCCTTTAGGTCTTGGAACCAAAGTCCAAACTTTACATCTCTCAAACTGATTGAGTTCCCCTTGCATAGCAATGATCCAGTGGGGATCTAGCTCTGCATCTTTAAAGGTAAGGGGCTCAACCTGTGAGAGGAAACAAGCGTGCATCACAACCTGTCTTAATTGGTGTCTTGTTTGCACACCAGCTGATATGTCTCCAATCACTTGAGATGTGGGGTGATCTCTAAGTGTGACAATATCAGCAGGTGGGATGTGATCTTCAGCAACAGTTGGTATTAATTCCTCAGGAGGAATTTGTTCTACTGTTGGTGGTACAACAACAGCTTCTGCAATGTCTTCATCACTGTCTGATTCAGTGATCTGAAGAGTTGATAGTTGAAAAATCTTTTGAGGGGCATCCGGTACCTGCAATGAACTAGAGGAAGGAGAATTTTCCTTCTCCTTGTAAAACATCTGAGACTCATCAAAAGATACATGCACAGATTCTTCAATTTTACAGGTTGATTTGTTATAAACCCTATAAGCTTTGCTTACTTGGGAATATCCAAGCATGATTCCCATTGAAGCTTTTGCTTCAAATTTTCTAAGATATTCTTTATTGTTATTATGAATATAAACAATACAGCCAAACACTCTAAAATAATTAATTTTAGGTTTCTTTCCTTTAAGCAACTCATAAGGAGTTTTACACTTAAGCTTGTGTATCAAACTTCTATTCAAGACATAATTGGCTGTACTAACAGCTTCTGCCCAATAGGAGAGAGGCATGTTAGCATCTGCCAACAATGTGCTAGCAGCTTCAATGAGCGTTCTATTCTTCCTTTCAACTACCCCATTTTGTTAGGGAGTTCTAGGAGCTGAGAAGCTATGTTTGATACCTTCTCTCTCACAGAATTCTTGCTTGAGAAGAGAGTCAAACTCAGTACCATGATCACTTCTGATCAAGGCCACATGAGTAGAGTACTCAGTCTGCACACATAGTAGAAAGTCTGTAAGGGCTTTGAAGTTATCAGCCTTAGTTCTCAAAAAAAAACCCAACTGAACCTAGAGAAGTCATCTACAATTACTAAGGTGTAATACTTCCCTCCTAAACTCTGTACATTTATTGGGCCAAAAAGGTCCAAATGTAATAGGTACAGGATTCTAGGAGAATCACTCTTATTTACAGATTTAAAATAATTCTTGGTTTGCTTGCCTAGCTGACAAGCCTTGCATAGGCTCTCCTTCTTGTAGGGGCAAGAAGGTAAACCTCTAACAAGGTTGTGTTTAGATAACCTAGATATATTTTTAAGGTTAACATGACTAAGCCTCTTATGCCACAAAGAATTATTATTAATTGTTACTTCATTAAATAGACAGATTTCAGAGTGAGATGAATTGAAATCTACTAAATAAATATTACCTATCCTAATGCCTACTAAAACAATATTATTATTTAAAGTAATATTACAAGAAGAGTTAGAAAATGAAACCTGGTAGCCAGCATCACATAGCTGGCTGACTGAGATCAAATTGTGCTTCAGTCCAGTCACATATGCAACTCTCTTGAAAGTAACATCTCCAATTGTAATCCTGCCATAGCCTTCTGTCTGACCACAGCTGGAATCTCCGAAGATAACCTTTGGGCCGAGCTTAGCTTTGAATTTTGACAGATGATCTTTATTTCCTGTCATATACTTGGAACATCCACTATCCAAATACCACTTATTTTGAGTGATTGGATAGGCCTTCACCTGCAAGACATTTATTTAGACAGTGTGGACCCAGGTAACCTTGGGTCCCTTGTTTTTCACATAAGAAAAGCTAGAAATAAATGAAAATGCAGGCTGAGGGTGATAACCTAATGGGTGAGATCTCCTAGGTGGGATTCTCCATGCAGATGATGGGTCAACAAACCTAGGGTTTCTATTTTCATTTAGGTTTCTATGGTACTGATGATGATTTTGAAAATCATATTGAAAACGTCGATCGACGTTCGACGATGGGCGCTCAGATCGTCGAGCTTCGTTCGACCATTGAGCTTCCGATCGTCGAGCGGCGTTCGACGCTCTTTGCATTTCTTTAAAAAAATTCTTTCTTTTTTCTCTCTTAGCCTTATTTAAAGTTTTGTTAACTTGGTTTACTTGCTCAGTGTTCTTCATTCCACTAGCTGAAATGAAGTTCACTGGAGTTGAAAGATTATTTTTAAGAATAACTGGGGGTTCACTGGGAGAAGCTCCTAAGCCTAGTTTGTTATTGCCTGACCTAGTGTTAGTCATGCTGGTTATTTCTAACAGCTTAAGGCTTCTACCATAAAGTGATTCTTCTAACCTCTTAGACTTAGCTAACTCTATTTTAAGAAATTTAATTTCTTCACTACAAGTAGTGAGATCTTCCTTTAACTTAATATTTTCTGTAGCAACTAATTCTGAGTCAGCTAACTTATTTCTAAGTTCTTTTATCTCCTTTTCTGAGCTAATCAAATCTAAGCATAACGATTTAAAATCTAATTTAAATTCTTCAGAAGTGAAGTCATAAGAAGATAGTACCTCATCTTCTGTTGGCATCTCTTCATCTGAATCTGAACTCTCTGCAGCAGAGTGGTTGCTGCAGGCATCTATTGCCATGAGGCAAACTTCTTTTGCCTTCTTCTCTTCCTCATCCTCACTGGAGTTAGAGGAGGAAGATTCTTCATCAGAATCACTCCAGGTTTCAGCAATGAAACCTCTCTCCTTCTTCTTGTTCTTGTAGGAGGATAGCTTGGAGTGCTTCCTGTGCTGTTCCTTTTCTTTTCTCTTGTCTTTGTTCTTCTCCTCTGGACACTCTGGTAAGATGTGTCCAGGCTTCCTGCAACCATAACATATAATTTCTTTAGCAGGAGAACGGTCATACCTTGGTTTGCCTTCATAGCGTGAAGACTTCTTTCTGAATTCCTTTCTCCCCATCTTGAGAAACCTTTTGGCAAATAATGTCATTAGCTCCTCATTTGATTGGCTGCCTTCAGAAGCATCAGCAGCCTTAAGAGCTAGAGATTGCTCTTTTCTTGTTGGAGTAGGGGTCTTTGCTTCTGCTTCTGCTTCCCTTGTCTTCAGCACTTGCTCAAAAGACTTGAGCTTGCCGAGAAGGGCTTCAGTTGAGATCTCATTTATACTTCTGGCTTCCTTGATGGGCCAGATCCTTAGATCCCATGTGCTAAGGAAGTACATAAGAATCTTATCATTGACCTCTGTCAATGATATGTCCTTGTCAAGGGTCCTCAGCTCATTGATGATTGAGCTGAGCCTGGTGTACATGGCTTCAACTGATTCAGCATCAGTTTTCTTGAAGTTCTCATATTGTGAGATAAGGTTGGACCTTCTGTCCTTCCTTTCATCAGCTGAACCAGCTACAATCTAGTTCAGTGTATCCCACATAGCTTTTGCTGAAGAGCAGTCAGCTACCTTCTGGAATACCTCATCAGACATTGTCTGAGCCAGTATATTCATTGCCTTGGCATCTGCTATCTTGGCCTTCTTGTACTCATCATTGTAATCTGGAGGAGGCACTGCACTCATATCAGTTGATGATGAGGCAGTGGCAGCAGCAGGTGCTCTTGGGGGTCCTGACAAAATAGAAGCAAAGATGTTTTCATTAATAGAATTCATATATAATTTTATCCTTGCCTTCCAGATGCCAAACTTAGCTAAGTTGCATACTAGAGGTCTGGTGCTAGAATAATCCTTGGACTGGGCCATGATAGTGAATATCTATAAGCTTTGGTATCTATCAGGATCTTGTGACTTAGGTGTTAGCCTATTCAGTCAGTCAACCTCCCTCTGATACCAATTGAAAGTGAAGGGATAGATACTACTCTAGAGGGGGTGAATAGAGTTATCAAATTTTGCACTAGACAAAACTTAATGGTCTACCCAACTCCCTTGGAGTGAATTGCGGAATTAAAAGATTATAGATATGGAATTAACCCTATAGCCTAACACAAGTGAGTTGCACAAACTCAAGCTAACTGTAATTACAGTTAAGGCTTGGAAAACCTAATGAGCAACTAGCAATCCTAGTTATATCTATTCACAGCCACAATACAAGAATTAAACAAGGCAATCCAGACGACACAAGGAATTTATAGTGGTTCCCCAAACAACTTGGGTACGTCCACTCTTCTACCAACAAGGTAGGAATCCACTCAGGTTTTTGATCAGGTGCCCTGCCACCAACAGGATCTGCTTCAGGTAGATCCAGAAACCCTTTAGACTTTTGATCAGGTGTCTAAAAACCAAGCACATGTTTTTTGATCAGGTGTCCTGCCACCAAGGGATACTTTTGAAGGGAGTAATAACCCTGTACAGGAGGGGGAAAGAAGGTTAAGATGTCTTCTCTATTTTACAAAAGATTAGAGAAGCACAAGAACTTGCACTAAGCTAGAAAGCTCTAAAGAATCAAGGCTCCCCCTGGCTCAAAGATGTCCAGGTGAAGTCTTGCTTCAGTGCAGAAAACTCTTCAGTAAAGACTGAAGGAAAAACTACAAGAAGATAATAAATAATAAAATTAGAAATCTTCAAGCAGCAGTCTTCTTCTTCTTCTTCTTCAAAAGAGCTCTGAGTTTGAATCTTCCTGGAAGCAGGAGAACTCAGGTTGAAGAAGAGCAGAAGAGCTTAACACTTCTCAGTTGGATGAGTATTGCTGAGAGCAGAAGACTTGATCTTGATGAAGGCTTGAATGCTTAAGTGAACAACTGAGTAGCTAGTTAGCTAGCTTGAATCCTTCTTCAAAGGATCCTTTTTATAGCAGCAACAAGCAACGGCTCTCTTCAATTTGAATTATTTGCCTTCTTCTGAAACTTGAGACCTAGGCTGTAAATATCAAGAAGACAAACAATCTATGCAGCAGAAACATTCTATAAAAGGTATAAACCTCTTTCGAAGAAGCTGCAGGAAGCAATCTGATAATAAAGTACTAAATATAGTCACATCAGAAACAAACTCTTTATAGCAGGAGAAAGACTTTTCAGTCTAACGGCTATAAAGGACTGACAGCAGATAAAGTAAAATACAAGGTCAGCTAATAAGACAAACAACTTTATCTGAAAAGATTTTACTCAGGCATAAGGGATGGAGCAAATATTTCCTGGAAATATTATCATAAAACAACTGAAAAGATATGCCAGATAATGTATTAATTAATTAAATATAATAAATAAATACAAAATATAAAGGCAGACAGAAAGCGTCGAACGACCCTCGAAGATCGTCGACCGACGCACGGAGATCGTCGAACTATCGGACAGATAGTCGAACGATCCAGATAGTCGAACTATCACAGGAGATAGTCGAACTATCACAACAGATAGTCGAACTATCAGAAGATAGTCGAGCTATCAGATAGTCGACCTATCAACAGATAGTCGAACTATCAAAGCAAAATAGATAGTCGAACTATCAACAGATAGTCGAACTATCAAAGGAGAACAGATAGTCGACCTATCAACAGATAGTCGAACTATCAGAAGAAAGCAGATAGTCGAACTATTAACAGATAGTCGAACTATCAGAAGAGAGCAGATAGTCGAGCTATGTGATAGTTGAACTATCCAAGCAGATAGTCGAACTATCAAAGGAGACAGATAGTCGAACTATCAACCGATAGTCGAACTATCCTCGCAGACTGAAAGTCGAGCAACTGATAGACGATCGTCGAACAGTTAGTCGACGATAGTCGAGCGGCGTTCGACTATAGTCGAACGAAAAACTACTTAACCAAATTCTTCATCTGGAAAAGCGAGGACTCTACAGCTAGACCACTAACCATTGACCATAGATATTTCTTGGGTCAAGGGACAAAAGGAGAAGACTAAACTCAAATCAAACTAGGGTACCAACAGGTTATGTTGCATTTACGCACCGGAGAAGACTCCGTGAATACTCGTGTAGTTAGTGGGGTTGATGGGTGGTGCTTGTGAAGGGGAGTAGCAGGAAGTACTGGAATGTGGAATTCCAGGAAAAATGCCCTTGTATTATTTGTGTTGTGGCTACGGTGTAGCTAGTCATTGTTGGACAATGCAGCCAGTCCTAGTTGGACAGTGTGGTTATTGTGAAGCCAGTCCTATTTGGACAGTGTAGCTATTGTGAAGCCAGTCCTTGGCGGACATTATGGCTAGTGTGAGCTGCGAGCTCTTAAAAAGGCTTCGTGCCGAACAAGAAAGGTGAAACCGACCCGCGCCTTTAGTGTAGCCTCGAGTACATTATACTTGGTGATGGCAAGGCGATTTAAGCAACGGGGGGGGGGGTTGTTGATCTGTACCTGCGTTATGTCTGTCTGACGGGAGGACCTGAGTGATGGTCATGTTGGAGCGCATAATGAGAGTCTTAGGCCAGCGCACCATTAAGACTAAATGCTCAATACTGTGTAAACGGTGATGTTAACCCTGGTTCGCCGGTGCACCAAGAATGTTCCCTGAGTGCATGGATCGTCGGGCCGTATGGCTGGCAGTTGTGTCTGCTTGAATGTGCGTGAGAGCACAATATATGCTATATTGATGATGTATGGCTTTGCAGGGAAGGAATGCTACTGCCCCGGGAAAGGGGTATGATTGTTATAAATTGGTCAGCTGAATGCTGACCGTTGCCTTGTTTGCCACCTTCTGGGTGGATTGTCCCTGTGCAGGTGCTGGAGAGCCGATCGGGAAGTGAAGGGCTGATGCCCCTGCTGCTGCTGTTGTCACTCTTGTTGTTGCTGGGTCTGCTAGCCCCTTAAGGCTAGCTAGTTATGCTTTATTTTCTTCATGTATGGCTGGCCTGCGCGCCGATTTCTGTAATCCATACTGTATAAAGAGGAACTGTAAATCCTTAAGGCCAAACTGTGGTATTTGTTATCCCCTCATTTGAGTAGTTGTATATATAACCTTGGTAATATATATAGTGGATATTTCTGGTATGTGTTCAGCATACTATTTATTATTCCGCTAGCATGCTCTGAGTTAGGATGCGTTGGTGGTATTAACCTGTGACCTCACAATCTGTTTGTGGAATATAGTTGGGCCCCGGCCGGACCTTTTATTATATGTGGTTTAACGGGTGGAAACGTTACATTTTGGTATCAGCTTGTCTCGGTCTTCCTCTTTTGAATTCGTGGTCGAATTCTTTTGTGGTGTGACGAGCACGTGTTTGTGCAAACCGCTGTAACACTAATGAACTCCGGAATATCCACTAAGGAATGCAAATACACTTGTTTGAGGAATCTGCGCGTTCCTACTTTGCTGTTATTGTTTGCGTATTGTCGCTAATGTGTGTCTTGTCCACCCATAGGTGACTCGTAGCGGTGCTGGGAATTCTGAGCCCCAGCGCTCTGATGAGAGCGCAGCACCAGCTGAGGTGCCAACACCTCCTCCATTTGTGGAAACTGTTCGATTAGTTGCTGAGGCTGTATTTTCGATGATTTGGCCGACCGGGAAGGCGCCGCCGGCAGTGGTGCCAGATCGTGTTGGTGTCTGACCCGAACCAGTTGAGGCTATGGATCCGCGAGCAGCTGAACGATAATTGAAGCAATTAATGAGCTTCAATCCGCCTACGTTCACGGTACTGGGATCCCCAACGCAGTCAGAGGACTGGTTATCGCGATTCAAGCGTATCTTGATGGCGATCAGGACGGAGGAAACTCGAAAGGTCACTTTGGCCACTTTCTTGTTAGAAGGAGAGGCGAGGTTATGGTGGGACGAGGTTGAGTTACACAATTTGGCGGGCAGGCAATTGACTCAAGTATCAATTGAGGAGTTCTCTCACATGTTTTTGGCAAAACATCTACCAGCGGCACAACGCATTGCTATGGAGAACGAGTTCCAACGGCTAACGTAAGGAGAAAATAGCATTGATGCGTACCTACATGAATTTACAAGATTGGGGTGGTATGTAGGATCAATCTTCGTCGATGAACAAAGAAAAACGAATCGGTTCTGTAAAGGATTGAAAAGATTGGGATGGTATACAGGATCAATCTGCACCGATGAACAAAGAAAAACGGATCGGTTCTATGAAGGATTTTGGACGAGTCTAGGTTCCTTCTTTCTAGTTCAGTGAACCAAGGATTTCAGGCTTTGGTTGATACGACGTGTGCGCTAGAGAAGGACATGAAGCGGGTGTAAGGCAGGAAGGACTTGGCTATGGCAAAGCCTGAGTTCAAAGCACCCCGCTATGGCAAATCGTATTACCAGAAGAAGTGGGGCAAGAGGTCCAAGCCTTCTGGGCAAGCTTCTGTGACGGTTGCATCAGGAGCAACGTCGAGGCCGGAGTCTCGTACATGCTTTACCTGTGGCAAAGTGGGGCATATAGCCTGTGATTGTCGGGTTGCTCAACCCAAAGGAGAAAATAAGGAGGGTGCGTCTTATGCTGAGAAGGGCAAAGCAGTGGTTGATTCCTCTACATCCAAGACGCAGCCCAGAGTGTACATTCTTGGCAACCAGGAGACTATCAAGCAAAGTGGCGTCGTCACAGGTATGAGTTAAGATAATGCTTGTATTATTGATTACATATTTTGTAAGTAGCTTGTGCATGATGTGGGTGCTGCAGGCTTTGTCCTGATTTGGAACAATCCGGCGAGAGCCCTGTTTGATACGGGTGCTTCGCATTCTTTTCTGTCTAAGGACTTCGTAGCTCGAATTGGAGTATCGAGTCACGTGACGACAGATTGTGTAAAGGTGTTATTACCGAATGGTTGTGTCATGCTTGCGGATAGGACTTGTGATGTGGAAGTACTTATAGGAAATCAGGATTTTAGATTGAGGGCATATGTGTTACCGCTATCAGAGTTTGATGTGATCTTTGGCATGCACTGGCTCTCGGAGCAGCGTGCCTTTATTGATTGCAACTCAAAGGAGATCACACTGGGCCAGAATACCGAACTTGAGATGAAGTTCATTGGTATGCGAGGAGTAAGTGGGACCTTGTTGTCAGCACTCCAAGTCATCAGTGCTGTTCGGAAGGGCATGGAGTTATTCTTCACGCTTATTCAGGCTATTGAGCCAAAGGCCAATATAAGTGAAGTTCCGATTGTGTCGGAGTTTGCCGATGTATTTCCTAAGGATCTTCCTGGATTACCGCCCCAGCGGGAGATTTACTTCTCGATTGAGTTTGTGCTAGGTGTGAAACCTATAGCTCGCTCGCCATATCGCGTCGCGCCAAAAGAAATGGCTGAACTTAAAGTCCAATTGCAAGAGTTGTTGGAGCAGGGATACATACGCCCAAGTATGTCACCTTGGAGCGCGCCGGTTCTATTTGTGAAAAAGAAATACGATAGTTCGCGGTTATGTATTGACTACCGCGAATTGAATAAGCTGACGGAAAAGAACAAATACCCGACTCCACGGATCGATGACCTCTTCGATCAGCTAGCGGGGTTAACCGTCTATTCAAAATTGGATTTGAAATCGGGATATTATCAATTGCGGATTCGGGAAGGTGACATTCCCAAGACAGCATTTGGGACACGCTACGGTCATTATGAATTCACGGTAATGTCGTTTGGCTTATGTAATGTGCCTTCGGTATTCATGGATCTAATGCACCGGACGTTCTGAGAGTACTTGGATCTATTCGTAATTGTATTTATTGATGATATTCTCGTGTACTCTCAGTCGGGAGATGATCATGCAAACCATTTGCGGTTGGTATTGCATACCCTACGGATCAGGAATAAGTTGTATGCCAAGTTCTCAGTGTGAGTTCTGGCTATCGTCAGTGGATTTTCTGGGCCATGTGGTAAGTGGAGAGGGCATAGCAGTAGATCAAGCAAAGATAAGTGCCATACGGGATTGGCCAGTGATGTATTCAGTGGCCGAAGTCAGGAGCTTCCTTGGACTAGCGGGCTACTACAGACGGTTTGTGGAAAACTTCTCACAGATTGCTTTACCTTTGACCACGTTGACGAGAAAAGATCAGAAGTTTGTTTGGACGCCGGAGTTCGCGCGAGCTTTTGAAGAGCTGAAGAGTCGTTTGACCATGACGCTTGTGTTGACATCGCCATGTGGTGTAGACGGCTATGAGATCTACAGTGATGCTTCAGGGAACGTCTTAGGCTACGTTCTCCTGCAATTTGGTAAAGTGATTGTTTATGGCTCACGCCAATTAAAGGTGCATGAACAGAACTACCCCATCCACGACTTGGAGTTGGCGGCGGTAATCTTTGCGCTAAAGTTGTGGCGGCACTATCTCTATGGCGTTAAAGTGGATATCTATACAGATCACAAGAGCCTAAAGTATTTGTTAGATTATAAGGATCTGAATATGCGACAACGGAGGTGGATGGAGTTCCTTGGGGACTACACTTTCGATATTCACTATACTCCCGGAAAGGGAAATGTGGTCGCTGATGCTTTGAGTCGTAGGACACCAGTACGGGCAACTTGGTTGCAGAGACATGATGAGCGGTTAATCCAGGAGATGGAAGCGTTAGATTTATCTTGTGTTGACAAGGATGCTATGGTCGACGCATGCTTGAACTAGACAGAGGTACAATATGACCTTGCGGACAGAGTTCGGCGAGCAACGGAGCTTGATGAAAGTCTCCAACGCTATGCGAAGTATGGTTCCGGTGACCAATTCTCCTGGGATGATGGCTTGATACGAAAAGATGGTCGGTTGTGCGTCCCAAGTACAGGGAAGTTGAGAGAAGAGTTAATGTACGAGCGCACTTTGCCAAGTACTCAATTCACCCTGGGAGCACAAAAATGTACAGAGACATGAAGAAGTTGTTCTGGTGGCCCGGACTAAAGAAAGACATAGCACGTTATATGGCGGAATGTCACACTTGTGCTTTGGTGAAAGCGGAATGCAAGAAGCCTGGTGGTTTCCTGAAGTCGTTACCGATTCCGGAGTGGAAGTTTGATGATATTTCAATCGATTTCGTGCACGGATTACCGAGATATCAACGCGGTCATGATTCTATCTGGGTGATTGTAGACCAGTTGACAAAAGTGGCTCACTTCCTTCCAAATAAGAGGGAAGATTCAGTGGAAACCTTGGCTAAGCTCTATGTGGAGCAGATTGTTCGATTGAACGGTGTTCCTCGGAGCATTGTCAGTGATCGTGATGGGCGATTCACCTCAACTGATTGGAGGCTAATTCATCAAATGTTGGGCACAAAATTAGCGTTCAGTACGACCTTTCATCCCCAAACGGATGGCCAGACTGAGCGAACCAACAGGACGATGGAAGATATGCTCTATATGTGTGCCCTAGATTTCAGTAAGAAATGGGAAGAGTATATTTATCTAGTGGAATTTTCCTATAATAACAGCTACCAAGCGAGCATCGGTATGGTACCGTTTGAAGCTCTATATGGTCGTAAATGTCGTACACCATTAGCTTGGGCAAAAGCAGGTGAATCCAAGCTGAATGGGCAAAAGGAAGTCGAAGAATCTACCTCAATAATACGTTTTATTTGGGAGAGGCTACTGATTGCCCAGGATCGACAAGCAAAGTACTATAACGCTAAGCATCAGAACGTGGAGTTTACGGTGGGCGATTGGGTCTATTTGAAAATCAAACCCTTCAAGGGCGTATCTAGGATTCGGCATTTGAAAAAGCTAAGTCTGAGATACCTTGGTCCATTTGAAGTGGTGGAGCGAGTCGGGGAAGCTGCCTATCGGCTAGCGCTTTCGCAGAGTTGAGTGGGTTGCATGATTTATTCCACATCTCCGTACTTCGCAAAGTCGTCAAGGATCCAGCTCAAGTAGTGGAAAATGATCGTGTACCGGTCGAGTATGGGCTAATGATGAAAGTTAGGCCCATTCAAATCGAGGATCGAGCCGAGAAATAGTTGCGGAACAAGATGATCGTTATGGTCAAAGTCCGGTGGGACAATTGTGGCCGTGAGGAGCTAATATGGGAGCGAGAGCAGACCATGCGATCTGAGTTTCCCGAGCTTTTTGTATAAACTCTTGACCGTGTACATTCTGTTGTAACAGATCTTTTAGCGTGATCGCATTGTGATGTTTGTTCCCTTACTACGTACAAATTTCGGGACGAAATTTATTGTAAGGAGGGGAGGATTGTAACACCCCAAAAACCATAAATCCCAAAAATGGGGTTAGGCTGGGTGACACGGCCTGGGACACGGGCGTGTCCCAGAACGTTTCTAGTGCACATGGCCTGGGACACGGGCGTGTCCCAGGGCGTGTCCTTTACGGTGGGCATTGAGTTGAGTTCTCAAGATAGCATGGTCGACGATCGTCGAGAGGCGACACGGCCTGGGACACGGGCGTATCCCAGGGCGTGTCCTGCTCGGGTGAATAACCGGGTAGCGTTGAGTGGCGAGCACGGCCTGTGACACGGGCGTGTCAAAGGGGCGTGTTTGGTACACGGCTAAGGACACGGGCGTGTACCTTAGCCATGTTCTTCTCGGGTGATTTCGTTCTGTGCTGAAAGGGTGACACGGCCAGTCACATGGCCATGTCAAGTTGACATGGGCGTGTCTACCCTGTGATACGGGCATGTTGGAGCCTGTGTTCTGGTCTTGTTTTAGTCGGTCTGTGCACCGCTTGGAGTACACGGCTTGTGACACGGGCGTGTCACAGGCCGTGTCAATTCAAATTTGGACTTTTGGGCAGATCTTGGCCATCCAATTATTTCTATTTGGATCCAATGTCCCAGGTGCTTTCCTGTAGTGATAAGATTGGGGGTTGGCATCTTCTGTAATTCATACCAAGAGAGAAAAAGGGAGAGCTTGGAAGAAGGAGAAGGAGGAGAAGGGCAAGCCATTGGTGGAGCTCCCGCGGTCCGATTCGAGATCCGAGGCTAGTTCTGTGGAGGCAAAGCTGCTGCGGTGCTCTCCAACTGGCCAGATTTTTGATGGCTCCCAAGAGATTGTCAAGGGTAACGATCTTCCTTCTTGGACATGTGAAGTCCTCCTTTATGCATGAGTAAGGAATCCTATCCACCAAAAGGTGGAAAGAGTGGGTAATTCCGGTGGATTGATAGTTGTTATCCCCTGTTGAGTCTGCATCTAGACCCTGAAGTGTGTAGTACAGGATATGCATGTTGTGTGAAGCCCATCTAAACATGTTGGTCTGGATTGGTGATGTTGCATTTACGCACCGGAGAAACTCCGTGTATACTCGTATAGTTAGTGGGGTCGATGGGTGGTGTCTGTGAAGGGGAGTAGCAGGAAGTACTGGAATGTGGAATTCTAGGAAAAATTCCCTTGTGTTGTTTGTGTTGTGGCTACGGTGTAGCAAGTCCTTGATGGACAATACAGCCAGTCCTAGTTGGACAGTGTGGCTATTGTGAAGCCAGTCCTTGGCGGACGTTATGGCTATTGTGAAGCCAGTCCTTGGCGGACGTTATGGCTAGTGTGAGCTGCGAGCTCTTAAAAAGGCTTCGTGCCGAACAGGAAAGGTGAAACCGACCCGCGCCTTTAGTGTAGCCACGAATACGCTATACTTGGTGATGGCAAGGTGATTTGAGCAACGGGGGTGGTTGATCTGTACCTGTGTTATGTCCGTCCGATGGGAGGACCTGAGTGATGGTCATGTTGGCGCGCATAATGAGAGTATTAGGCATGCGCGCCATTAAGACTAAATGCTCAATACCGTGTAAACGGTGGGGTTGACCCTGGTTCGCCAGTGCACCAAGAATGTGCCCTGAGTGCACGGATTGTCAGGCTGTATGGATGGCGGCTGTGTTGGCTTGAATGTGCGTGAGAGCACAATATATGCTATATTGATGATGTATGGCTTTGCAGGGAAGGAATGTTACTGCCCCAGGAAAGGGGTAGGATTGTTATAAATTGGTCAGCTGAATGCTGACCGTTGCCTTATTTTCCACCTTCTGGGTGGATTGTCCCTGTGCAGGTGCTGGAGAGCCGAGCGGGAAGTGAAGGGCTGAAGCCCCTGCTGCTGTTGTTGCCGCTCTTGTTGTTGTTGTTGCTGCTAGCCCTTGAAGGCTCGCTAGTTATGCTTTCTTTTCTTCATGTATGGCCGGCCTGCGCGCCGATGTCTGTAATCCATATTGTATAAAGAGGAACTGTAAGGCCTTAAGGCCAAACTGTGGTATTTGTTATCCCCTCGTTTGAGTGGTTGTATATATAACCTTGGTAATATATCTAGTGGATATTCCTGGTATGAGTTCAGCCTACTGTTTATTATTCTGCTAGCATGCTCTGAGTTAGGATGCGTTGGTGGTATTAACCTGTGACCTCACCGTCTGTTTGTGGAATATAATGTGGGGCCCAGTCCGGACCTTCTATTATATGTGGTTTAACGGGTGGAGATGTTACAGAACGTACTATTCCTATCAACACTACTTCAGCTCAAACTTACCGATGTAAGCCTCAAGCTAGAATCAGCTAACGCGCGCGTCTCGGGGGCACTTCAGTACCAGTCATAGACACCATCGTCCTTCCCGTCACTCTTGGAGAGAAGCCCGAGCAGGCCACCTATGATGTGCAGTTTCTTATCATCCAAGCTGACTGTGATCACACCGTGATACTTCAACAATCACTCTTGGACGTCTTCCAAGCCCGCTCCCGCTGCTTTTTTTCCCTAAACTATAACCTTCTACTTGCAGTTTTTCACTATGTCATTGTTCCCCAACCAACTACTGCAGAAGCCACAAGCCTGAATTTGTGTGAACTACTTTTTATATAAAGTATTGTGTTTCCTTTTCAAAAGTGTCCGACTAGTTTCAAGTAAGTTAAGCAGCGAGCGATCCTTGTGCAAAACGGTAAGATTGTGCATACGGTTTGAATACGAAAGCTATTCACCAAACCCACCTTTCTACACCAGGACGTCATCAGGGCCTGCCCCCCTCACGACCAAGCTGCGAGCGATCCTCATGCAAAACGGTAAGACTGTGCATGTGGTTTGAATACAAAAGCTATACACCGAACCTATCTTTCTATGTAAGGACATCGTCAAGGCCTGCCCCCCTCACGACCAAGCCACGAGTGATCCTCGTGCAAAACAGTAAGACTGCGCATGCGGTTTGAATATAAAATCTATTCAACGAACCTGCCTTTCTACGTCATGATATTTTCAGGGCCTACCCTCCTCACGACCAAACTGCGAGCGATCCTTGTGCAAAAGTTAAGATTGCGCATGCGGTTTGAATACAAAAGCTATTCACTGAACCTGTATTTTTATGCAAGGACTTCGTCAGGGCCTCCCCCCCCCCCCCCCCTGACGACTAAGCCGCGAGCGATCCTCGTGCAAATTAAGCCGCGAGCGATCCTCGTGCAAAGTAGGTCATTAACCAGCTACATATGCGATTACAGCCCACATAAAGCAACACCACGAGTCAAGCAGCGCTCAAGCAAAAGGAAGAAAAAAGTCACAATCATCACAACAACATGCAAGTACATGCGCAAATGTGCCAATCAAGAACCGTCAAACAATAAAGACGACATACAAGACACCAGAATAGAAAAAGTAAAAGATGCAAACACACTAATATAAGGAGAGTAAAAAAGAGCTAAATAAATCCAAAATTTTATTGCTTCAAAAAGATCATTATTACATAGGTATGCCCCCTTATTTATAGAAAATGGGGGAGATGAGAGAATATAATAATCGATGTAGGACAAAATACAAGTCGGGAGGCTTGTGCGGTTTGATAAGGTCAAACTGCACACTATACAATGAATAACTGTACACCTGGCGGAACTAAGGAAACCAGCCACATAGCCAAGGGAAAACCGCCAGACCAGGACGCCAGACCGCAACTACGGGTTGCCACCAGACCGCAGTTGCAGCTAACAATTAGACCGCAGCTACTGCAAGCCATCAGACCGCAACTCCAGGTTGCCACCAGACCTCAGTTTCGGTAAACCATTTGCCCGCTTCTATGGCTTTATCCAGACCGCTATAGCCATACACTAGACCGTAGCATCTAACCTCTAGAGCGTTGCGGCTAACATCTGTTGCACTATTGCG
Source organism: Platanthera zijinensis (assembly GCA_039513925.1). Lineage (NCBI taxonomy): Eukaryota > Viridiplantae > Streptophyta > Magnoliopsida > Asparagales > Orchidaceae > Platanthera > Platanthera zijinensis. The sequence goes on from CM077079.1 coordinate 218,570,028, forward strand.
GCCTCAAACCAACCCGCTGGAGAGCTACTACACAGACCGGTGAGCCAAACCGCCATAAGGCTAAACAAACAGCCTGTCAGACCACACCGCCGATCGCTGATCAAACAGGTCGTTGAGCCAAACTTCCAGAAAGCCGACAGGATAAGCCGCTGCGACTTATTCGGCTAACCACCCGAACTCTGGTTCTAACACTCCCCCTCAAGCTGGAGTATATATGTCAACCATGCCCAGCTTTCTACAAACTTTTGTGAACGAAGTAACCGGCTTCGTGAAGAAATCAGCTAGCTCCTTATTAGAGGTAACAAATGACCTATATATTTGATTCTTTAGAATCTCTTCTCTGATAAAATGGCAATCTACTTCAATATGCTTCGTTCTCTCATGAAAGACTGGATTCTTTGAAATGTATATAGCTGCTTTATTGTCACATAACATCGATAGGGGATGATCACAAAACTCTCCCAGATCCAGCAAGAGTGTCCGAAGCCACTTCAGTTCGCAAGCAGTCAAAGCCATGCTTCTATACTCTGCTTTTTCACTTGATCTAGCAACTACAACTTGTTTCTTGCTCTTTGACCTGACCAGATTACCTCCAATAAAGGTACAAAAACCAGATGACGGCTTCCTATCTCCCTTGTCATCTGCGTTGCTGGCATTATAATAAGCCTCTACCTTTAAATGTCCCCTTCGCTGAAATAAGAGCCCTTTTCATGGTGCACCTTTTACATACTCGAGGATCTTTAGAGTTGACTGTATATGACATTCCCTGTGGGCTTGCATAAATTGGCTCACTCTCCCTACTGCATAGAAAATATCTTTTCTTGTGACTTTCAGATAGATGAGTTTACCGATAAGACGTCTGTACCTAGATATATCTTCAAGAAGAGGAGAATTCTCACTCCATCACTTGTCATCTCCAATAGCCATAGGAGACCGAGCAGGTTTAGTCCTAAGAAGACCTGTTTCTTGCAGAAGATCCAAGGCATACTTCCCATGTGAAATAATAATAGAACCAAGTTTTTGAGATATCTCAATCCCCAGAAAGTACTTAAAAGACCCCATATCCTTGGTAACAAAATGCCGAAGCAGATGCTTCTTTGTCATATCAATACCTTTCCTATCATCTCCTGTAAGAAGAATTTCATCCACATACACTATAAGAATAACAAGACCAGCCGAGGTTTTCCGAATAAATAAAGAGTGATCTACAACGCTCCGAACAAACCCAACAACAGAAATAACTTTGTTGAACTTATCAAACCAGGCTCTCGGGCTTTGTTTAAGACCAGAGATGGCCTTCTTCAATTTACACACCTGAGACTCCCCCTGAGAAACATACCCAGGAGTTTGCTCCATATAAACTGTCTCATTCAAATCACCATAAAGAAAGGCATTCTTGACATCCAACTGAGACATTTCCTAATCTCTATTCTCAGCCACAGAAAAAAGCACACGGATCGTAGTAATCCAAGCAACAGGAGAGAACGTGTCAAATAAATCCACACCATAGGTTTGTATAAACCCTTTAGCAATAAGTCGAGCTTTGTATCGATCAACAGTACCATCAGGATGATATTTGATGACAAAGATCCAGCAATACCCAACCACATCAGCTCTAGTATGGGTAGGAATAAGGGACCAAGTACCCCGTTTAGTCAGAGGTTTCATCTCTTCATCCATAACAGCTTTCCAATGAGGAATAACCAGAGCATCACGATAAGACACAGGAAGAACAGTGACCGAGAGAGCAAGAGCAAATCTATGAGACAGAGGAGACAGTCGAGCATAAGACACCACATTAGAAAGAGGATGTTGAGTGCATGAACGAACACCTTTTTTGAGAGAAATCGGAAGATCAAGATTATTCCTTTCTACTGGCTTAGTTCCATCAGAAGGAGAGACTACTGGACCAGAAGCTGTTGGCAGCGTCTCAACAAAAGAATTAGAGACAGCAAGAGAATTAGAAAGAGAAGAAGGAAGTGCAGGCTATGGAAAAGGTGTCAACACAAAAGGAAATGAAACTGAATCACTAGAATAAGGGAGAATAGATGAAGGTGAAAAGAATGGAACTTCCTCAAAGAAAGTGACATCGGTAGAAACATACTGTCGGCGGAGAACAGGATCATAACACCTATATCCTTTCTGTGTTGGACAGTAACCCAGAAAGATGCATTTAATCGAGCGAGGAGACAATTTGTCACGATCAGAAGAAGGAGTGTGAACAAACGTTGTGCACCCAAAGACATGATGAGGCAAAGGAAAAGGATTCGCATCAGGATGTAGGATAGATAAGGGAGTCTTCCCATCAAGATCGGAAGATTGAACTCAATTAATGAGAAAACACGAGAGAAGAACAACATGACCTCAATAAGACTTGGGAACATGCATATGAGTGAGAAGACTATGAGCCATATCCAGAAGATGAAGATTATTTCTTTCAGCAATGCCATTCTATTGCGATGTGTAAGGACAAGTAGTCTGATGAATAATGTCATGATCCATACAAAACAATGTAAATTGATGACTAAGATACTCTTTAGCATTATCAGATCGAAGAATTTTAATAGGAGTATCAAACTGTGTACGAATCTCATTATAAAGTGCAGTGAAAATAAAAAAAAAATTAGAGCGTTCATGAAGCAAATATAACCACGTACAACGAGAAAAATCATCAATAAAAGTCACAAAATACAAACTACCCCTACCAACAGTCTAAGTAGGAGCAGGGCCCCATATATCTGAATATACAATTTCAAAAGGATGAGAAGAACTACGTCCATTCTTAGTAGGAAAAGTAGATCAGTGATGTTTGCCAAATTGGCATGGCTCACAATGAAGAGAAGATTCTCCATGAGGTAAATCAGGCAGAAGTTGATTAAGAATCCGAGGAGGAGGATGCTCAAGACGAAGATGCCACTAAAGTAAAGGAGAAGAGGCGGAAAAAGCAGAAGAAGTATCAAGATAGAATAAGCCACCGCTTTTAGTCACAGTAGAAATCGTCTCCTTCGATTGAGGAACCTGAAAAGCACAAGTAAAAGCAGCAAAAATAGCTTCACATTTCAACAATTTGCAAAGGGCAATAACAGAAAGAATTTTGCACGGAAAGTTCGGGATATTGAGAGTGTCCTGAAGATGAAGAGAATGAGTAACATGCACTATGTCAAAACCATGAATTGGGGACGGAGAACCATTAGCAATAAGAATAGGAGGTAACCAGTTACTTTTGTCAAGAGAAGAGAAAAGACGAGAATTCACCGTCATATGATTAGTAGCACCAGAATTAATGAGTCACCTACCCGTAGTAGCTAATTGAGCAGCACCAGAAGTAGCAAGGGAAGAAGTAGACTTCTTAGTAGAATCAGCAAAAGCAGGATGGAGGTGGGGATGTTTTGTCCAGCAACGATCAACCAAGTGACCAACTCTGCCACAATGAAAGCAGAGAAACTTAGAATAACCACGACCTCTAGTGCGGCCACCTCAACCACCAGAGTTATCATGACTTGCAGGATGAGCAACAATATCAGGAGAAGGAGAGGGAAGCAAAGGACGCTGAAGCAGAGTTATAATAGTGGAAATGCGAGCAGCAATAGCATCCAGAGTTGGAGTATCTGCCTCTCCTAGAATCTGTTGATGAATCATGTCATACAAGTTAGGAGATGAAGCAAGTAGCAAACAATAAAAAGTTCCTGAAAGTGTTTTTGTTGCTCAGCAAGATCAGCAGAAAAAGAACGATGCTGAAGAAGTTAAGCACCAAGACTTTGGACTTCCTGATAGGCAGCAGCATGAGTCATAATAGGTTGAGCAAGAAGATATGCATATAATGTATAGATACGCGAAGTTTGAGCTCCCTTGGAATATAAAGCAGCAAGATTATTCCACGCAGCCTTGACCATTTTGTCATGTCTAATAACAGGAAGAAACTCATTAGATAAACTGTTGGCTAACCAAGTGTGAACCAAGGCATCGGCAGCATCCCAATCATCATAAGCAGTTGTGCCAATAGGAGGGGGATCATTGGTCAAATGAGAGCGCTTACGCTGAGAGCATAAAAGGAAAATAAAAGACACACTCTAATCAAGGTAATTGGGACCAGTAAGCTTGGATGAAGTACCTAAATTACCAGAAGTAGAAATAGAAGTAGAAGAAAGAGAGAGAGGAGCAGAGGAAGTGGCAGAAGAAGACAGAGTGTCCATGGGAAAAAGAAGCAAGTTACACGATTAACCAGATAAACCGCGCAAACAAATAGCGCAAACAAACTGCACGAATAAGAGGAGAGACCACACGGTCTCGGTGTCAACACACCAGCAGCAGGAAAAATGTCGCGACAGAAATGTGGAGACCGCAATAGAGAAGATAAAACCGTGCGAACAAACAAGCGTGCAAGAAGCAAGTCGCAAATAAAGAGACCAGCAAGGGAGGGAGAAGGGAGGGGAAGAAGCCGGAAGAAGAGACCGTGCGGTTACACAAACAAATTGCTATAAATTTGGAACAAAGGGAGGGTAACCTGGCTCTAATACCAAGTAAAAAGAGCTAAATAAATCGAAAATTATATTGCTCCAAAAAGATAATTACTACATAGGTATTCCCCCTTATTTATAGAAAACGGGAGAGATGAGAGAATACAACAATCGATGTGGGACTAAATACAAGTCGGGCGTCTTGTGCGGTTTGATAAGGTCAAACTATACATTATACAATGAACAACTATACACTTGGAGGCAACTAAGGAAACCCACCACATAGCCAAGGGAAGACCGCCAGTCTAGGCCGCAAGTCCAGGCCACCAGACCGCAAACGCGGGTTTCCACCAGACCGTAGTTGCGGCTAACCATCAGACCATAGCTGCTATAAGCCATCAGACTGCAACTCCGGGTTGCCACCAGACCACAGTTGCGGTAAACCATCTGTCTGCTGATGCGATTTTATCCAGACTACTATAGCCACACACCAGACCGTAGCGACTAACCTCCAGACTGTTGTCGCTAACATTTGTTGCACTGTTGCGGCCTAAAACCAACCCATTGGAGAGCTACTACACAGAATGTTGTGCCAAACTACCAGAAGGCTGAATGGACAGCCCGCAAAACCACATCGCCAGATTGCTGATCAAACAAGCCACTAAGCCAAACTGCTAGAAAGCCGAAAGGATAAGCCGCTGCGACTTGTTCGGCTAACCGCCCGAACTTTGGCTCCAACAAGGAGATAGCACCGCTACATATCTACGGCATCAACATCAGAACTCTCGTCGCCAGAGATATCATCAAAGCTAAGGTTGGATAAGTCGCATCCCAAGATCCTACCAACAAGACAAAAAGCCTTCAAGACTCTACGCCTGAGGGTCAGCTCACAAACGTCTTCCATCTGAGCCTCCACCTCCTTGCTCTAGATCTCATCACGAACTTCCTCGCTAATCAAGTAACGATCTTGCATGTAATCCAGAGACTTCATGTACTTCGCAAGTCCAGCAGCCTTCAACTCTGACACACGGATATCAGAAGATAATGCCTCCACTTGTGCCTTCACCTCACAAAACTCTGTCTCTAAATGATAAGTCTCTTCTTGAGCGCGCTTCAACATCTATGTAGTTCTTTCCAGCAAAGATTTCTCCATCTCCAAAGATGCTCGAGTCTTTTCCAATTCCGCCTTCAGCTCTGATCCAATCTGGCGAAATTGATAAATGTCCCAGTTATGGTCATCCCTCAGAGTGATAAGCGAGCCCGTCGCCGGCCGAAACTTCTCCTAGAGGGACAGATACCCGTCCTTCAAACTCACATCATGATCAATCCAGGTAACGAAAATTTGAACATGAGCCTCAATCTACAAATGAAAGGATGGAGAGAAGTCAACACGACACAACAACAAAGAAGAACCAAGAATAATCAAGCTTGCTTACCACTTCATGTATTACCTTCAAAGAAGAGGATAGCCTCGAAGTCGCCACCTCCGCAGGGGGGCAGATGATCCAAGCACCTGTACCTCGGGAGGAAAATTTCCACAGCCACCAGAAGGAGAGTCGCCACCAAGAGAAGCCGAACAAAGCGCCACACTATCGCTGCCCCAAGAAACTACAATGGCCTTCCGTTTCCGACCACAATCTGAAGATGTCTCAGTAGTCTGCCCAGAGTCTAAAGAAATGTCACACTGCAACAAGCACTTCTCTTCCACAAATGAAGAAATACTAAACAGCTGGTTAGCCAACTCATGAGGCTCTGAAAATCCAAGCACTGGAGAAAACTCCCTCTCTTTCCCCTTTTGATGATGGCAACGATCAGGCAACGCGTTCCATAGCTCCAGCAAACCCAATGAGTTCCTGACATAACCAAATAAAGTATTTCCATTGTGACGGTCCGTTCGAGTCTCAAAATCAAGCCAGCTCTTGTTACTATGAATTTTAGCACGCTCACCACCGTTAGAACGAACATCGCGCCAATCTCGGAAGCAGCCCAAAGATAATTTCCCGCCATGTTCGCGAAAGAAGACAACCAACCCCACGAGTCGTACTACCACCAAGGGAGTAAACTGGGAAATCGGCACGCCACAAAATTTTAGAATCTCGATCACTTCCTCGCATGAGGGAATCTGAAACCTGATCTCAAAGTAGTCTCGCAGATCATCAACCAGCCATGAGGGGGATTTTGAACACTCTCCTCAACACGCAGAACTTTCACTTCAAGGTTGGCAGGCAGACCGAACATTCTCCTCCAAATTGAAATCTGATCGTCAGTATGGGAGGAGCGAAGACGCATCGGCCGCGTAGTACGCTTCGGTCCCTGACATAAAAAATTAAAAATAAATTTAGACGAAAAGTCTGCGAATCAAAAGTCATCCGCTCCCGTCGTGCTCATAAAGGCGCGTCGCCCAATAAAATCAAAAATATACGGCCCGTCCGAGCACGCACGCACACTGGACATGCAGACATGTGCATCCATGCAGCAGGCCCCCGTGCACGCGCCCGTGCGTAGCTGCGCGCATGCACCGTGCGTGTGTGCCCACACGCGGTCATGCACGCGAGCCTGCGCAGGGTCGCGCGCACGCTCGGGCGTACCCACGGGTGCCCGGGCATACTTGCGGGTGCCCGGGCATACCCGGATGCGGCAGCGCGTGGGAGGGCACGCGGTCATGCTCACGCACCCCTGCGCACGCGGTCAGGCGCGTGGGCGCGCACGATCAGACCCGTGTGCGCCCATGCGGGCGCGCCAGCGCGTGCCCATGCGGGTGCGCCCGCGCGCTATCAGGCGCGCGGTTGCACGCGCATATGTTCGTGTATGGCCAAGCCCGTGTGTGCCCATGCGCGACCTCGCGTGCACATATGCATGCACCCTCGTGACCGCGGGTGCATCAGCTTCCTTCTTCAGACACGTTCATCGCCTCTCCTCCACCGTAGTATATTCTAACATTATTACCCGAGTTTGCATGGCGCTACTACCCGCCATCTCAAGTCCTTCGTCATTCTACATTGTCGCCGCTGTAAAAATGAGTAGAGAAAGATCCTTATTTTTATTCGTCTAAGCCGGTCTTGTGCAATAAGGATCTGGGGGCAATTGTTGGGGATGAGACCCATTTTATAAGATTAGGTGTGCACATAACCACACACTCATGATCTCCACCTCAAAAGTAGTGGGATCATGGGGTTGACCGCACGCGCAATCACAGCGCACGATCCCCCGCGCACTGATCCCATCACGCATAATGGTAAAACTGCTGCGAACCCCACCTTGCCGGTGGCGGGAGACCTACCTCCTCGCTGGATGTCGGTCGGCCGCCCTCTCTCGTCTCGCCGGCCTCGGCCGACACTCCCCTTCGGCCACTGGCCATGGCTGAGGGAGCGACCGCCCAGGCCACCCCCTCCCTTGGCCGCCGATCGCGACCCAGGGAGCGATAGCCTGGGTCGTCCCCTCCCTCGGCCGCCGGCTGCAGCCCAGGGAGCGGCCACCCAGGCCGTCCCTCCCTCGTTCGTCAGTCGTGGCCCAGGGAGCGGATGTCGGGGCCTCCCCCTCCCTCGGCCGCTAGCGCGCGACCTAGGGAGGAGGCCGCGCCTACCTCTCCCCTCGGCCGCTATCGGCAGTCCTCCCCTCGTCGGCGAACTCGACGGCGAGTTAATCGGCCGCCCGTGGAGTACCACCTCCGTCGTCAGATCGGTTGGGGACATTCCCGACCGTCCGATTTGTGTATAACCACCCACAAACCACCAGGTTAGTGGGGTACTTAATTAGTAATTTAATTAATAACTTAGGGGTGCAAACAGCAGTATTAATATTCATTCCTAAACTATGGGAAAATATTAATATTGGGTGTTACAGTGTGCGGATAGCCGCATAACCACCGTAACCACCCTCTGGAGCCTATAAAAGGAGCCCCAGGCCTCCTCATTTCTCACTTTTTCCCCCGAGTCTTCTTCTTTCTCAGGTCAAAGTTCTGCCGAATTCCTCCTACGAGCAGCACTCGAGCCGCACTCAAGCCGCACCCGAGCAGCACCCGAGCCACGAACGAGCCAAGTTGAAGCCCCCCGACGATGCTCAATCTCTAGAGTTCCAAGTTATCCCCGTAACCGCAGGTTCAGGCACTTCGCTCTCCTGTTCATAATCAGCAAGGCACTAATCGAAGCCCACCAATGCAAAGTGCAATATGTAATAATAGTCGAGCGCGACAGTCTGTCGTCCGCTGAGTGCAAAAGTGTTCTCTCTCTCTCACCCCAGAATTGTAACGAGGAGTGGCATGTGCCCTCGATTCAACTAGCAAGCTGTAACAACAAGGAAATAGTAGACTTTGACAGGCACAGATCCGGTCACATAGTTTTTTACCCGGTTAAGGGGTTTTTCCACGTTAAAACTTCGTGTGTACGATCAATCTATTTCATTGACTATGTGCGCGCTCGACAGTTCCGAGAGCTAAAGCGGTCCAAGTATTCTGGTTCGACCGGGAAATCGAGTTAAACCACAAAAAAAATGACAAGTTGAGTTAGAAGAATTTTGATAATTCAACTCACAAACTAATAAATAGAACTAGGGTCTATAACTCCCCTGATTTTTCGATGTTTATTTTTAATTTCCTTAGTGACGAAATAATGATGTTAGAGCGTTACGTTGATGCGTAGTTAACGGGCGTCGTTGTTGGAGTGTGATTTTGCTCATGGGAATCCGAGATTTTTACTCGATGAATTTTAGTAGGTTTATGTTTGTTGTAGCTTCAGAGAATTTTAACTCGAAATTGATTTGTCGAATCTTAATTTCGACTTCATCATTAGTTTTGTAGTATTGGTATTTAACCTTGGTGCAAATTTCGTGGAAATTCGAGGTGATTTGGGTTTTCCGGTCATTTGGACGTTTAGCAATTAATAATAATATAATATTATATATATATATATAAGCTTGTACGTAATAGGCGAAACCCTATTCATCGTCTCTCCCAAGCCGACGGACATCGCGAAGAGAAAAAGAAGAGTGACGATGCGGTATCGCAAGGTCTTCGGCCGCCTCCTGTAGGAGTTCCGATGCGCGAAATCATCGTCGGAGGGTAGATTCGGAAAGCTCTCGCCGAGATCTATGCGTGCACGGTAAGTTTTCCCCGTTTCGTGGACTTTTGGCGGTAGGGTTTTTGAACTTGACCCTCATTTACCCCGAAAAGTTTTAGGAATCGTTGTCTAGGAGTTCTTGCGGCTAATCCTTGGAGCGGAGCGCTCATGAGGCCAGATTTCTCAAGATCTTGAGGCAAGTGGTGATTTCTTTCCCCTTGCTAAGTTTCTTGCTCGTATTACCTTTCTTTCCTCTTATTTTCCTCCTTAGAATGTAGGGGTAGTGTGGAGTTCGGCAAAAACCGATTCACTGGGTAGAGTAGGATTTCTGTCCAAGGAAAATTCTTCGAACATGTAGGTGATAGCCTGAGTAAACTTCGTCGTGTATTCCTGAGAGGTTAGGTCCTATTCGTCGAGTATCTTTGGGTTAAGTCAAATTCGTCGAGTGATCTGCCTTTGGCGTCAAGTGCGTCGAGTGATTGGCCTTTGGCATCTAGTGCGTTGAGTGATTGGACTTTAGCGTCGAGTGTGTTGATTGATTATCCTTTGGCGTAGAGTGTGTCAAGTGATTATACCTTGGCGTCGAGTTCGTTGAGTGAAACTGGCTTGGAGTAAAATTCTTCGAGTGATTGGCCTTTGGCATCGAGTGCGTCGAGTGATTGGCCTTTGGCGTCGAGTGCGTCGAGTGATTAGCCTCTGTCGTCGATTGCGTCGAGTGATTAGCCTTTGGCGTCAAGTGCGTCGAGTGATTTTATCTTGGCGTCGAGTGAATTCAATTTCGTCGAGTCGGACTTAAATTCGTCGAGTATCGGTAGATTTAGTTTTATTTCGCCAAGTACAATTCGACAAGTTTCTCCTGTATTTGTGGAGTATATTCGACGAATAAGGGTGGACTTAGGATTTTCTCATCGAATGTAGTCAATACGTCGGGTATTGACCATAGGGTAATTTTTCGGGATTTTCCTTCCTCTTTGTTGTTGAGGAATCTTTAGGTTAGACTTGGGTTTTTTGGTGTTCTGGATATATAGTTGTGGCTAGGTTGGCAGTGGATAAAGGACCACCAACTTGATGCTGGTTCATGAATCATTCCACACGGTGGTTGGTGATTTTTCTTTTGGACTATTGGGTTGTGTTGGACAAAGTGGCCACCACCATAGTGCCTTTTTGAGATGTTTGGTCTGTTGGGTTGTGTTGGGCAATGTGACCACCACCCTAGTGCCTTTTTGAGATGTTTGAACTGATGGTTTGTGTTGGACAATGTGTCACCGAATCAGTACCTTTTTTACCAAGTGTTAATGATTCATGTGTTTAGAGCTGTTCAGTCTCTTTCTTCTTATTATATAGACATATGTTATTATGCTTACTCTTGCAGATTTTATCGAAGCATGCCTCTATTCCACACTTGGTGCAACTTTTCTTATTACACTATTTAAGAATTCTTCTTTGCTTATTATATTATGACTTATTTTCTACAGTTTGACAGCAATTCTTATATTTGGATTGGTAACCCTTGTGCCTCCTTTTATTATTGCTACTATTGATCTTTGATCGCCACTTGTATATTCTTGCTGAGGTATTCTTTTATTTTGAAAGCCTTAGGCTCGGAGCAGTAGCCGGTGGTGCAGCTAAAGTTGGTAGTTGCTAGTGTTCTGTGATTGTTGTAGTGATTCTCTCTTCACTATTGTGAGGTAATTTTGTTGTTTCATTTCTTTAGTTCAGGCATACATGCTTTTTTTGGCAGGTTCGTGTCAAGTTGTTGACAACCACTGGAGATTTTGTAGAATGTTAAGTTACTTGCTAGCTGTTAAGTCACTTTCTAGATGATTTGTTGGTTTTACTTGCTCTCTAGTAAGGATTTATGGTAGGATTGCATGTTAGTTATGAAAGTCTTGATTTCAAGAATAACTAATCACCTAGAGGGGAGGGGTGAATAGGTCCAATTTAAAAACTTAGGCAACTTATCAATTAAAATCGCAGCACAACAATCTTATCACAATCAATACCAGCATAGTGCACAGCATAGTACACAGAGATTTATAGTGGTTCCCCAATTGATGGGTACATCCACTTTTCCCTCTTTGCCTATCTAGCAGTATACTAGATTCGGCCAAACTTCCTTCTATCTTACTCAGATTCTCAGATCTTACAGCTCAGAGCTCAACCGGCTCCTATAACTCAAGCGCAAGCCCTACCACTCAGATCACAAAGATCCTACAACTCAAGCTCTTCCCAAGAACTCTACCTCAGAGTGACTCCATACTCCTACAGCTTAGGCAATCCTGCCCTACCTCAGTGTGAATCCACACACATATAACTCAGGCAACTCCTGCCCTACCTCAGCCTTTATAAAACAGGCTTAATATAACATCCCATTTTCAAATAGACCCCCCCTTAGGAGTGACATGAGCATACCTAGGTCATAACAAGACCTAGGTTGAATCTAGGAGGTCAAGTGACCAAACTAGCTAGTTGATACTCACTTGAGCTGCAAATAGTAAAATCTTAAAACCCTGATTTTTGGTGGCCTAGTGGGTTCAATCTGACTCCAAGGCATTCCTAGACCTAATATGAGATCAATGGGTCACCAAGGACCCATTGGGTGCAAACCTAGTAGCTAAGTTGACCCAAGTCAACTTAAGCCCTAGTTAGGCCAAAGTAACCCTGCCCTGGATCAACTCACCCTCTTTATGCCAAGTCTACCCTACCTAACCATACCTAGGCCTTAGGGGAGGTCAATGGGTCCCTAGGGGTCTATTGATATTGACTCGGAAGGTCAAATTGACCAAGTCAACCCTAAACCCAAATCAAGTCAAACGTAGCTCAATTGGGTTAACTCAATCTCAAGCCCCCTCATGTAGACTCATAGGGTTTTATTAGGATTTATTATGGATGCCTATAGCCTAAACCCTAGGCTAGCCAACATGTTGACTAGGAGAGAGAAAGAAGTGAGAAATGGGCTAAATATAGGAGAGAGAAAGTGTGAATTAAGGGTATTTTCATGGTAGAATGGTGAGCCCCCCTCTCATATGGCATTTAAGGTTTTAATATTAATTTTATGGGCTGATTTTAGGCTTTTAGGGAAAGAAAATTCTTGAGGGTGACTAGGAGAGAGAAAAAATGAGTATTTGGTTATATAGAGGAGAGAAAAAAGGTGGTGGAGAGGTGAAGGGGTGTTTTGAAGAGGGAGGAGGCATGAATTCGGCCAAGGAGGGGCCCACAGCCACCTAATGGCTGGCACCTCTTCCCCCCAACCCTTTCCCGGCCACCAAGAGGTGGTTTCACCCCTCCTCACCTCTAACCCACCCCCCACCATGAAGGGGTGTTTTGCCTCTTGGATGAAACCGCCCCCTCTTCCCCTCTCCCCCTTATATACTCACTTAGGAGAGAGGGGAGACCATTTTCGAAATCAGAGAAGGAGGAGAGAACCCTTGCCGGAGCCACCAAGGAGAGAAATGCCACCACCGCCGCCACCATGGCATCCCGCCGTTCAACCCACATTCGTGCCCGAACTCAGGTCCTCCCTCACTCCCTTTTTCTCATGCATAGATCTTAGACATGTTAGGAGTAAGCCCGGGCTCAAACGAGCCGGTCGAGTGGAGTGCAAACCTAGAAAAACACCATTTTAATGGAGTTTTGGTGGGCTCGGGTAGGGCGGCGCCGCCACCTCCGGCCGCCCTAGCCGCCGGCAAGGTTAGCCCCCACCACCGGGAACATGTAGGAGTTGTTTCCCGGTGGTGGCGCCGCCCCTGGTGGCCGGGAAAAGACCCGAAAGATTCACTTCTCACGGTTCTGGTTCAGGCCATTTGGAGAAGACGAAGTACAGCTGCCCTCGGATTGCTTTAAGATGCGTTTGAGACTGAAATACACGAATTACAGCTTTTATTAATTCTTTTTTTGTATTTTAATAAAACAGTTTCACTGTAAATTAAATTTAGGCCCCTTATGGACACCTACTGAAAAAGGTCATAACATGAAAGTTGTAGGTATTTTAAATACCTACAATTTTATATGCAGTGGTGAAAAATTGGATGAGGTGACTGTCCTGTAGAGCCTTTTTAGTGAGGGTATGTCCTACAACTAGGGCAGATTTCTTCTAAAAATTATTTAGGCCCTTTAGGGGCATGTTCATCAAAAATGATCAACATAAATGTTGTAGGCATTTTTATTATCTACAGTTTGATATGTAATGGAAAATTTTAGGACAAGTCTACTGACTTATAGGGCCATTTTTCTAGGGTAGGTCCTATACGTAGGGCAGATTTTCAAATAATTCCCCACACCTAACCTTTGTTGCAAATTCTTTAAATTTTGGACAGGAGCTTAATGTAATCTAATACTAACTCCTGTAAAATTTGGAGACCATTTGGGATAGTGTAGCTTAGGGTATTGCCCTAACCTTAGAAAAGCTAGGGCAAGATAATTAAAGGGTCAAATGACCTCCATACCCTCCCAAATTTTGGTGAGGTGTCCCTGGTATAGGTATCTAGGTCTGTTTCAAATTTCAACTCATTTGGTTGAGTTTTGAACAGGAATTCACTAAACCCTAGTTTGGACCTAGGGAAGGGAAATTTAGGGAAAAGGTACTTTTGACACTTGAGAGATCATCTCACCTCAACTTAGGTTGAGATTTTGACCATTGGTTAGAAATGATCCTAAGAACCCCCTTGGGGAAAACGGGATGGATTAGGGTGAGTTTACCCTAGGGCCCAGGTTCAAACCCTAAATGAGGACTTTGGGGGCTTGTGAAGTACATAGAGGAAAATGCCCTTGTATGGCCTTGAGTTTTGGTGGAGTGGTTGTTAATGGGTATTAAACCTCTGGTTGAAATATTAGAGAATTTAGAGGTAGGTAGGTACCTCAAAACCTAAACCCTAGTTTTAGGGTAGAAGGGCTTTTAGGTCAAATCAATAACTTACATTCATTTAAAAGCTATGAAACTTGGGTAGAGTGTTTCTAGGGTAGTTAGGACCCTTGGATGATTTTACTAGAATTTTTGGATAATTATTTCTAGTACTTCACTTATGAATGTGGGTATAGCCCTATTTGATATTTTATTTATTTAAGATTTATAAGTCAAATAAGACCCCATAAAACTATGGAATTAGATGTTGTTGGTCAGTAGTAATGCTTCTGAATTTTAAGTTTAATTTTATGTTGAAGAAATCTAGTAGTTCTTTCATAAGTGTTATAAAAGGGCTTTATGGTTTTAAAATATATTATGGCTTAAATATTTTCTGGAAAATTATGAAATTTGGTAAACAGGGTTCTTAAACCAATATGTACCAGTGGGAATTTATTTAGAATTTTTGGAGTTATGAATATAGTACTTGATTCACAAGCATGCTAGATTAAGAATTTAGTAAATGATTTATTGTAAATTAATTCCCAGTAGGAAAATTATGAAACTTATCTAGTACTGTTTTCATGGTGTTATTGGTACCCTGTAATTGATTCAAATTATTTGAATGAAGATTTGATGTAGTTTATTTAGTCATGAAAGAAATAAATTATTGATAAAACATGATTAGGCCCCTTAGACCTTAGAGAAAAATGTCAAACCTTGGATATATCCTTTTTAGATGTAACAGAATTTATTATGAATTTATTATGATTTTTACATAGCTAAAAAGACTACTTCATGTTCAAATTGGTAGACCTTGGATTTGTAGGAAAATTAATTAATTATTAGATTAATTGAGAAAATGGTTATAACCTGGAATTGATTCATTTATGACATGATAGGACCCCAGTAAATAACTTAGGTCATTCGGATGAAGACACAAAGGACATCCTATCAAGGTCATCATATAGTGTAGGCTGGTCTGCATTTAGCGTTTTCGTAAAAGATTGCATTTGGAGACGACTTAGGGCAATGTTGGAGTTTCTCAATGTGCTGACTGGGATGGATTTAGATAGGTTGTCATGGAAGGTTCTAAGGAGTGAAGAGAAGTGAGTGATTGTGGTAGAAGGAGCACGGATCTGACGAAAGATCGTTGTCCCCGTAAGAGTGAAGAGTCAAATTCACCCTAGGTTTAGTTGGATGCAATTTATTAAGGGATAGAGTAAGGGAAAAACAACCAATAATAATAAGTGTCTTGCGAAAGGGAACTTCGGGCCGTAATGCCGCCGTCTTGGTTCCTAGTGCCTTTGAGAACCCTTCACGGGGCATAATCCGGAGGCAGTCCTGGGCTAACGTAAATCTTAAATAAATCAAAAGAGTAATTAGTTGAAATAGGTTTACACTTCACACACTAGTTAGATAGACATTTGGAAATGTTTAAGTCGTCCCGAGGTGTTCAAAGGGGCGTCATCCCGCGGTGCTCAAAGGGATGAGGTTTGGAATTGAGCCGGACGGTTTAGTCCAGGGAGCTTAGTCTCGGTTTGTGGTTGAGCCGGACGGTTTGGTCCGGGAGCTTTACTCTTGACTTCTTATATTAACTGCTGCATGTGCATAAAAATAGGAAAGATTAAGGTGGTGGGTACTCGATATCGGGGAGTTTGATTGCACCGACACTGATATCGTTGACTCGGCAATGTGACTAGCACTTAGCCAAGGTTAAGTCCGGCGGACCAGTCGGCAAGAGTACGCAGGAGTCCGCCTCGTGCACCAGGCGTTGAGGGCGTACGATAGGTCAGAGCAGTGGTGCTTTTACTGGTTTTGAGGTGGGCGAGGCCCAACCCACCGCTTCCGTCTGCCACTACGGAGGTATCCTGGGAGGTAACGGCTCTAAAAGGGGGAACTAAAGGTTTGTGTACACAAAGTCGTGTGTGTGAGTTGCACTGCATGAACATCATTAACCCACCATATAGTTGCATACATAATCATTCATAAGAATCTTG
Source organism: Platanthera zijinensis (assembly GCA_039513925.1). Classification (NCBI taxonomy): domain Eukaryota; kingdom Viridiplantae; phylum Streptophyta; class Magnoliopsida; order Asparagales; family Orchidaceae; genus Platanthera; species Platanthera zijinensis. The sequence continues at coordinate 218,586,379 of CM077079.1, forward strand.
ATACCTAATGTATAAGTGGAATGGGACGCTTATACATTAGGACCTACAAAACGACCCCTTGGTCTATAAGCTTGTGTGGGCAAGTTTTATAGATTAAGGTCATTTTTAATATTTAAATAATGCTTGTGATAACCGACACCCCAACGTATAAGTGGAATGGGACATTTATACGATGGGAGCCTTGTAAAAGATCCCTTGGCTTATGTGTACTCACATAAGTGAAGGTTTAATTTCTTACTTACTTACCTTTCTGTTTTACCTATTATAACACTTATATTGTTCGCCTGTTATAACTTGCTAGTTAGGTCCACCGTCATCTGCTTTTGACTACTCTTCACCTTCATGTCCTTCCCTTTCTTCCTCTCCGCTCGGTACCTTAGGGCATGGGGGAAGGGGTGGGGGATGATAGGGCTTAGTCTTATAGACTAATGGTTTTCGGACCACATCATTTTAGGGAATCGTGGAGCCCAGCCCGGAGGAGCAGCCCAGGAGGCTGGTGCGCTTGGAGACAGGGCAGTCTAGCTTAGGAGCTCAGACAGCAGGGACCGTGAGTTCCGTTCCTTAGTAGCAGTTTGTTTTTCAGCTTCCGTTTGAGTGACCATGTAGTGAGGTGTGGTTGTACCGGGCTTAAGACCTTTTCCTTTCAGTACTCTGATTTTACTCTGATGTTATACTGTGGACGCTCCCCTCGTGGATTTTTTATTTATATGTGATATTATATTGTGGACTGCATTTCTCTTTACTGTTCTACTTGCTACTTGATTGTGATCGAAAAGGCCGGCAGAATCGGCGCGTTGTAGTGACGACCTTCCCGGGTGCGAAGGTGTCACCGCAAAGCGGCGGTTCTGGGAATAAGACCCCGGGAAATTGGAATCGAAAAAAATGGGTTCTTACAAGTGGTATCAGAGGATAATCACGATCGAAAAAGTAGCAGTCCACAAACCCTGGGTCACCCCCGCGCGAGTTTAGTTTGGGGACAAACTAAGCAGCGGAAGCAATGGTGTGCCCATATGGTGATCACATATAAATTGTCCATTTCTTCAACAAATGGAATTCTTCTTTATAGCGTGAGGCAAACCCTGCCCCCAACAGAGAGTACCTCCGGCTGCAAAGACCTCATCTTATAATTCCTTGGTCAATGAGTTAGACTCAACCCATTAGGGCACACGACTAACCATGACGACTTATAGCATGCCCTAGTTCGAAATAGACCCTGGGTATGAACTTGTTTAAGGTAAGGATGTACCCAAACAGAATAAAAGGAAGAGTTTAACGTGAGAATGACAACCTAATAGATAAACTCAGGTGACCTTATGGTCCTTATCAAGGATTACTCAAATCAGTAGACTGCTTTAAGGAGAGTTGAGGCCAATAAGCCATTAGCAGAATGGTAGAAGATAAGTAGTCTTAACCCTCGTACATGTAACAAGATTTCTCGGAGACAACCACAAAGACAAACACCGAGGGTTGGATATGAATTCAAGTTTAGAAGATACATATTTGGGATTGGGAACATTTTGACCCGGATAAGGTTGTCGTAAATGTGACTCAGAGAGTTTAAGGTATATATCAACAGGTTTCAGGTTGGAACCCCAAGTCGAAGATTGATGCCCTAGGGATTGTGCACCCAGCTATGACGGATATAACATGGTAATATCAAAGATACTTAGCCCAAGGAAGATAGGGGCTTATCTTTTGTTTATTGGGGGCTTGTCTTTTGTTTATTGGGCAAATAGGATTGACTAGGGTTTCCTTAGACCTAATTTAGAGAATGTGGCATAACAAATATAGTGAGATTGAATTTAATATAGTTCGACGTTATTCGGATGAAGATAAGACTAAATCGCTATGTTGCATAATCGGATGAAGATAAGACTGAACGAGGTAGTTGGGGTCACCCCGACCCGAAAGAAAACTCTCGTGGGTGTTTCATAAGAATTGTGAGTAGCTGTTCGTTATCACGGGGTGCCCAAGACGATTGTGTCGGATCGGGATGGCCGGTTCACTTCCAGGGAGTGGAGATCCATGCAGGCTTACTTAGGCAGGCTCAGGTAAGGCTGATCAGAGACAGGATATTAGAGGCCCAGAGCAGACAAGCTAAGTACTATGACGCCCGACATCGTCAGGTGGAGCCGATATGGATTGACGTCCAGGGGATACGGGTCTTGTGCCGCAAGAAGATCCCGCTAGTCAAAGTCTTGTGTAGGAATCATGGGAATGAGGAGCATACTTTGGAACCCGAGGACTTGATGCGAGAGAAGTACCCGGAGTTGTTTAGCCAGGTAATATCTTCTAACTTCTCAAGAAACTTGTTATTATTTTTTTTCCCTACTTATTTTACACCGGAGTATCACCTAGGATTAGAGGCTAATCCTTTGTTTATTGGGGCTAGCCCTTGTTTATTAGCCTTGGTTAAGAAATTCAACCCTCGTGGGATGTTACAAGCTTAAGATAACCGGTAGGAAAGCTCCCATAGACTTAACCTTAATTTCGGGGACGAAATTTTTGTTTGGTTTATTGGGATTTGTAACAACCCATTTTCAAATAGACCCCCCCCCTTAGGAGTGACTTGAACATACCTAAGTCATAACAAGGCCTAGGTTGAATCTAGGAGGTCAAGTGACCAAACTAGCTAGTTGAGACTCACTTGGGCTGCAAATAGTAAAATCTTAAAACCCTGATTTTTAGTGGCCTAGTTGGTTCAATCTGACTCCAAGGCATTCCTAGACCTAATATGAGATCAATGGGTCACCAAGGACCCATTGGGTGCAAACCTAGTAGCTAAGTTGACCCAAGTCAACTTAAGCCCTAGTTAGGCTAAAGTAACCCTGCCCTGGATTAACTCACCCTCTTTATGCCTAGTCTACCCTACCTAACCATACATAGGCCTTAGGGGAGGTCAATGGGTCCCTAGGGGTCTATTGATGTTGGCTCGGAAGGTCAAATTGACCAAGTCAACCCTAAACCCAAATCAAGTCAAACCTAGCTCAATTAGGTTAACTCAAGCTCAAGCCACCTCATGTAGACTCATAGGGTTTTATTAGGAGTTATTATGGCTGCCTATAGCATAAACCCTAGGCTAACCAACATGTTGACTAGGAGAGAGAAAGAAGTGACAAATAGGCTAAATATAGGAGAGAGAAAGTGTGAATTAAGGGTATTTTCATGGTAGAATGGTGAGCCCCCCTCTCATATGGCATTTAAGGTTTTAATATTAATTTTATGGGCTGATTTTAGGCTTCTAGGTGAAGAAAATTCGTGAGGGTGACTAGGAGAGAGAAAAAATGAGTATTTGGTTATATAGAGGAGAGAGAAAAGGTGGTGGAGAGGTGAAGGGGTGTTTTGAAGAGGGAGGAGGCATGAATTCGGCCAAGGAGGGGCCCACAGCCACCTAATGGCTGGCACCTCTTCCCCCCAACCCTTTCCCGGCCACCAAGAGGTAGTTTCACCCCTCCTCACCTCTAACCCACCCCCACCATGAAGGGGTGTTTTGCCTCTTGGATGAAACCGCCCCCTCTTCCCTTCTCCCCCTTATATACTCACTTAGGAGAGAGGGGAGACCATTTTCGAAATCAGAGAAGGAGGAGAGAACCCTTGCCGGAGCCACAAGGGAGAGAAATGCCGCCACCGCCGCCACCATGGCATCCCGCCGTTCAACCCGCATTCGTGCCCAAACTCAGGTCCTCCCTCACTCCCTTTTTCTCATGCATAGATCTTAGACATGTTAGGAGTAAGCCCGGGCTCAAACGAGCCGGTCGAGTGGAGTGCAAACCTAGAAAAACACCATTTTTAATGGAGTTTTGGTGGGCTCGGGTAGGGCGGCGCCGCCACCTCCGGCCGCCCTAGCCGCCGGCAAGGTTAGCCCCCACCACTGGGAACATGTAGGAGTTGTTTCCCGGTGGTGGCGCCGCCCCTGGTGGCCGGGAAAAGACCCGTAAGATTCACTTCTCACGGTTCTGGTTCAGGCCATTTGGAGAAGACGAAGTACAGCTGCCCTCGGATTGCTTTACGATGCGTGCGAGACTTAAATACACGAATTACAGCTTTTATTAATTCTTTTTCTGTATTTTAATAAAACAGTTTCACTGTAAATTAAATTTAGGCCCCTTATGGACACCTACTGAAACAGGTCATAACATGAAAGTTGTAGGTATTTTAAATACCTACAATTTGATATGCAGTGGCGAAAAATTGGATGAGGTGACTGTCCTGTAGAGCCTTTTTAGTGAGGGTATGTCCTACAACTAGGGCAGATTTCTTCTAAAAATTATTTAGGCCCTTTAGGGGCATGTTCATCAAAAATGATCAACATAAATGTTGTAGGCATTTTTATTATCTACAGTTTGATATGTAATGGAAAATTTTAGGACAAGTCCACTGACTTATAGGGCCATTTTTCTAGGGTAGGTCCTATACGTAGGGCAGATTTTCAAATAATTCCCCACACCTAACCTTTGTTCCAAATTCTTTAAATTTTGGACAGGAGCTTAATGTAATCTAATACTAACTCCTGTACAATTTGGAGACCATTTGGGATAGTGTAGCTTAGGGTTTTGCCCTAACCCTAGAAAAGTTAGGGCAAGATAATTAAAGGGTCAAATGACCTCCATACCCTCTCAAATTTTGGTGAGGTGTCCCTGGTATAGGTATCTAGGTCTGTTTCAAATTTCAACTCATTTGGTTGAGTTTTGAACAGGAATTCACTAAACCCTAGTTTGAACCTAGGGAAGGGAAATTTAGGGAAAAGGTACTTTTGACACTTGAGAGATCATCTCACCTCAACATAGGTTGAGATTTTGACCATTGGTTTGAAATGATCCTAAGAACCCCCTTGGGGAAAACGGGATGGATTAGGGTGAGTTTACCCTAGGGCCCAGGTTCAAACCCTAAATGAGGACTTTGGGGGCTTGTGAAGTACATAGGGGAAAATGCCCTTGTATGGCCTTGAGTTTTGGTGGAGTGGTTGTTAATGGGTATTAAACCTCTGGTTGAAATATTAGAGAATTTAGAGGTAGGTAGGTACCTCAAAACCTAAACCCTAGTTTTAGGGTAGATGGGCTTTTAGGTCAAATCAGTAACTTAAATTCATTTAAAAGCTATGAAACTTGGGTAGAGAGTTTCTAGGATAGTTAGGACCCTTGGATGATTTTACTAGAATTTTTGGATAATTATTTCTAGTACTTCACTTATGAATGTGGGTATAGCCCTATTTGATATTTTATTTATTTAAGATTTATAAGTCAAATAAGACCCCATAAAACTATGGAATTAGATGTTGTTGGTCAGTAGTAATGCTTCTGAATTTTAAGTTTAATTTTATGTTGAAGAAATCTAGTAGTTCTTTCACAAGTATTATAAAAGGGCTTTATAGTTTTAAAATATATTATGGCTTAAATATTTTCTGGAAAATTATGAAATTTGGTAAATAGGGTTCTTAAACCAATACGTACCAGTGGGAATTTATTTAGAATTTTTGGAGTTATTAATATAGTACTTGATTCACAAGAATGCTAGATTAAGAATTTAGTAAATGATTTATTGTAAATTAATTCCCAGTAGGAAAATTATGAAACTTATCTAGTACTGTTTTCATGGTGTTATTGGTACCCTGTAATTGATTCAAATTATTTGAATGAAGATTTGATGTAGTTTATTCATTAGTCATAAAAGAAATAAATTATTGATAAAACATGATTAGGCCCCTTAGACCTTAGAGAAAAATGTCAAACCTTGGATATATCCTTTTTAGATGTAACAGAATTTATTATGAATTTATTATGATTTTTACATAGCTAAAAAGTCTACTTCATGTTCAAATTGGTAGACCTTGGATTTGTAGGAAAATTAATTAATTATTAGATTAATTGAGAAAATGGTTATAACCTGGAATTGATTCATTTATGACATGATAGGACCCCAGTAAATAACTTAGGTCATTCGGATGAAGACACAAAGGACATCCTATCAAGGTCATCATATAGTGTAGGCTGGTCTGCATTTAGCGTTTTCGTAAAAGATCGCATTTGGAGACGACTTAGGGCAATGTTGGAGTTTCTCAATGTGCTGATTGGGATGGATTTAGATAGGTTGTCATGGAAGGTTCTAAGGAGTGACGAGAAGTGAGTGGTTGTGGTAGAAGGAGCACGGATCTGACGAAAGATCGTCGTCCCCGTAAGAGTGAAGAGTCAAATTCACCCTAGGTTTAGTTGGATGTAATTTATTAAGGGATAGAGTAAGGGAAAAACAACCAATAATAATAAGTGCCTTGCGAAAGGGAACTTCGGGCCGTAATGCCGCTGTCTTGGTTCCTAGTGCCTTTGAGAACCCTTCACGGGGCATAATCCGGAGGCAGTCTTGGGCTAATGTAAATCTTAAATAAATCAAAAGAGTAATAAGTTGAAATAGGTTTACACTTTACACACTAGTTAGATAGACATTTGGAAAAGTTTAAGTCGTCCCGAGGTGTTCAAAGGGGCGCCATCACGCGGTGCTCAAAGGGATGAGGTTTGGAATTGGGCCAGACGGTTTAGTCCGGGGAGCTTAGTCTCGGTTTGTGGTTGAGCCGGACGGTTTGGTACGGGAGCTTTACTCTTGACTTCTTATATTAACTGTTGCATGTGCATAAAAATAGGAAAGATTAAGGTGGTGGGTACTCGATATCGGGGAGTTTGATTGCACCGACACCGATATCGTTGACTCGGCAAGGTGACTAGCACTTAGCCAAGGTTAAGTCCGGCGGACCAGTCGGCAAGAGTACGCAGGAGTCCGCCTCGTGCACCAGGCGTTGAGGTCGTACGATAGGTCAGAGCAGTGGTGCTTTTACTGGTTTTGAGGTGGGCGAGGCCCAACCCACCGCTTCCGTCTGCCACTACGGAGGTATCCTGGGAGGTAACGGCTCTGAAAGGGAGAACTAAAGGTTTGTGTACACAAAGTCGTGTGTGTGAGTTGCACTGCATGAACATCATTAACCCACCATATAGTTGCATACATAATCATTCATAAGAATCTTGATACCTAATATATAAGTGGAATGGGACGCTTATACATTAGGACCTGCAAAACGACCCCTTGGTCTATAAGCTTGTGTGAGCAAGTTTATAGATTAAGGTCATTTTTAATATTTAAATAATGCTTGTGATAACTGACACCCCAACGTATAAGTGGAATGGGACATTTATACGATGGGAGCCTTGTAAAAGATCCCTTGGCTTATGTGTACTCACATAAGTGAAGGTTTAATTTCTTACTTACTTACCTTTCTGTTTTACCTATTATAACACTTATATTGTTCGCCTGTTATAACTTGCTAGTTAGGTCCACCGTCATCTGCTTTTGACTACTCTTCACCTTCATGTCCTTCCCTTTCTTCCTCTCCGCTCGGTGCCTTAGGGCATGGGGGAAGGGGTGGGGGATGATAGGGCTTAGTCTTATAGACTAACGGTTTTCGGACCACATCATTTTAGGGAATCGTGGAGCCCAGCCCGGAGGAGCAGCCCAGGAGGCTGGTGCGCTTGGAGATAGGGCAGTCTAGCTCAGGAGCTCAGACAGCAGGGACCGTGAGTTCCGTTCCTTAGTAGCAGTTTGTTTTTCAGCTTCTGTTTGAGTGACTATGTAGTGAGGTGTGGTTGTACCGGGCTTAAGACCTTTTCCTTTCAGTACTCTGATTTTACTCTGATGTTATACTGTAGACGCTCCCCTCGTGGAGTTTTTATTTATATGTGGTATTATATTGTGGACTGCATTTCTCTTTACTGTTCTACTTGCTACTTGATTGTGATCGAAAAGGCCGGCAGAATCGGCGCGTTGTAGTGATGACCTTCCCGGGTGCGAAGGTGTCACCGCAAAGCGGCGGTTCTGGGCATAAGACCCCGGGAAATTGGAATCGAAAAAAAGGGGGTCTTACACTTAAAACTCAGGCATTAGCCTTACCACTCAGATCCAAAATGAATCTTACACAGAAATATTCAAGATATTGAATTGCAGACACCATAGAAAACTCCCTGTGCCTGTCTACCTGGACCGAGTAGATGTCACCCCTAACTTCGTATTCATAGCAACAAGATAATACAACGATCTTGAAATGATGCCCGGCATGTTCTTGAATCAACTAACAGATTAATCTTCTACTTTTTCTTCAGAAATATCTCCCGATCTGGACTGAGCAGATTTCAGCCATTCCGTCTTATTTGATCCAGCGAATTGATCTTCAGATTCTGGCTCAGCTTGGATAGAGAAGATAACTTCAGCTAGGGCATGCCTAGGCTATTCGTCTCTCTCAAAGGATTACTCTGAACCTGTTGGAGTGGATATTGATTGTACCAGTAAACTTAGAAGCCCTTCAGATTTGAACTTGAGGTTCTTGGCTTCTGCAACAATGGCGGATGAAGACGAAGAACTCCGCTTCTCATTTTTTCAAAAAGTTAATCAGAAATTAATCCAATAATCATTCTTAGATCTAGATCTCTTCTGCTATTTATAATCCCGTCACATTAGTGAGATGATCGACACGTGTCTCGGTTTTAACGGTGGTTAAAACCTCAGCTTTATTAACTTGAGATCCACTGTAGACTGACGACGACGTTAATGTCGATTTGCATCGAATCTGAACTTTGTTGACTTGTTGACTTTGCTGAGTCAGCATCATTCTGGACTTAGCTAAAATCAACTAACTTTTCTGAAAATCCTGCGTTCGACGAACTTCAAGCTCAGCTCGACGAAATCTGAGCTCAGCTTGACGAAACAGTGAAACTGAGATTGACGTATTCTCTCAGCTCAGTTCTTTATCCAGGTAAAGGCTGAGTTCGACGAAATTCGAGCTCAGTTCGAAGAAACCTGAGCTCAGCTTGACGAAACAGTGAAGCTGAGATCGACGAATTCTCTCAGCCTAGTTCTTTCTTCAAGTGAAGGCTGAGGTCGGCGAAATCTGAACTCCGGTCAACGAAATCTGAACTCCGGTCGACGAAATCTGAACTCCGGTCGACGATTCTGATAGTTGAGTCCTTCTTATAGGTAAAAGCTGAGATCGGCGAACTCTGAACTCTGGTCGACGAAAGCTAAGCTCAGCTCGACGAATGGTAGACTCAGCGATTCTGGACTTAGAAATTTCTTCATCTTTGCTTGATAATGTTGAGAGCATTGAGTGAGCTTGCCTCACTCAATGATTCTGGACTTAGCCGATTTTCTGGATTCTTCATAGTAAGGCTATGACAGGATAACCTTGACTCAATGCTTCTAGCTATATGGTATTGAGTGAGTTGAGCTCACTCAACGCTTCTGGACCTAGGATGATTTTTGCCTTTGTAATATTGTAAGTTTTGACTGCCTGCCTTCTCTCAGCACTATTAGCTGAATGGCATTGAGTGAGCTTGCCTCACTCAACGCTTTTGTACTTAGGTAGTTTTCTGAGTTTCCAGCTCCACCTTGTGTCCACCAGTCATTGTCTCTTAAACTAGCTGTCCAATCATTGTGACAAAGACTAACCTATATGCATGAACTTAACCATTTATCAATACAACTATGTCTATCTCATTGACACGTTTGACATCATCAAATCAGGGTCATTGGGATCAATGGACCCAACAATCTCCCCATATTTGAAGATGTCAAAATCACTGATCAATTATCTTAGTTAATGAGATACACATTACACAGGCAATAAAAGCATATTCATATTAAATTCAGTGAAATGAATTTTACCTACTCCCCCTGGATTGCTGCAGGGTTAGTTACACCTTAGAGGATTACCTCTTAGTCTGATCTTTTCTTGCTTGATCAACCTCATCTCCCCATGACTTTCTCCCCTTGTGTTTATTCCATGAAGGAGCTTGATCCTTTCTAATAGTCATCTTCTATCTCTCCCCCTTGATCCTTATCAACCAAAGGTAAATATGGCCTCTATATCACCCCCTTTTGACCTCTTCAGATAATCAGGAAGGAGCATCAGGTCTTTTATACCCTTGTGTTCTCCCCCTAGCTGATGTAGATGAAGCCAGGATTGTAGCTGCCAAAATGCCCCTTATACAGGCCTGACTTGTATATCACTTGATACCACTTGATAGTACTTGAAATTCAGTATCACTGGAAATTCTCCACACCACTTGAAAAGACTACTTGAAAGTCTCTAGTCCTGCAGCTGCTGATACCACTTGAGAAGAAGCATCTTCTCTCATCTTGCTTTCCACTACATCTATAGCACCTGCAAAAAGAACGAACCTGTACAAAGCATAATACTTTAGGGAGTACCTGAAGCTATTCTAAGTTCAACATACCCAAATCAATTTTGAAGGTGTTGAACTTGGCTTCATCTAGTGACTTAGTGAAGATAACAGCCACTTGCTTGTCAGCGGAGACAAACTCTAAGCAAATGTCTTCTTTCTCAACATGCCCCCTAATAAAATGATACTTAATTTCTGTGCTTAGTCTTGTTATGTGAAATAGGATTTCTAGCAATAGAAATTGCACTAGTAGAATCATGATATAGAGGAGTTTTACTTATCTTAATGTCATAGTCTTCAAGCTGATATTGTATCCACAACAATTGAGCACAGCAGCTACCTGCTGCAATGTACTCTGACTCTATAGGAGAGATAGTAACACTAGTCTACTTCTTGCTGCTCCATGAAATTAGTCTTCCACCTAGGAATTGACATGTACCAGTGGAACTTTTCCTGTCTTCCTTGCAGCCTGCAAAATCTGCATATGAAAATCCAGTTAGCTAAAAATCTCTATTCCTAGGGTACCATAGACCAAGATCTGGTGTCCCCTTAAGATACCTTAAAATTCTCTTTGCAACAGAATAATGAGATTCTTTAGGGCATGCCTGATACCTAGCACAGACACATGTAGCATACATGATGTCGGACCTACTAGCAGTCAAGTATAGAAGGGAGCCAATTATCCCTCTATACAAAGGCTCATCAACAGGTTTCTTTGCCTCATCTTTGCCTACAAGCATACTTAACCTCATTGGAGTTCTCATGGTGGAGGCATTCTCCATACCATATTTCTTAATTAACTCTCTTGTGAACTTAGACTGGGATATGGATAAGCAATCATCAGCCTATCTTACTTGGAGTTCCAAGAAGAATTTTAGCTCACCCATGCTGCTCATCTAAAGCTTCCCTTTCATAAGTTTGGCAAACTTCCTACAAAAGTTGTTTTCAGTAGATCTAAAGATAATATCATTGACATATATCTGGACTAGGATGACCTTGCCCTTAGATTCCCTTAGGAATATGGTCTTATCTATTTTCCCCCTTGAGAATTTGCTCTTAATGAGGAAAGTAGACAATGTTTCATACCATGCTCTAGGGGCTTGCTTCAACCCATATAGAGCTTTCTTAAGCTTATAAACAAAATTAGTAAAGTAAGGATCTACAAAACCTAGTGGCTGATCCACATATATTTCCACTTTTATGTCTCTATTCAGGAATGCTTACTTCACATCCATCTAGAAGACTTTGAATCCTTGATAGGAAGTAAAAGCAAGGAATAACATTATTGCTTCCAGCCTTGCTACTGGGGCAAAGGTCTGGTCAAAATATGAAAGTGAAGGGATAGATACTACTCTAGAGGGGGGGGGTGAATAGAGTTATCAAATTTTGCACAGACAAAACTTAATAGTCTACCCAATTCCCTTGGAGTGAAGTACGGAATGAAAAGATTATAGATATAGATTTAACCCTAAAGCCTAACACAAGTGATGTGTACAAACACAAGCTAACTGTAATTACAGTTAAGCTTGGAAAAACCTAATCAGCAACTAGCAACCTAGTTATATCTAATCACAGCCACAATGTAGGAATTAAACAATGGAATCCAGACGACACAAGGAAATTTATAGTGGTTCCCCAAACAACTTGGGTACGTCCACTCTTCTACCCACACGGTAGGAATCCACTCAGGTTTTTGATCAGGTGCCCTGCCACCAACAGGATCTGCTTCAGGTAGATCCAGAAACCCTTTAGACTTTTGATCAGGTGTCTAAAAAACCAAGCACAGGTTTTTGATCAGGTGCCCTGCCACCAAGGGATACTTTTGAAGGGAGTAATAACCCTGTACAGGAGGGGGAAGAAGGTTAAGACGTCTTCTCTATTTTACAAAGATTAGAGAAGCACAAAAACTTGCACTGAGCTAGAATGCTCTAAAGAATCAAGGCTCCCCCTGGCTCAAAGATGTCCAGGTGAAGTCTTGCTTCAGTGTAGAAAACTCTTCAGAAAGTTCTGAAGGAAAAGCTACAGGAAGAAAGTAAATAATAAAATCAAAAATCTTCAAGCAGCAATCTTCTTCTTCTTCTTCTTCAAAGGAACACTGAGTTAAACTTCCTGAAAGCAGGAGAACTCAGGTGAAGAAGAGATGAAGATCTTAACACTTCTCAGTTAGATGGAAATTGCTGAGAGCAGAAAGCTTTTTCTTGATGAAGGCTTGAGAGCTTGAATGAACAACTGGTTAGCTATTAGCTAGCTTGAATCCTTCTTCAAAGGGTCCTTTATATAACATCAGCAAGCAACGGCTCTCTTCCATTTGAATTATTTGTCTTCTTCTGAGCCTTGAGACCTGGGCTGTAAATATCAAGAAGACAGAAACATCTCTGCAGCAAAACATTCTACAAAAGGAATAAACCTCTTTCTAAGAAGCTGCAGGCTTAAATCAAATAACAGAAGGACTAAATAAAGTCACATCAGAAATAATCTCTTTATAGCAAAAAAGAAGACTTTTCAGTCTAACGGCTATAAAGGGCTGACAACAGATAAAGTAATTTATAAAGACAGCTAATAAGACAAACAACTTTATCTTAAAAAGATTTGACTCAGGCAAAAGAGATGGAGCAAATATTGCCTGGTAATTTTATCATACAGCTTAAAATAATGTGCCAGAAAATGTATTAATTAATTAAATATAATAAATAAATACAAAATACAAAGGCAGACAGAAAACGTCGAACGACCCTCGAAGATCGTCGAACGACGCACGGAGATCGTCGAACTATCGGGCAGATAGTCGAACGATCCAGATAGTCGACCTATCGAAGAAGATAGTCGAACTACCCCGGCAGATAGTCGAACTATCAGAGCAGATAGTCAAACTATCAGATAGTCGATCTATCAGGAGATAGTCGAACTATCAGATAGCCGAACTATCAGGACAGATAGTCGAACTATCAAAGGCAACAGATAGTCGAACTATCAACAGATAGTCGAACTATCAAGACGAAACAGATAGTCGATCTATCAACAGATAGTCGAACTATCAAGGCGGAACAGATAGTCGACCTATCAACAGATAGTCGAACTATCAGATAGTCGATCTATCAGAACAGATAGTCGAACTACCTAGCCAAGCAGATAGTCGAACTATCAACGCAAAACAGATAGTCGACCTATCAACAGATAGTCGAACTATCAGATAGTCGATCTATCAGAACAGATAGTCGAACTATCAACGCAGACAAAGCGTCGACCAACTGATAGACGATCGTCGATCAGCCGATAGACGATAGTCGAGCGGCGTTCGACTATAGTCGAACGAAAAACCTACTTAACCAAATTCTCAATCTGGAAAAGTGAGGACTCTACAGCTAGACTTCTAACCATTGACCATAGGTATTTCTTGGGTCAAGGGACTAACAAAGGCAAGACTAAACTCAAATCAAACTAGGGTACCAACAAAATATATTCCTTCTTCTTGCATGTATCCTTTTACCACCAATCTGGCCTTGTTTTTGACAATAATGTCATTCTCATCTAGTTTGTTCCTGTAGATCCACTTTGTTCCTATGACATAATGTCCCTTTGGTATGGGAACCAGCTTCCAGACTCTACACCTTTTGAATTGGTTCATCTCTTCCTATATAGCTCCAATCCAGTAAGAGTCTTTGATAGCCTCTTCAAGTTTCTTGGGCTCTATTTATGATAGGAAGCTTGAACATATAGCTGTGTTGATGCTCTTGCTCCTTTTCTAGACACCATGTCTTGCATCACCAATAATTTGGTGTGTTGGATGGTCCCTCAGATGTCTCTCAGCTGGAGGCATTCTTGCTTCAGCTTGATGTTCTGCACTGTTCTCAGCTGGCTGAACTTCATTATCTTCAACTAGCTGTACTGCATTGTCTTCAGCTGACTGTTCTTCATCCTCAGCTTATGAGTCTTGAGCTCCCCCTGTAAAGCACCCATCTTCTTCCTTATCTTGTCCTAATGGGTCCATTTCCCTGATGGTAAGCTTGTCCATCACATCCTTTAAATCTGCAGAACTAGAAGCGGTGCTTGGCAGCTCACGGTTAATTAGGTTTGACTCATCAAAGACAACATGTACTGATTCTTCTATAACTTGAGTAGTCAAATTATAGATCCTATATGCCCTACTATTGTTGATGTACCCAACAAATATCCCTTCTTGGGATTTGGCAGCAAACATAGTCACAAAGGACTTACCATTGTTTAGAACATAGCACTTGCTACAAAAAATTCTGAAGTAGGATAAGTTTGGTTTTCTTCCTTTCAGAATCTCATAAGGAGTCTTCTTGTGGCTTTTTGTGATGGAAGCCCTATTAAGGACATGACATGTAGTATTTACTACCTCAACCCTGAAATATTCTGGGAGTAATGTATCACTTAACAAGGTTCTACCAGCCTCTAAAAGAGTTCTATTTTTCCTCTCAGCAATCCCATTTTGCTGGGGTGTTCTAGGAGAGGATAACTCTTGATGAATCCCAAGCCCTTCACAGAATCTTGTCATGCATTCAGACTGAAACTCAGTCCTATGGTCACTTCTGATTTTGACCACAGTACTGTTAAGTTCATTCTGAATTTTCCTAACAAATATCTGGAAGACATCAGGGGTTTCGGATTTCTTCCTTAGAAAGAACACTCAGGCAAATCCGGAAAAATCATCAACAACCACAAGGGGGTAGACTTCCCTACCTAGACAATGAACTGGTATAGGACCAAATAGATCCATATGCAGGAGGTATAAACACCTCACTGAGTCTTTGGTATCAAGGCTCTGGAAGGAGGTCCTGGTCTGCTTGCCCTTTTGGCATGCTGAGCTGATACCCTCCTTGATGCACTTCACCTTAGGACCATTTCTCACTAACTCTTCATTAAAGAGTTTTCTTATGGTCTTATAATTTAAATGAGCTAGCCTCTTGTATCATTGGACACAATGTGAAGCTTTCTCATCTGCAACTAGGCATATAGGAGAGTCCTTACTCTCACAAATAAAATTGAGATAATAGACATTTTCACTCCTAGTGCCTGTCAAGATGACCCCTTGGCCACTTGACCTCCTAATTTGGCACTCATCCTTGAGGAAAGAAATGTCATAGCCAATATCATATAGTTGACTTATGCTTATCAGGTTATGTTGTAAATCTTTCACATAAGCTACTTGTGTGATAGTGATTATGTCATTAGATATCTTACCAAACCCTTTGGTTACTCCTCTTTCTGAACCACCAAAGATGAATTTGGGTCCATTTTCAACTAGAGTGTACTCCTTTAGCATGCTCCTTGTTCCAGTCATGTGCCTGGAACATCCACTATCCAAGTACCATATAGGGGTATGGCCACTTGGACTTACCTGCAACAAATAAATCATCTTTCCTTAGGACCCCAATTCTTATTGGGTCCTAGGTGCAGGTTAGACTAAAATTGAACATGCATACCTACATCTCTTTTGACAGGTAAGCTGGCATTATCTCTCTATACACTCTTATTGTGTCAGCAATCAATAGCATAGTGGCCTACTTTGCAACAGCACCAGCACTCATAAATATTGTACCTTCTTTTAAGGGCTGGCTTTACAGCATAACAGTCAGCGGATCTCATTCCAGCAGGTACAACAGCCTTTTTCTTAAGTCTTCCAGCCATAGCCTAATTTGGGATTTGTCTGGCAGCAGAGGTACTAGTGATATCTTGGACCCTATCAGCAGCTGTCTTATTTTCAGAGTGCAAGCTCCTAATAACTTCAAATATACCCAAGTCTGGTGTGCTGACAGACTTTTCTTTAATCTAATTATGGACTAGCAGACTTTGAGAATGGGCTGTAGCCTTATTTTTGAGTGTTGGGGCTGGTACACCAAATACAAATGATCAAGGATGAGCCATTTGGATTTCTTCATGGGCTTCCTTGTAGGCACTAGCACCCTTGCCATTCCTAACACCATACTCCCAGTGACCATAAATTCTCTCATAATCATACCTATTAGATGGTAGCACCACTTTCCTGAAAGGAATTGGAGGCTAGTGGCTGCACTAGAGCTTTGCCCTTCCTTTTGGAATAGGCAACTCTAGTTCTCCCTTTGAAGCCTAACCCCTCATTACCCTTTTGGGAGGAGAAGGAATCAATTAAAGGAAATACTGAACATGGCTTTGAGAACTTAGCCACTAGCTCCTTCTTCTTTTGGAGTTTACCTTCAAGATTCCTAATGTGATCATTTTTAAGGTGATTGTGCTCATCTGAATAACAATGATGTTTTTTAGCTTACTGACTTCTTTTATCTTCAGGTTCAGCATGTTTGCTGAGTCTGAAACAGCTAGCTTTAAAGAGGCAATCTCCTCAGCCTGTTGTTTGGCTAGGAGCCTGCTTCTCTTCAGTGCTTGCAGGAGTTCACCATAATCATCAATCAATTGATTGACATCTCCTTTAGATTCAGAACCATCTTCATCTCTTGATGCAGATGCTTCTGATTCTGGACTAGTTGCATAATCTGACACAGAAGGTGTTGAATGTACCTTACTAGGGCCAGACTGCTCTCGGCTGGGTCCTTCCTTAGGCAAAGCCATCAGCCCAAGGCAATGACAGACTTCTTCTCCTTCTTCAGATCTAGCAGCATCATCAGCTTCTCCAGTGATTGCAACCAACATCTCTAAAAAGTCTGTTTCTATAGATTCTTCTTCAGCAGTAAATAGCCCAATATAGGCTTCAGCTTCATCTACCTCTTCTGACTCTGATGATGAGGAGTCAGTCCAGCTCTTTTTCTTCTTGGCAATAAATGACTTCTACTTCTTATCCTCTTGCTGATGTTCCTTCTTTCCACCAGCATCCTTTCTTTTGACAGGGCAGTCGGCTATGACATTCCCTGGCTTACTGCAACAATAACACACCACTTTAGAAGAAGTATGTTTACTTGGTTTAAAGTCATACTTGTCCTCTTTAGAGGATTTCTTCTTGCCCTTGTAATAATCTTCCTTGGGATAAAAAGAAGAGGATGGTCTGCTTCTCCAGTGCTTCTTCTTCATAAATTTCTGAAATTGCTTAGAGAAGGCAGCAAAGTCTTCATCAGAAATGTGGTAGTCTAATGTGCTGGTTTCTGAGCTTTTTGACTCAGAATCGGCAACTCTCCTTGATGGAGAAGGAATCTTTCTCCTTCTCTTCCTTATGGCTTCAGCTTTGAAGGACACTAACTTGTCTTTAACTGTAGGATTATTGATTTTCTCCTCCTTCTTTCTAGAGGTCAACTACATTTCATAATACATCAGATTTCCAAACATGGTTGGTGTGGAGTGTCTGCAAGTCTGGCCACTTCTCTGATGGCACAGATTTTTGTGCCCCAGCCTTTAGTTAAAGACCTAAGGAACTTGTCATTCAATTCATAAGTGTTGAAAACTCTGTCATATGTCATCAGCTCATTCATAATTCTGAAAAACTTCTCATAGCACTCAGCAATGCCATCTTACTTGTCCTGCCTGAAGCTTTCATACTCTTGATTGGGCATGGACTTCCTGTCCTCCCTCACTTCTTCAGTCCCCTCCATGTAGACAACTAGTGTATCCCACATCTCCTTAGATTTCTTGCAGTGGATTAGGTTTTGGAAGGTTGAGTAATCTATTGCACTAACAATAATGTTTTGTGCCCTCTTATCCAATGTAGCTAAGATGATTTCATCTTTAGTCATCTCAGAATACTGCTTTGGAGTCTTCATATTTTCATCAAGGACTGATGTCTTCATTGGGATGAAGTGTCCTTCCTATACTGTGATATATATATATCCTAGGATCAGATGCTTCCATGAAAAGTCTAACCCTTTCCTTCCAGATGCCAAAGGTCTCCTTCCTGCAAAGAGGAAGTTTCATGGATCCAAGTTCTTTGTCATTCCCACTTGAACCCATTTTGGCCTTCTTATAGCTGCCCCTAGAGATCAACTCAGACTGTTAAGTCTATCTTGAGGAACCTCCCTCTTATATCACTTGAAAGTCTTGATTTCAAGAACAACTAATCACCTAGAGGGGGTGAATAGGTCCAATTTTAAAACTTAGGCAACTTATCGATTAAAATCACAGCACTGCAATTTTATCACAATCAATACCAGCACAGTACACAAAGATTTGTAGTGGTTCCCCAATTGATGGGTACATCCACTTTCCCCCCTTCGTCTATCTAGCAGTATACTAGATTCGGTCAAACTTCCTTCTATCTTTCTCAGATCCTCAGATCTTACAGCTCAGAGCCAAACCGGCTCATACAACTCAGGCACAAGCCCTACCACTTAAATCACCAAGATCCTACAACTCAAGTTCTTCCCAAGAACTCTACCTTAGAGTGACTACACACTCCTACAGATCAGGCAATCTTGCCTTATCTCAGTGTGAATCCACACACCTACAACTCAGGCAACTCCTTCCCTACCTAAGCCTTTATAACACAGGCTTACAACTCAGGCCTTAGCCTTACCACTAAGATTCAAAATGAATCTTACACAAAAATATTCAAGATAATGAATTAAAGACACCAGAGAAAATTCTCTGTGCCTGTCTACCTGGACCGAGCAGATGTCACCCCTTCATTCGTCTTCACAATAATAAGATGATACAACGATCTTGAAATGATGCCCGGCTTGTTCTGGAATCAACTAGTAGATGAATCTGCTTCTTCTTCTTCAGGAATATCTCCCGATCTTGACTGAGCAGATTTCATCCCTTCTTTCTTCTTTGATCTAGCGAATTGATCTTTAGATTCTGGCTTGGCTTGGATCAAGAAGATAACTTCAGCTAGGGCACGCCTAGGCTGATTCGTATCTCTCAGAGGATTACTCTGAACCAGCTGGAGTGGATGTTGATTGCACAAACAAACTCAAAAGCTCTTCAGATATGAACTTGAGGTTCTTGGCTTTAGCAACAATGGCGGATGAAGACGACGAACTCCGCTTCTCATTTTTTCAGAAAGTTAATCAGAAATTAATCCAAAAATCATTCTTAGATCTCGATATCTTCTGCTATTTATAATCCTGTCACATTGGCGAGATGATCGACACCTGTCTCGGTTTTAACAGTGGTTAAAACCTCAACTTTATTAACTTGAGATCCACTGTAGACTAACGGCGACGTTAATGTCGATTTGTATCGAATCTGAACTTTGTTGACTTGTTGACTTTGCTGAATCAGCATCATTCTGGACTTAGCCAAAATCAACTAACTTTTCTGAAATCCTGCGTTCGACGAACTTCAAGCTCAATTCAACAAAATCTGAGCTCAGCTTGACGAAATAGTGAAGCTGAGATCGACGAATTCTCTCAGCTCAGTTCTTTCTTAAGGAGAAGGCTGAGGTCGACGAACTTCGAGCTCAATTCGATGAAACCTGATATCAGCTTGACGAAACAGTGAAGCTGAGATCGATGAATTCTCTCAGCCCAATTCTTTCTTCAGGTGAAGGCTGAGGTCGACGAAATCTGAACTCCGATCGACGAAATAAGAACTCCGATCGACGATTCTGATAGCTGAGTCCTTCTTATAGGTAAAAGCTGAGATCGACGAACTCTGAACTCCGGTAAACGAAAGTTAAGCTCAACTCGACGAATGGTAGACTCAGCGATTCTTGACTTAGAAATTTCTTCAGCTTTTCTTGATGGCATTGAGAGAGTTGAGTGAGCTTGACTCACTCAACAATTCTGAACTTAGCTGATTTTCTAGATTCTTCACAGTAAGGCTATGACAGGATAACCTTGACTCAACGCTTCTATCTGTATGGCATTGATTGAGTTGAGCTCACTCAACGCTTCTGGACTTAGCCTGATTTCTGCCTTTGCAATACTGTCAGTTTTGACTGTCTGCCTTCTCTCAGCACTATTAGCTGAATGGTGTTGAGTGAGCTTGCCTCACTCAACGCTTTTGGACTTAGGTAGTTTTCTGAGTTTCCAGCTCCACCTTGAGTCCACGATTCATTGTCTCTTGAACTAGCTGTCCAATCATTTTTACAAAGACTAACTTGTATGCATGAACTAAACCATACATAAAATACAACTATGTCTATCTCATTGACATGTTTGACATTATCATATCAGGGCCATTGGGATCAATGGACCCAACAAGTTATTTTCAATCTATAAAAGTATCATTATGCTTATCTCATACTCATGACATCTTTTAAATCAAATGTCATTATATTTTAACGAACGTAAAAGTCGTTTTCCTACTTATATTAAATCTAGAGGTATGCATATCATGAGTTGTCCTTTTGGAGGTCTCTGCTCATGTAAGATAATAATCGAGCTAAATAATGTATTTTTTATAGTGTATAATTATATTTTTATCCGTGGACTAGTTGATCCACTGAGCCAAGGGATACGGCCGTCAAACTTAACAAAAAATATTATTTCTTTAAGATAAACTTTAGAATTTCATGATAAGTGTCAGGAGTAGGTTCTTGCCTAAGCGTCTGCAGTTATCCCCTACACGGCATGGCATCACGAAGCGTGTTTTCTCTTACTCTGATATATCGTTTAAATGCGGAGAAAATACAGGTCGTGACAGTTGGTATCAGAGGTGTAGTTTTTGTAGTCGTATTCCATTTCATACACACACTGATGTGTCATCAGTACGTCTTGGCTGAAGCATGAATCCTACACTCATAAGCATGATAAGAAGTATACGGGGCATATTATGTAGTATGGGATGCATAATATGTGTTTGTATATGGATCCTCATAGGAAGAAACATGTGATTGTTATGTAGTATGGGATGCGTAACAATCATCACATGAATGTCCATTAGATTTTTCTTTTTTGTTACATGTGATATTATGTAGTATGGGATTCATAATATTTCATGTGTACGCCGCTCATAGTATGCATTAAGTCTTTTATTATATTGCATAGCACAACATGCATGACATAATATAGCATTAGCACGCATGCCAAGACAAGATCTTCATGATGACATACGCACACACATGGATTTAAACCAAAAAGAATAAGAATGCATGCATTCATAGTTTATGCACATGAGTCAATAGGATGACGGAATATCATCCTAAGTTTAAGCATAACATTATTTATGAAAATCCCAGAGCAAGTTAGCAGCAAGAGCAAGTATCCATACATGTATGGACTAAACTAAGTTGGGTAGTTCTTGCGTTAAGCTAGGTTTTGATTAGTTGTTCGTTGTGTTATTAGGATGTCGCCTAAGCGTGTTACGATGAGATCGACTCCCCATTCTGAGGGCGATTCGTCTGGTGCGCAAAGTGAGGTTATGACTGAAGGGCAACGGCAGAGCAATGAGGCTCTGTCAAGGCAGATGGTTGAGATACAATCGCAAATTCAGGCGTTGATGACTCTCATTTCGGGACAGCAGCCTAAAGTACAAGAACCTATAGTGGGTCAATTCGTTCCTATTCCTCATGCTCCTTTGGTGCCTCCAGTTCTGCTGGCACTAGAGATGAATTTCATTTCGCATTTTCAACGATTAGGACCTCCTACCTGTTGGGATTTGTCTCCACAATACCTCAGATTTGTAGGAGGTCAGACCTTGAACTAAGATGAATTAAGGTGTATTTGATGCTGTGTTTAAGTTGTATGTGTGCAGGTCCTTAAAGCCAAGTGTAGACCAATGTCAGTCTATAATGGGTCACCAAACACAGGACCATACAATGTTATCCCTCATTGTGTGATCCAAAGTGTTGGCCCATGTATAGTCTCTCTATTGGGATACACTTCCTATATGCACTTGGATTGATGGACAGAAGCATTGGAGCTAATTTCCTCAGAAAAATTTCTAAGTCCAAAATACTCGAGTAATCCCTTTCTTATACTCGAGTATCAGACTTAATACTCGAGTATCTAGTTAGACATACTCGAGTAAATCAGTTAGACTTACTCGAGTAGGGTCTGAATACTCGTGTATATATTTCTATACTCGAGTAGTTAGTTAGTTAGTTAGTTAGTCACTCGAGTAAGTTGTTTTCATACTCGAGTAAGTAACTTAATCACTCGAGTAAATCATGTATCATACTCGAGTAGATCTTTTTCCTCTCTTTTCTGCAAGTTCAAGTAGTCATACTCGAGTAAGTATTCTGATACTCGAGTAGTTGGTTTTAATACTCGAGTAAGTATTTTAATACTCGAGTAAGTATTTTAATACTCGAGTAAGTATTCTGATACTCGAGTAAGTTGTTTTAATACTCGAGTAAGTATTTCCATACTCGAGTAATTGACTTTGATACTCGAGTAAGTGAATATTTCCCGGATACATATTCTGATACTCGAGTAACTTCCCCTTTCACTCGAGTATATCTTTCTTTCACTCGAGTATATATTTCTGATACTCGAGTATGTATTTCTGATACTCGAGTATATCTCTTCTGATACTCGAGTAGTTCATCTTTCTCTCAGTAAATTTCTCTTCCTTTACTCGAGTATATTTCTTTTTGTCACTCGAGTATCTAAATTCCCATACTCGAGTATATCTTCTCTTACTCGAGTATAGCAGATCTCTATTCCAGAATTTCGAATTCGCCATAAGTACTTTAAATCCGTCAAATCTGATTGGTCCACGTGTCATCCTTAATTAAGATTAAGACCGTTGGAGTCCACCTATAAATAGGTCATTTCAGAATTGACTAATTAACAAGATTACAGAGATATTCTTTTTAAGAAAGAGAAAATTCCGTGAACCCTAATTCTCACGCCGCCGCCGCCATTGTTGTTCACGGAAGAAACTCTGGATCGCCGATCTCCGTCTTCAACGACTACTTCTCCAGCGATCCAGACAAAAGTGAATCACTCGATCTCGCCGAGCCTCAAAGATTTCAGATCTATCTTCTCGATCGAGGTGGTTCTAGTTTTCAGATTTGTGGATCTCTCTCAAGTCATCTTCAACCTTTTCTGATCAAGCCGAAGTTCCTAAAGAAGAAGACTGTCAAAGATCAAGATCTGAAATTTGTTGTTTTGAATTTTTATTCTCAAACCAAAATTTCTTTGTAGGAGTTTTTCTCTGAGATTTGTAGGAAGATCTTTCTTCCGAGTTTTGTAGATCCAGTTGGATCGAGTTTTGTAGGAACGTGGTTCCGAGGTGTAGGATTGTTTTCAATCCGAGATAGTGGAGTAGCCGAGTCTAGTGATTTGCTAGATCGGTGAGGAAAGTGGAAGTACCCAAGGTTGGGGAACCACTATAAATCTCTTGTCGTCTGTGATTGCTTGATGTGTGCTGTGTTAATTTTTAATTCCGCATTTGACACGCATTTCACCTATTCACCCCCCTCTAGGTGATTTAGGCTAACAACTTAGACCTCTCAATTGGTATCAGAGGCAGGTTGATCATTAAAAGGTTAACACCTTGATCGTATCCTTCTAAGTTGAGTATCAAGCATGAGTAAGACTAAGGATTTTGCCAAGCTCCCTATCTGCACCAAGAACAACTTTCCTATGTGGAAGGAAAGGGTCAAATTCTTCATGGAAGCTGTAGACCCTCGGATCTTCATGATTGTTGAAGAAGGTCCTCATGTTCCTATGACCGCATCAACAATAGATCCAACCAAAAAGGTACCAAAGAAATTGATGGATCTAGACAAGGATGAGATTGCACTTGTCTCTCTGGACAAGAAAGCAAAGAATATCATAGCAAGTGCAGTTGATGACTCAATGCTGCAAAATCTGATTCATTGCCAATCTGCCAAGGAGATGTGGCAATCCCTAGTGACTCTAATGGAAGGTACAGAGGAAGTGAGGGATGATCGGAGATCCCTTCTGAATCAAAAGTATGAAGCCTTCCGGCAAGGTCACAAGGAAGCCATAGCTGACACGTTCGAGAACTTCTTCAAGATAGTGAACGGCCTAAGAGTTTATGGCCGAGTCTTCACCAACGGGGAACTCAATGACAAATTCTTAAGATCCCTAACCAAGGAATGGGACAATAAGGTATGTGCCATTCGGGAGTTTGGAAGGTTAGCTGAGACGGACCCGCAGAATCTGTTCGGAAAGCTTATGTCTTACGAGCTACAAATCAACTCAAGAAAAGCTGAAGAAGAGACAAGCAGGACTGTATCCAAGGAGAAATCTGTCGCTCTAAAGGCAGATAGCTCAAGGAAGATAAAGGCTAGCTCTCCTGCCCCAGTTCCTGAGGCTGATGAAGAAGAATCATCTGAGCCCAGCTCATCTGGGTCAGAACTATCTGATGGAGAGTTCTCCCTACTCTCAAGGCAGTTCAAGAAATTCTTGAACAAGAAGAAGCAATGGCGAGGCAAGGATGCCTCATATAGAAGATCACGACATGACAGTGATCATCGGAAGAAAGGCTCAAGCAGCCATGATAGGTATAATTCTAAACCGAACAAACAGATTTCTACTGACATCATTTGTTATTGTTGCAATAAGCCAGGTCACGTCATCGCCAATTGCCCTCACAAAAAGAAAGAGGGTGGAAGAAGAGAGGAAAAGAAATCCTCACACCACAAGAAGAGGACAGAGAAAAGCTTAGTAGCCAAGAAGAGCAAAACTCTCAGCGACTCTGACTCATCTGAGTCGAGTGAAGAAGAGGAAGCTTACTTTGGGCTCATGGCTCATTCGGATGATGAACAAGTCCCCCAGTTTACTGGGGAGGTAAAATCTCACACTCCTCTCTCTGATTCTGATGATGACAATGAGCAAGAGGGATATTCCTCTGAAGATGAATCTGAGCTCATGGGTCAGTATAAGGAGTTACTCACCGCTTACGAAAAATGTCGTAGATTAATGAAAACTCAAGCCAAAGAGATAAATTCTCTACGAGCTAGTGAGAGCAGCTTGAGAGAAGAAGTCGATAAGACTAACTCTCTTCAAGAGAACCTCAATGTAGCTATGGAGGGATACAATAAAGCTCTCAAGCACATCGACCTTAAAGAGGAAATCATCAAAGAATTGGAACGACAACTCGAGGCTGAAAAGAAGCTTGTTGAGAGTTTTTCTAAGCCTAAGACAGTTCTCCCAATCGTTGCTGAATTCTCTGCTAAGGCCAAGGGTGCTGGTTTAGGCCACATTGTCTCTTCTAGTAAATCCTCTAGGAGAAACAAGGCCAAGAGAAAGAATAAGGCTGCCCGGAAGGCTCTAGCTGAAGAAAAAGGGAAAGCTCCCTTGGAACCTGTTGTGTTCAAGAAAGTTATCTTTCCCACGAACGAACTCGATTATGAGTCCACCTACGGACACTTTTCTAGGCCGATCCCTGAGAAGCCTAAGTCAAGATACCAAGGCTGGACTTGTCCTCGTAACTTTGGCGAGAGTGTCTTCAAGGCACCTTATGAGGAGATTCAGCTTCAAAGCTATGGACCTTATGCTCATGGTCATAATTTCAAAAAGACACCAAGAGTAAAACCCATTGTAGAAAAGCCTATGAAGGAGAAGACCTCATGTAACTGCCATCATCATGAAGCCTCCTCCTCCAAGAGTAAAGCTCCTGCTGGACCTTTATTCCAGAAAGTCAAGCAGGACTACACAAGGCAAAGATACAACAGGTTCAACTGTTGGTGCTATGGCAGAATTGGTCATTTTGTCAGTGATTGTTGGTTCAATCCTGAAAATGCTGCAACCCCTAAAGTTAGCAACGTGAGAGTGACCACTCATGAGGCTAATACTCGTAGGGGGAGTATTCTAACTCGAGACCAAGGACCCAAACTTGTTTGGGTTCCTAAGGCTAAATGATTGTAATTGCAGGTATGTCCAAAGGCCACCAAAATGCCAATCTGGTACTTGGACAGTGGATGTTCTCGGCATATGACCGGGACAAGGAGCCTACTACAGAATTACACCTCAGTCTGCAACGGACCAAAGGTCATCTTTGGAGGTTCAGATCGAGGAATAACTAAAGGCTATGGTATGATCTCTAACGGTAGCGTATCCTTTTCGGATGTAGCCTATGTTGAAGGATTGGAACACAATCTCATCAGCATAAGCCAACTATGCGACAAAGGATATGTAGTTGAATTTCATGCTGACAAGTGTTTGATAAAATCGGTTAACAATATGGAAACGATTTTATCAGGCACTCGAAGCAGAAATATTTTCTGTCTGAATTTTATTTGTATAGACTCTTCGACACCAGTGTGTCTTTTGGCAAAAAGTAGAGCATCTCTTGCTGACCAATGGCACAAGAGACTAGCACACATTAATTTCAAAACTATTAATAAATTATTCTCTCAAAACTTAGTACGTGATGCGCCTAATGTCAAGTGCGTTACGGACAGCCCTTGTCACGCTTGTATTAAAGGCAAGCAAACAAGAAGTTCGTTTAAAAGCATAATAGGCAAGGATTCCAATAGAAGTTTACAACTTCTCCATATGGACTTGTTTGGTCCACTGCAGGTTAGAAGTTTGGGAGGTAAGGAATATACGTTGATTATTGTGGATGATTACTCGCGCTTTGCGTGGGTGTTCTTTCTAAAACACAAGTCAGATACCTTCGGTATTTTCACCAATTTTGTGAGGCAGATCCAGAATGAATACAACTGTTCCGTAGTCAAAATCAGAAGTGACAATGGAACGGAATTCAAATCTGGAGCCATGACAGAATTTTGTGAAAGTCAAGGTATCTTTCATGAGTTTTCCTCTCCTCGCACTCCACAGCAAAATGGAGTAGCTGAGAGAAGGAACAGAACACTCATAGAGGCTTGTCGGACCATGTTGAGTGATGCCTCACTTCCGGAGTATTTCTGGGCTGAAGCCGTCAACACCGCTTGTCACGTGCAAAATCGAGCACTCATCAACAAGAACCATGATAAGACTCCTTACGAACTTCTAAAAGGCAGGCAACCAACCATTTCATACTTTAGAATCTTTGGCTGTAAATGCTTCGTGCTCAACAATGGGAAGTATCACTCTACCAAGTTTAGCGAGAAAAGCTTTGAAGGTATTTTTGTAGGATATAGTAGCCATAGTAAGGCTTATAGAGTATTCAATAGAAAAACTCTGGTGGTGGAAGAGTCGATACATCTTGTATTTGATGAGACGAGTCTGTTGCAGAGCAACTCGTCTAGTGTGCCTATTGTAGATGCAGGTACAAAGTTGAAAGAACTTAGCTTGGATGAACCTAGTGAAGATAAAGATGAGACATTCATCAAGGTCCCCTCTACAACCACCATTGGAGAGGTGAATGATCAAGATGAAGAAGACATCCCAGCTGAAGATGCAACTTCAGTGGCTGAAGAGATCCCAGATGCAAGGACTTTAGAGTTCAGACACTTGAAGGATCATCCTGTTGACCAAATAATAGGAGATCCTCGGGATGGCGTCAGAACTCGTCAAGGTACAACTAACGAGAATTTACACTTAAGTTTTCTCTCACAGGTTGAACCAAAGAAATTTGAGGAAGCCAACTCTGACGCATCCTGGATTCTAGCCATGGAAGAAGAATTGAATCAGTTCAAACGATGCAAGGTTTGGACACTTGTTCCTAGACCCAAAGGTAAGAATGTCATTGGGACAAAATGGGTCTACCGGAACAAGATGGATGAAGATGGGATAATCGTAAAGAATAAGGCCAGACTTGTCGCCAAGGGATATCGCCAAGAAGAAGGAATCGACTTCGACCAGACTTATGCTCTTGTAGCAAGACTGGAGGCGATCAGGTTATTTCTTGCCTACGCTGCACTTAAGGGCTTTACCGTCTATCAGATGGACGTAAAGTCCGCCTTCCTGAATGGTGACATAAAGGAAGAAGTGTACGTAGAGCAACCGCCAGGTTTTATTGATTCAACCTATCCTAATTATGTATATTTATTACAAAAAGCACTATATGGTCTTAAACAAGCTCCTCGAGCTTGGAATGAGACTCTGTCTAGCTTCCTTCTTGAGAACAAGTTCACAAGAGGAAAGATAGACAAAACATTATTTCTTAGGGAAATAAAAGGCAAGATTTTGCTAGTGCAGATCTATGTCGACGATATTATTTTCGGCTCTACGGATAACAACCTCTGCAAGAAGTTTTCTAAACTTATGCAAGGGAAGTTTGAAATGAGCAGTATGGGAGAGCTAAAGTATTTCTTAGGGCTTCAGGTGAAACAATCTGAAGATGGGATTTTCATCTCACAGACCAAGTTCACCAAAGAGCTACTTAAGAAATTCGGAATGGAGAATGCAACCTCTATGAGGACTCCAATGGCCTCAGCTATGTCTCTGGACAAGGATGAGAAAGGGAAACCTTTTGATGAAACCAAGTACAGAAGCATAATTGGGTCCTTGCTCTATCTTACTGCGAGTAGACCAGATATAATGTTCTCAACATGTGTATGTGCTAGATTTCAGGTGAACTCTAAGGAATCTCACTACATCGCTGCAAAGCGAATCTTGAGATACCTCAAAGGTACACCAAATCTTGGCTTATGGTACCCAAGAAGTAATGATAGTGAACTAATTGGTTTTTCAGATGCAGATTTTGCAGGTAGCAAAGATGACAGGAAAAGTACCTCCGGGACTTGCCAATTTCTCGGAAGGAGACTCATTTCCTGGAGCAGTAAGAAACAAAACTGTGTAGCCATCTCAACGGCTGAATCAGAGTACATCTCTGCAGGCAGCTGTTGTGCACAGCTCTTATGGATCAAGAATCAGTTTGAAGACTACAACATAAAGTTCCAGAACATTCCCCTATTCTGTGACTCTTCCAGCGCTATAGCAATAGCCAACAATCCAGTCTCCCACAGCCGGACCAAGCATATAGAGCTTCGCTATCATTTCATCCGGGAGCATGTGGAAAATGGAGATATAGATCTACAATATGTCTCCACAGACAGGCAAGTTGCAGATATTTTCACAAAGCCGCTGGACGAGTCCAAGTTCTCGTTCTTCAAAACTGAGCTTGGACTGCTCAACAAAGAAGACCAGTGATGGACTCTCAAATTAAGAAGATATCAGTAATGTTGGCTGCTCAGAGGTACAGCTTTTCAGTGGAAATAGACATCTACCAGGGCAATTCCTTCAAGTATTAGAGACTCGAGCATCGTTACACTTACACGAGTAAACGGTTAATACTCGAGTAAAAAGTTTCATATACTCGAGTAATCCAAAAGATACTCGTGTATGAACTTCTTATACTCGAGTATGAAAATTCGTTAAGAACTTAATACTCGTGTATACTGGTTACATACTCGAGTATGAATTATTGATTACTCGTGTATGTTGTGCCTACTCGAGTATACTAAACCTCATACTCGTGTATGCTGTCATCTTCTACTCGAGTACTCGGATTTCTTTTTGATTTTCAAAATCTCTACTCGCACCCAGCAAATTGCCGCCTCGTTCAGGTATGTCATTATCCTTAATTCTCTCTAAACCTAATTAGGATTATTTATATATATATTCAAAACGAAAAAGTCCTTTCCACTTCTCATTCACTCGAGTAGCCGCCGACTTTTCGTATTCCCGACTCCTGTTCTTCGTATTCCTTCGCTGCAAGTTTTCCGAATCGCTGATGGCTCCTCCCTCCTCCAAGTTTGGAATCGGCTCTGAATTAGTGACAGATGGCATTGAAGATATTTCGGATGACTTCAAGAACCTACTGATTCTCCTGGACACGGCCGGATTGACCTTCGTTCTTCAAGAACCCTGCCGTCTCTTGCTTCCTGATGTTGAAGAGTTCTACAAAAATCTGAAGGTTAGACACAATGGCACCGTTCTGAAATCTAAGGTAAGGGGAGTTGAAATTCGGTTAGATAAAACCTCAGTCGCCACTCTGCTTCGGATGCCAGTGGTCGACGAAGAAGATGACTTAGACAAGGCAGATGCCGACCGCACCTCTCTATTCTGTGGTCGAGATCCTGAAGGTGGAGGTGCAACCTTGAATCGATCCTTGTTCAATTCAGAAGGGAAGTTTCTCGTTGACATCATTGCCAAAATCCTATGGTGCAAAACTTACTCCATTAGAGATGTATCCCAAACTCTATTCGACGTTATGCAAGCTATTATCTGCAGGAAGAAATTCCAATTCGGAATGATGATACTGGATAAGATCCGAGAAAGCGTCAAACATCCCAGTTTTGCTAGGATTATCTCCCTCCTCCTCCATGAGATCAATCCTACAGTGTTTGACTTCTCTAAAGGGACTCCTCTTCACCACATGAAGAAAGTTTCTATCTCTTCCATTCAGAGGTATGACCTCAAGATCCTGAACCCTGCCCAAGCCTCAAAGGCGGATGCCATCTCAGAACTACAACAAGACAGCAGCTTACCTGAAGACAGGATCCCATCTCCTCCTCTACATCAAACTATTGCTACCTCTGGTGCTTTAGTTGAGGGGGAGCCTGCCTCTTCTCTTTCTCAGCTTAAAGTTTCTTCTGAATCAGTGACTCCAGCACAAGAAGAAGTCAGAGTTGCTACTCCTCCAGTTTCTCCTACTCCAGCTCATCTTCAATCAGCAATTCCTGAATCTGAAATTTCAGATACTGCTCACCTACTGTCTACAGCTGAAGACATCAACAGATTCATTGATGAGCTAAGCTCAGATGATCCTCTTTTTCAGAATGTTTCAGCTGCCAAGTCTCCTGCCAAATCTCCTGTACAGTCTCCAGCTCAGACTCCATTACAGTCTCCTGCCAAGTCTGCTGGTAGTGAGCCAACCAAATCTGATCATGTTATCTTGTCTGATGATGAGGAAATGTCTCCAGATCCTGTGGAGGCACCTCTGAGGACTTTGGATTTCTCCCTGCCATCCTTCCTCAATCCAGAAGAAGCTGTTGTAATAGAACCCTTCAAAAGGGCTGTCAGCTCAGTGGTCCTAACAGAAATTCCTCCTTGGACTGCTCCTTCAATTCCTGCACCAACCTCAGCCCCCTCTTCTTCAGATTTGGTAAGTCAGATTGCACAGCTGCTCCTTGCACAGAGAAACTATTTTGATGAATCTCTAGCATCAGTCAATAACAAATTCACTACTCTTGAACAAGAGATGAGTAGAGGCTTTGCAGAAATCCAGGCAAATACTGATGAACTAAAAAGATTGTTCCAGCTAGGTGGCAAGGCCATAGATCACACTATCTCAAGCATAGGAGAACTGAGAAATCAGCAAGAAACTGTTGCATATAATCAGATCCATTTGGACAAGAATGCTGATGCCAATCTTATGAAAATTTGTGAAGAAGTTAGCAAGTTCAGAGATGAAGCTATAGCTCAGCTATCTGTAGATATCACCAAGGGGGAGAAGGTAGTAAAAGAACAAGTGGAAAAACTATCTGAACAAGCTCAAGCAGTTATAAAAGAACAAGTTGACAAACTATCTCTCCAAGCTCAAGCTACTGTGGATGGTCTGGTAAAAGAAATGAAAGCAGAAATTCTCTCCCAGCTCCAGTCTGTAAAATTCTATACCTATGATACTGCTGTTTGGCTGCACAACATGAATTTCCCTAATGCCCAGCTCAACCCAGCCATCATTCCACACTTCTTGAATCCTCTTGAAGCTCAACCTCCTGCAGATGCTCCAGACCAGGCAGCCATTCCTGAAAGTATGCCAGCTTTCTCACCTAGATCTGAGGGTGATGTGACTGAGCCTCCCCTATCCTATTCTAAAGCATGGCAAGATGATTTTCCTTCCAGTTCTCAAGGCCCTTCTAAGAAGAAAAGAAAATATGGTGACGGCGCTTCTGCCAGCCGTTCTGCACCAAGGAAAGAGCCAGCTCCTGAAGGTAGACCACCTATTGTTCATGCTGAAGTATGGAGTCCTACCTCTAAGTCCCTAATTCTTGATACTTTGAGGTTAGTGACTGATCTTGGGGAGAACAGAGATAATTACTACAGTTATTCAGAGTGGAAAGCCTATGAAGCATCTCAGATAAAGATCAGGCTACATGACAGAAATTGGGGGCATAACAACCCAGCTGCTCCTCCTAGGCCCAGGACTTACTTTCCAAAACCTTTCAGCTACCTAGAGAGGCAAGACCTGAAAAGAGAAAGGATGCCCCATCTTGAGTTGAACTGAGAATGTGGAATTGGACTTTTGTTTCTGTGCTTAAAACATTTCTATATATATATATATATTTAATTCTGGTTATGGCTATTTCATTAATTAACCTGCTTTAGCTTATATCTTGCTTTTCAAGTATATGTGCATTGTTCTTTTTACTCTGTATAATTCACCTTAGTATAGAGGATGCTGACATCTACAAATAGGGGGAGATTGTTGGGATTTGTCTCCACAATACCTCAGATTTGTAGGAGGTCAGACCTTGAACTAAGATGAATTAAGGTGTATTTGATGCTGTGTTTAAGTTGTATGTGTGCAGGTCCTTAATGCCAAGTGTAGACCAATGTCAGTCTATAATGGGTCACCAAACACAGGACCATACAATGTAATCCCTCATTGTGTGATCCAAAGTGTTGGCCCATGTATAGTCTCTCTATTGGGATACACTTCCTATATGCACTTGGATTGATGGACAGAAGCATTGGAGCTAATTTCCTCAGAAAAATTTCTAAGTCCAAAATACTCGAGTAATCCCTTTCTTATACTCGAGTATCAGACTTAATACTCGAGTAGCTAGTTAGACATACTCGAGTAAATCAGTTAGACTTACTCGAGTAGGGTCTGAATACTCGTGTATATATTTCTATACTCGAGTAGTTAGTTAGTTAGTTAGTTAGTCACTCGAGTAAGTTGTTTTCATACTCGAGTAAGTAACTTAATCACTCGAGTAAATCATGTATCATACTCGAGTAGATCTTTTTCCTCTCTTTTCTGCAAGTTCAAGTAGTCATACTCGAGTAAGTATTCTGATACTCGAGTAGTTGGTTTTAATACTCGAGTAAGTATTTTAATACTCGAGTAAGTATTTTAATACTCGAGTAAGTATTCTGATACTCGAGTAAGTTGTTTTAATACTCGAGTAAGTATTTCCATACTCGAGTAATTGACTTTGATACTCGAGTAAGTGAATGTTTCCCGGATACATATTCTGATACTCGAGTAACTTCCCCTTTCACTCGAGTATATCTTTCTTTCACTCGAGTATATATTTCTGATACTCGAGTATGTATTTCTGATACTCGAGTATATCTCTTCTGATACTCGAGTAGTTCATCTTTCTCTCAGTAAATTTCTCTTCCTTTACTCGAGTATATTTCTTTTTGTCACTCGAGTATCTAAATTCCCATACTCGAGTATATCTTCTCTTACTCGAGTATAGCAGATCTCTATTCCAGAATTTCGAATTCGCCATAAGTACTTTAAATCCGTCAAATCTGATTGGTCCACGTGTCATCCTTAATTAAGATTAAGACCGTTGGAGTCCACCTATAAATAGGTCATTTCAGAATTGACTAATTAACAAGATTACAGAGATATTCTTTTTAAGAAAGAGAAAATTCTGTGAACCCTAATTCTCACGCCGCCGCCGCCATTGTTGTTCACGGAAGAAACTCTGGATCGCCGATCTCCGTCTTCAACGACTACTTCTCCAGCGATCCAGACAAAAGTGAATCACTCGATCTCGCCGAGCCTCAAAGATTTCAGATCTATCTTCTCGATCGAGGTGGTTCTAGTTTTCAGATTTGTGGATCTCTCTCAAGTCATCTTCAACCTTTTCTGATCAAGCCGAAGTTCCTAAAGAAGAAGACTGTCAAAGATCAAGATCTGAAATTTGTTGTTTTGAATTTTTATTCTCAAACCAAAATTTCTTTGTAGGAGTTTTTATCTGAGATTTGTAGGAAGATCTTTCTTCCGAGTTTTGTAGATCCAGTTGGATCGAGTTTTGTAGGAACGTGGTTCCGAGGTGTAGGATTGTTTTCAATTCGAGATAGTGGAGTAGCCGAGTCTAGTGATTTGCTAGATCGGTGAGGAAAGTGGACGTACCCAAGGTTGGGGAACCACTATAAATCTCTTGTCGTCTGTGATTGCTTGATGTGTGCTGTGTTAATTTTTAATTCCGCATTTGACACGCATTTCACCTATTCACCCCCCTCTAGGTGATTTAGGCTAACAACTTAGACCTCTCACTACCTATGATGGTAGAGCTGACTTTATGGCATTGTACGATTGGATTATTGCTATCGAGGAAATGTTCTCGTATTCAAGAATATCTGCTGATCAAAGAGTTATGGTCTTCACGTACCAGCTGAAGGGACATGTGAAGAGCTGGTGGTTAAGGGAAAAAGAGAACCTTACAGATGGATGTTTGTGGGAATCTTTCAAGGAGTTGTTGTTGAGGAAATTTCTGTCGTCGGTCGAGCAAGACCGTTTGATGATCAACTTTCTGCATCTGAAATAGAGATAACTCACAGCCAGTGAGTACGAGATAGAATTCATTAAGTTGAGCAGGTTTGCTCCGGGTTTGGTAGCCTCTGAAGTAAGCAGAGTAAAGCGCTTTCTGGGTGGTCTTAGAAGAGACATCCAACAATTGGCTAGTGTGTATGGATCTGAGAATTATGCTGAGGCAGTAGAAGCTGCTTTGAAAGTCAAAGTGATCGATAATGCCAAGAATCGAGCTATGCAAATGAGGAAGGATAAGAGAAAGTCTGACGATAGTAAAAGCCCTCGGGATTTTGGCCCTGCTTTGAAGAAAGGAAGCAAGGAGGTGTGTAGTTTTTGTTGCCGGCCAGGCCATCCATTCGAAAAGTGTTCCAAAAGGTTGGGAGTTCAGAAGCAGCAGCAGATGCTTGCAATTCAGAGCGCACCCAAAGGAGATCTAGTATGTGCTTCATGTAAGCAGAAGGGACATGATGTTGCCAATTGTTGGAGTAAATATAAGGTATGCTTCTATTGTGGACAGAAAGGGCACTTGATGTCTAAATGCCCGCGGTATTAGCCCCCACTACAGCAAGTCCCACTTCAAGCCTTGCTGTCGCCGCAACATTTGGACAAAGGGAAGGGCAAGCTGAATGTGATGACTTTGGAAGAATCACAAACGTCCACCCAAGTGATCTCAGGTTAGATTCCAATCTAGTTCTTAGCTTGTAGCTTTAGTTTCAATGTTGGTCGATTAGTTACATATGCGATTTTATAGGGAAGTTTAAGATAAAGAATAGTTGGGCATGCATTCTTTTTGATTTCGATGCTACCCACTCATTCGTGGCTGAGACTTTCATAGAATGTCATCATTTGACTCTTGATCAAGGTTGCGATTCGTTTCGCGTTAAGTTTCCCTCTGGTGAATCGGTGGTGTCGTACCAATATATCCATAGTTGTCCTATTCTTTTAGGCAATTTTCTAGCTTTTATCGATCTGAAGGTGTTAGACCTGGAGGACTTCGATGTGATTCTGGGCATGGACTGATTGTCCAGATATGATGTGGTTTTCCAATGCAAGGTAAATCTCTTGGACTTCAAGATGGACAACGACTACCCTAGGAGTGTGTATGGCTTTCCACACTAGGATTACTCGATTATTTCTGCGGTATGTGCTTGAGTGCTTATTTGGTTTCTGTTTTGGAAGTCGTTGGTAGTTTGCCGCATGTCGAGGATATTCCTGTGGTGCGAGAGTTTCCTGATGTTTTCCTAGATAGTCTTCCTAGTCTTCCGCCTGAGAGATATGTGGAGTTTTTTATAGATCTGGAGTCGGGTGCTCGCCCTTTTGCTAAGGAACCATACCGTATGGCCCTATGTGAGTTGGAAGAGTTGCGTACCCAGCTAGATGAGTTGTTGCAGTGTAGATTCATTAGGCCAAGTTCTTTGCCTTGGGGTGCTCCCGTCTTGTTTGTAAAGAAGAAGGATGGATCTATGAGGTTGTGCATTGACTATAGGGAATTCAATAAGGTAACTTTCAAGAACTTGTATCCCTTACCGCGGATAGATGATTTATTTGATCAGTTGCGTGGTAGTACAGTATTTTCGAAGATTGACCTTCGTTCAGGCTACCATCAGTTGAGGATCTGTGAGACGGATGTTCCGTGGGCCACCTTTCTTTTTCAGCATGGACATTTTGAGTTTTTGGTGATTTCCTTTGGATTTACAAATGTACCATCTGCCTTCATGGACATGATGAACAGAGTATTTAAAGATTTCTTAGATCATTTTGTTGTCATTTTTATTGACGATGTTCTGGTTTATTCTCATAATGCTGAGGAGCATGCTCAGCATTTGCGCTAAGTTCTGTCTACCTTAAGATATCATAAGCTTTATGTAAAGTTAAGTAAATGTGAGTTTTTGAAACCTTAGGTGTCCTTTTTGGGTCATGTTGTGAAAAAGGACGGAATTTCAGTTGACCTAGAGAAGATAGCCGTTGTTATGGATTAGAAAAGACATACCATACCTAAAGAGATAAGATGTTTTCTAGGATTGACAGACAATTATAGAAGGTTTGTGGAAGGATTCTCTGCGTGTTCTGCACCTTTGACTAAGCTTACGTAGAAGAATGTTGTGTTTGTGTGGACTGATGAGTGCGAAGAAGCTTTTCAGGAGTTGAAAAGCAGATCGTGCACTGCTCTAGTGTTGTCCTTACCTACCAAAGGATTGGAGTATGTTGTTTATGTGGACGCATTGCACGTCGGGCTTGGTTGTGTTTTGATGCAAGAAGGAAAACTGATTGCGTATGGGTCGAGGCAAATTAAAGATTCATGAAAGGAACTACCCTACTCATGACTTGGAGTTTGCGGCAGTGATTTACTCCTTAAAGTTGCGGAGACATTTGTTGTATGGCGTGTTGTGCAAGATTTACACGGACTATAAGAGCTTGAAGTATGTCTTCACTCACAAGGAATTGAGTTTGTGCCAGCGTAGATGGTTGGAGTATGTCGCGGATTATGATGTTGATATCTTATATCATTTGGGCAAAGATAATATGGTAGCTGACGTCTTGAGTAGGAAGACTGTACAAATCTTTAACTTTTTTTTAGAATCTTTGGTGTAAGAGTTTTTATTGATGAACATTTCTGTTGGAAGTAATGACTCGCCAAGCAGCTTGGAAGTGGCGGAGCCCTCATGGATTACGCTTACAAGGCTTCATCATAAGGACAATCCTGATTTGCAGCATATTCGTAGTAGAACTAAAAAAGGGGAATTACCGGACTTTTCAATTGATGATGCAAGTACTTTAAAGTACCGTGGTAGATATTGTATTCTCATTGCTGAGGACATTCTAACTAAGTTGTGTAGTGAGGCGCATGGTTCTAGTGTTGCCTACCACCCTAGTTCTACAAAGATGTATAGAGATTTGAAACAGATTGTTTGGTGGTATGGGATGAAGAATGATATAGCCAAGTTTGTGTCCGAGTATTTTACCTGCAAGCGTGTTAAGGAAGATCATGGACGGCTTGGTGGCAAGCTGACTCCTTTGAATATTCCAGGTTGGAAGTGGGAGAGTATTTCTATGAAATTTATTACCGGTTTGCCGAGATCTCCCCGAGGACATGAATCTGTGTGGGTCATAGTTGATAGATTGACAAAGTTTGCTCACTTCATGTCATTCAAGATTGATTACTCCATGAAAAAGATAGCAGAGTTGTATTTGGAAGAGGTCATTAGATTACACGGAATACCTATAAGTATCGTGTCAGATCGAGATTCCAGGTTTACGTCTCGTTTTTGGAAAAGATTGCAGGAAGGGTTTGATACCGATCTCAGGTATTCCACTGCTTATCATCTGTAGACCAATGGTTATACGGAGAGAGTTAATCAGATTTTGGAAGACATGATAAGATGTTACATCTTGGACCACGGAGGAGAGTGGGACGAGCGGCTTAGATTGATGGAATTTGCCTATAATAATAGTTATCAAGAGAGTTTGTAGATGACCCCCTTTGAGGCTTTGTATGGGAGGTTGTCGAACCCCCTTGTTTTGGGCTGAGTTCGGTGAAAGACCATTGTTGGGTCTGTAAGCCTTTGAAGATATGAGTACCTCTGTATAGCATATTCGAGAGAAACTTCCTATGGCTCAGGAGCGTTATGAGTAGAACGCTAATCGACAAAGGATTGATCTGGAATTCGCAGATAGGGATATGGTTTTTCTCAAGGTATCTCCAATGTCAGGCGCTAAGAGGTTTGGAAGGAACCACAAGCTGGATCCCAGGTATATGTTGTTGAACGCATCAGAGTGTCAGCTTATAGGCTGGATTTGCCCGCTAATTTTTATGGTGTGCACGATGTGTTTCATGTGAGCCAATTGCGGAAATGTGTGCTTAGTGACCGATATGTTCTCGATTCGGTGCCCCAGTTGTAACCTAATTTTTCTTATGTTGAAGTGTATGTTCGTATCCTATATCCTCAGGATCTGGTGTTGCGAAGGAAGACAATACCCATGGTCAAGGTTCTTTTGTGAAACTAAGATGTTGAGAGCGCGACTTAGAACTTGGAGTCCGCTATGAGAGAGGCTCATCCTCATCTGTTCTCCTAGTTTCTTTTGGTAAGCATTTATTTTTGATAAACATTGGTTATTTCCTTTTAGTAGTAGTTTCGGTTTGCGTATCAAGTTTCGGGACGAAACTTTTTTTAGGGAGAATGATTGTAATTCCCTTGATTTTTCGATGTTTGTTTTATATTTCCTTAGTGGCAAAATCATGATGTTAGGGCGTTACGTTGATGCGTAGTTAACGGGCGTCGTTGTTGGGGCGTGATTTTGCTCTTCGAAATCCGAGATTTTGACTCGGTGGATTTTAGTAGGTTGATGTTGTTTATAACTTCGGGAAATTTTAACCCGAGTTTGGTTTATAAAATCTTAATTTCGACTTTGTCGTTGGTTTTGTAGCATCGATATTTAGCATCTGTGCGAATTTCGTGAAAATCCGAGGTGATTTGGGCTTTCCGATCGTTTGGACGTTTAGCAATTAATAATAATATTATATATATATATATATATATATATATATATATATATATATATATATATATATATATATATATGTATATATAAGCTTGTATGTAATAGACGAAACCCTAGTCATCGTCTCTCCCATTCCGACGGACATCGCGAAGAGTGAAAGAAGAGTGACGGCGCGGTACCGCAAGGTCTTCGGTCGCCGCCTGTAGGAGTTCTGGTGCGCAAAATCGTCGTCAGAGGGTAGATTCGGAAAGCTCTCGCCGAGATCTATGTGTGCACGGTAAGTTTTTCCCGTTTCGTGGATTTTTGTCATTAGGGTTTTTTACCTTGACCCTCGTTTGCCCCGAAAAGTTTCAGGCATCGTTATCTAGAATTTCTTGCGGCCGATCCTTGGAGCGGAGCGCTCGTGAGACCGGATTTCTGAAGATCTTGAGACAAGTGGTGATTTCTTTCCCCTTGCTAAGTTTCTTGTTCGTATTACCTTTCTTTCCTATTGATTTTCCTCCTTAGAATGTAGGGGTAGTGTAGAGTTCGGCTAAAACCGATTCACTGGGTAGCGTAGGATTTCTGGCCAAGGAAAGTTCGTCGAATATGTAGGAGATAGCCTGACTAAAATTCATCGAGTATTCCTGAGAGATTAAGTCTTAATCGTCGAGAATTCCTGAGAGGTTAAGTCCTAATCGTCGAGTATCTTTGGGTTAAGTCAAATTCGTCGAGTGATTGGCCTTTAGCATCAAGTGCGTCGAGTGATTGGCCTTTGGCATCGAGTGCGTCGAGTGATTGGCCTTTGGCATCGAGTGCGTTGAGTGATTAGCCTTTGGCGTCGAGTGCGTCGAGTGATTATACCTTGGCGTCGAGTT
Source organism: Platanthera zijinensis (assembly GCA_039513925.1). NCBI lineage: Eukaryota > Viridiplantae > Streptophyta > Magnoliopsida > Asparagales > Orchidaceae > Platanthera > Platanthera zijinensis. The sequence continues at coordinate 218,626,139 of CM077079.1, forward strand.
CGTTGAGTGAAGCTGGCTTGGAGTCAAATTCGTCGAGTGATTGGCCTTTGGCGTCGAGTGCGTCAAGTGATTGGCCTTTGGCGTCGAGTGCGTCGAGTGATTAGCCTTTGAGTGCATCGAGTGATTAGCTTTTGGCGTCGAGAGCGTCGAGTGATTTTACCTTGGCGTCGAGTGAAGTCAATTTCGTCAAGTCGGGCTTAAATTCGTCGAGTATCGCTAGATTTAGTTTTATTTCACCAAGTACAATTCTACGAGTATCTCCTGTATTCGTCGAGTATATTCGACGAATCAGGGTGGACTTAGGATTTTCTTGCCGAATGAAGTCAATACGTCGAGTATTGACATAAGGGTAATTTTTCGGGATTTTCCTTCCTCTTTGTCAGTTAGGAATCTTGAGGTTGGACTTGGATTTTTTTTGGTGTTCTGGATGTATGGTTGTGGCTAGGTTGGAAGTGGATAAAGGACCGCCAACTTGAGGTCTGTTCGTGAATTATTACACATGGTGGTTGATGATTTTTCTTTTGGACTGTTGGGTTATGTTGGACAATGTGGCCACCACCATAGTGCCTTTTTGAGATGTTTGGACTGTTGGTTGTGTTGGACAATGTTGCCACCACCCCAGTGCCTTTTGAGATGTTTGGTCTGATGGTTCGTGTTGGACAATGTGCCACCGACTCAGTACCGTTTTTGTACTAGCAAAAAAAATGTGTGCGCGGACGAAAAAATGCGCGCCCAGGCGAAAAATGTACTCCCGGACAAAAATGCGCTCTCGGGTCAAAAATTCTAATATGCAGTGCAACAGTGAACTTACTAATTTGAATTCATGTGATAGAATTCTCGCATTTAGCCGATCATCAAATTTGGAAATGACAACAGGAATTGAAATTCATTTTAAATGTAAATTTCCATCCGTACATCCCAAATCCTACGTTATAATAAGACATTTTCTCACAATACCCGTTTAAACATTTTAAATGTTGAGTTCTAATGAACTGACAAATCTAATTAATGTTTTAAACATTTTCGACATTCACATTGTACAAAATTTTTAAAGTCTTATTTTATTTTATTAGATTCATAAAAAATATCTATGCATATGCGTTATTTTATCAACAAACATTTTCATAAAAGGAAAAATCTTGCGCGACTAAACTTAAAACACTGCTTAAAAAGGTTTTAAATCTTTTTAATAATTTACCATTTATCATTTATTATAAATTCTCAGGTACATTTCATTTTACTTCATAAATGGCATTTTCAATATATGGTCATTCCATGTATTCAAATAAAATGATGTGTTTTTGATAATTCTAAAAGAAATGGGATCAATGGCAAGCTATGCAAATATATAGGAGGGTCAACCCCAATTTATAGAAAAATCGGTATGCATATAACGGAATCGTCCTCTCCTTTCACTAAAATCTAGGGAGTTATGCAGGTAATCGCCGCGCCCACGGAATCCGTGCGCCTGATCCACGTAGAAACTACCATGCGCCGGATTGCGCGCGCGACCCAACCGTTGCCGCCCGGCTGTGTTGGCCGACCCCGGGCTGGCCGCCCCCCTCTAACCGCCCGGCCTAACCGCCCGGCCTAACCGCTCGGAGACGGGCGGTCCCAACACGGCCGACTTCCGCGAAGGCCCACCAAGGCCGCCCATCCTCGGGCGGCCTCGCCGCGGCCGACCCCCGCAAGGGGCCAGCAGAGGCCGCCCGATCCCGGGCGACGTTACCGCGGCCGGCCCTCGCAAGGGTCGGCCATGGCCGCCCAGATCCGAGCGGCCTCGCCGCGGCCGGCCCTCGCCAGGGCCGGCCAAGGCCGCCCAGATCCGAGCGGCCTCTCCGCGGCCGGCCCTCGCTAGGGCCAGCCAAGGCCGCCCAGATCCGAGCAGCCTCGCCGCGGCCGGCCCTCGCAAGGGCCTACCAAGGCCGCCCAGATCCGAGTGGCCTCACCGCGGCCGGCCCTAGCAAGGGCCGACCAAGGCCGCCTGATCCCAGCCGGCTTCGTCGCGTCCGGCACTGCTAGGGGCCGACTAAGGCTGCCTAATCCCGGGCGGCCTTATCGCGGCCGGTACTGCGAAGGGCCAGCAAAGCAAGGCAAAGGCATCAAGGTAAAGAGGAGGCTCGCGAGAACGCAAGTCAAGCGGGAGACGTGTGAAGCCGCCCCCGCCGTCACGTCTAGACAACTTCGAAGGGAGGAAGTGTCTGCATCTTCGGTGAACGAGCATCTGAAGACTGCCAAAGCAGCACGACAGCCGGTAGCACCCGTCGTTCATTCTCCTCCCCTTTCACAAGCTGTAACGAGGCACAGCCTATCGCTCTCTCTTTCCTCCCAAAAGCTCTGTAAAAACGCTTATATAGTGGAAGTTAGGTCGGCATCGTACCGACCGTATGATTTTTCATCCCGATTGCAGGTTTTCCACGTCATCAAGTATTCGCCCCAACATCTAGTTAATCTTTGACTGTTGGCATGCTCGATCGCTCACGGTATAAGACGGTTGAGTATGCCCGGTCTACCAAGAGCGCAGCGCGATTTCTAAATAGTACATTAGTCATATATGTTGACCGAATGACCAAATTGATTTAGTTAAGCTAACCTTACCTTCAAAACTATCAAAATATTTTATTAATTTTTTTCAATTTAATATAAGCTTTGTATACATCAGCTCCAAGTATTGTTCTACTTAATGGCATTTTGGTTGTAGCTAGATGCATATGTACAATACTTCATCCTAGTCATTGAACTGATTGAATGGTAATCCATGTGCGATTACATTCCTTAGTTACTATTCCATGATCGATTAAGGCTCTGTTCGAGGAGACTTAGGCTCCGTTTGAGGAGACTTATTTTCAACGGTCAAGCAATTGATAGTTGCAGTGGTTATGAACTGTCATTTCTGAATGCCAAACCTTGCCTAAGGAACTCAGTTCACTTTTATGTTCAAGATTAAATTTTTTTTCTAAGTGATGGTCATAACTATTGTCATACCAAACATACATTCTATAATATTAGCTTTTTTGTTCAACTCACGGGAGCAAAAAAAAAAACATTAAATAGAGCCAAGATAGTTTATCATATACAGGAAATCAATTGAAGTACTTTATCAAAAATTGATATCTATATGAAAACTCCACAACAAAAATTCATGTTTGCAATGAATCACAAGAACTTTCAACACAATTTTATAGACTAACTTTTAATCATAATTGTTGAAATCAAAACTTGGTCTCAAAGAGAGTTCGGATTCAAGGGGTGTAGTCTGCACCTATTTCTCCCAAACTAGCACACCTGACCGGGCACTGGAAACTATGGAACAGATCCTAGGCTGCAGCGCGGAGGTCCCACAACACACCCGGAAAATTTTAGAGCACTTCCCTTCACAATCCAAAAATTGAGCTGGGCACCTTGAAGGGCGCTCGATGCCAACCAAAAATAACCTGAGGAGGAAGAGAATGAGGGAACTGCCCTCTCCAAAGGTGCTCTCAAGGGTCTATTTATAGAGTTCCAAACCTGGTCTGCCAACAGTGGAATCCCGTCCTCTGGCTCTACAATGCAGCCCAAAGTTGGTCTTCCAACTGCGAAACTCCACCGTTTGGAGAGGCTATTGGCAGGCCAACATGAACGTCCTGGTGAAAGCACTGTTAGGCGAGTGGCTACTGCTACTACCACTCGCCCGGGGCTGCGAGTGCCCAAAGGGGCTAGCACTCGCTACCTCGACCGGGCCTGAGGGCGAGTGCGGGCCTAGTTACCCCACTCGCTTCCCCCTTAGTCTGGTCCCGAGGTGAGTGTAGGCCTGAATCCTTCAATCACTTCCACGCCACTAACGACTTAAACCATTGTGAGATGAAAAATCCGACCCCACTTGCCCATTCGGCTTGCCCGGGCCCAAGACTACTCTCTTTGTCTTGATCTTCTGATGGACCTACTCAGTGAATACGGGGTTGTACACAATCTCCACTCTTTACGAGATTGTCCCAAGCTCGGAAAGAAACGTCCAACCCCGAGTATTCGGCGAGTGGTGGCTGACCTGGAGGGAATCTTTTGGTGGGCTCCACAACGTGCTATATATACATGTCAACCTAGGGGGAGTAGGGAACGCCATTTCCTTTCCCTCTTCTCTTCCAGAACTTTGCCACTTTATGCATCTCTTTAATGAGTTCTGGGATTGCCTCACTAAGGTGAGGGAGATACATTCATCAAATACTATAGAACTGATGCCCTGGCTTTCTCACCAGTCCCAAGCAAGCTGTTGAAGCATAAGCAAGTGAAAAAAGTAAGCCTGACTCGGCAGTTGGCGAGCCCCCGATCAGCATACTATCTCCAACGCTTGGCTTTGGGCTCGTGTACTCCTCCTCAACACAAGTCTCAAAAACCCCATTCTCTCTTGTTATGCTAAACAAAAGGCTTTGACGTGACAATCTTATGTATACTTGCAGGGTGACCACTCTAAAGGAAGTGGTGTTGAAGGGCCTCCTACCTCCCAGGATGTTTAATCTCGTGGTGACGTGAGTATCCCCTTGGTCCAAGACAAACCCACACTCATGGACGTGAACCCCCAGATCGTCACTGATAGTCCCGCGAGGAATCCCGGTAGCTTATCGACCTCTTTTCTTATATATATATATATATATATATATATATATATATATATATATATTCTTCTTTTTAAAACTCATTTGTGTTGTTTCGTAGTAGTTCCTCCCTTTGAATCTACCGGCCTGGGCTCTCTACCATTGAGGTTGTTGGCTCGCGAGTCTGTGCACGACCTCACCTTTAACTCTGCCTCTGCGACGAAAGATACCAAAAACACCCCAATCTCCTCTTCTATTTTGATCCCTGACCCAAGCTCTTTCCGTCCGGGCGATGGTAAGGCACTTACTTCCCCTCTTGGCCGACCCTTCAAGGGACAACCAAGTTCATCTCACCAACACCACCACCAGTGGACCACTACTTTGCATGGTTAGTCAAAGTACTTACCCTTTTCCCTATTCTAGGTTGGCCTTAAATTCCAATTATCCCAGGTCTCCCTGGGAGCTCATAGGCCGAAGAATCTTCCGAGTAGGAGTTATTCTCGCCACCCCCTTCCCCCAACATGGTTGAAGACTTTTTAGGCAACCCTGCCAAAATGAAGAAACAGATGGTAGAGATCCTCCGGAAGTATGGGTTCATGCTGTGAGAGCTCAAGGAAGAGAGGTTTATTAGCGAGCAGCGACTGTGTGATCTTGAACAGGCCTATGCGAGGCTGGCAGATGAGGTGAGGCGAGGATCAGAAGGTAAGATGACTTCCCTTGGGCCACTCATTAACTGCATTGAAGAAAACATGTGCCTCGTGCATTAGGATCTCGAGTCGGTTTGCGAGTTCAACAATTCTCGTCGACCGTCGGGGACAGGGGAGCGAGGTCGGGTAAGATGGATATGGCTCACATTCTGTGCCTACCAGTGCTCACCCCATAGTCCCCTATAATATTATTGCTCTTGCACTCATTCCCTTGCCGCCGTTTGGTTTGACTTTCCTCATTTAAGAATGTTCCAAGAACTGGTTAATTTAAATTGATGTTTTTACTGGCTCATTCCCTTTCCCTTTAGTTCTAACTTTACTGGCTCGTTGTTTTTTTGATTGGAATTCTCGTTCAACTCACTCGATGGTAGAATATGTCTCAGGGGGTCGGTACTAAGGTCGGCGAGTGGTCATGAGTTAGTTACCCGCACTATCCTAGCTCTTTTTCTATAAATAGGACCCCCCCCCCCCCCCGCCAACTCTTACCCACCATATTTATTGTCCCTATATATCCTTGACCCTAACTTCTTGCCCTCAGCACTCGCATATTAGATTTCACTGAGATGGGTAAGGCGAGAATTGATGCGTACAGAAGGTCGAAATGTGCGAGGCAGTTTGCTGAGAACCCCTTATTCTACGGGAACCTATTAGAGGAGGAGCACCTCGCATTCGTGACTGATTATGTCAATCTCGGGTTCATTGCCCACCGACCGAAAAGGGGCAAGGTGATAAATATGTTCCTTGCCGACGAACTCACCTCTCCCATCTCGCACTTTGTGGTAGGGCTGCGACTTCCCATCTGGCCGGAAGTTGTTAGGCCCTGAAGTACTTCAGGGTCATCCCTATGAAACTTAACCCCAATGTGATTGTCATGTTAGTGGCCTTTGTGAGCTTCTTTTGCTTGGAGCGGATCGAGTTCAACCTCACCATCTTCTGAAAGCTCTTCATCTATCGGGCCACTAATGATGGGGTCGCCTTGTTCGCCGACTAACGTTTTAAGGTGGGCTAGACCGCTAATAAAAATCACTATTGGGTTATAAAATTTGTAGTCATAAAGTGGGACCTCATGAATATTTCTTACTCGCCCATCCAGCGAAGAGAGGAGACGTACCGTGCGCCGGCAGTGTCGGGCAATGATGCCAATCTCCACCAATTATTTCTTCATAAATACTTTGAGGTCGCTTTCTTGAGGAGGGGTCTCGACTTGCTCCCTTCGGTACTCTCGGGTGAATGTACGCTTCCTTCTCACTCGACCTCGATCTCGCTTATAAAAAAGCCCTTTCTGATAATTATCATTTTTATGCATGGGAGAGACTAATTCCAGAGCACCCACCCTATGCCGATACTGGGCTAGAAACTGACCCACTCGCCTGGGAGATGGTTGTTGCGGTAGAGTGCAAGAGAGAGCAGGAAACATCTGCTCCCTCCAGCAATAGGAAGCGAATTGCACCCGCCGACCCTGAATCGCATCGGCCCCTCCCGACTCATAAAAAACTAAAAAAGCAAGTTGTGTTCAAAGGAAAGCAAGTACAAAGGGACCCACGCGAGGAGGGTCGTGGCGAGGGCGATCTCCTTGAATCTTCTGTCAGGACGGAGCTCGAGATTCACGAGGAGGAGCTACCGAATGTGCACCGCAATTTTTTCCTCGGCAGGAAAGTGAGGGACCGTGCAGGCGAGCCGATGGTGCTATGGGATGAGAAGGCCAACAGGATCTCGGTCTCCTCGCTCCTACCTTCTTGGTCAGAGCGCCAACCTTCAAGCATGCATGATTTCTCCCTTAGATTTGGATTGTATGGGTGCGAGGTTTTGAAGGCCTATGACGACATGACCATGTAGAAGCTCAAATCCTCTCTCTGGAGCTTGTGCATATGGTTGTTTTTCGTGGATTTACCCTCAACCGCAAGTGGACCGATATTGAGGAAGTGCAAGCTCTCCTGGAGTACAAGATGGCGGATCTGAAGCAGAAGTTGGAGGTCGTCGAAGGCCTTCTTGAGATGAAATCTAGCGGGGTGGTAAGTGTTGATCCTTCTAGGCCTCTCCGCTGTTACTCTTACACTTCTTCTAATCTGTATGTTCTCGCAGGATGCTCAGACCGCAGACCGTATGCGCATGTGCATCGCTGATCTGGAGGGATGGAACCAACAGTTGGAGGGACAAAACAAACAACTCAAGGCCGAGATCACTTGCCTGATTGAGACCGTCCTTCCTCCAGCTCGCGGCAAGTCGAATATTCAGGGAAGAAAGCCTCAGATGTATAGTTAGGCAGAGTTCAATGAAATGATGAGGGTCACCTCCGTCAAGGCTGCAGATCACACACACCAGATTATGCTGGACCTTAGAGTGTTAATGCCTGACTGCGAGAAGATCATCGCCAAGGAGCTGGTCCTTTAATAATTCGTTCTTGTTCCCATATCAAGTGAGGAGGAGGATGAGTTTGACTCGCTCTTCAATAACGTGGGTGAAGGTGGAAATGACAACGATCAACCTGGGGAGGGAGAATATGAAGGATCTCTTCCGCTTTCTTTTCCTTTGTATATAATCCTTCTTAAGTTTCCTTTTGTACACTCATCCGCGAGGCGATCATTTTGTTAAGAAAAAGTAGAAGAAAGTTATTTATAAATGGAAAAGTATCCCTCTTTTTTTTATTAATTATGTTATTTCATATATGTCGACTCGCATAGTGCTGTAGTCTCGCTACTTTTTAGGGGAGTAGCCTACCGCACTCGCTCATGCCTGCTATGAGCGTAGTGTGATTATTTCATGGTAAAACTTGATAGACGAGTGCGTATTAGGATTAGGCCAACTCGCGTATCCCATGCACTCACTTACTAGGGGATCACCCATTCTCGCTCACTTAAAAGTTAGGTATGAGTAAAAAGCTAGGTCATACTCGCCCCTCGACTTGTTGGAGTTCAACGTTGGCACTTCGAGAGGCAGGCAGGTGCTTGGTTGGCGAGACCCATCCTAGAGCAACTTCACTCGCCTACTCTTAACCTGTCGCCAAGCCACTCCCAGCCCCGCTGGTTAGTGAACTCAAACAGTGATTTCAACCTCTTCCCCATGCCACCAAGTGAGCCTACGGACTTGCCAGCTAATGAGAGCCTAGTCAGTGGGTCTGCTCGGAGCCGATAATACCAAGTCTTTCTTTCAACCTGTCACCAAGTGAGCATTCAGTATTGCCAACTAGTGAGAGTCTGGTCAGCCGGTCTGCTCGAGTCCAACAATATCAAACCTTTCATCAAACCTGCCACCGAGTGAGTCTTCGACCCTGCCAGCTAGTGAGAGCCTGTTCAGCGGGTCTGCTTGGGGCCAACAATACCAACTCTTTCTTTCAATCTGCCACTGAGTGAGCCTTCGGTCATACTAACTAGTGAGAGCCTTGTCAGCGGGTCTGCTCGGACCAATAATTCCAAAAAAATTCAACCTGCCACCAAGTGAGCCTTCAGCCCTGCCAAGTAATGAGAATTTGGTCAGCAGGTCTGCTTGGGGCCAACAAAATAAAATTTTTATTTCAACATGCCACCAAGTGAGCCTTCGGCCCTGCCATTTAGTGAGAGTCTGGTCAATGGTTCTGCTCGGGGCCAATAATACTATTTTTTTCAACCTACCACCAAGTGAGCTTTCGTCCCTGGTAGCTAGTGAGAGCCTGGTCAGCGGATCTGCTTGGGGACAACAACACCAAAACTTTTGTTTCTAACCTTCCACCGAGTAAGCATTCTGTAACACCCTAAAAATCCTTGAACTGTAGACTGGGCAACACGGCCAGGGACACGGGTGTGTCCAAGGCCGTGTCCTGCTCTATGTACTCGAGTGGGGCTCGAGTGGGCCTCGAGTGGGGCATACGGCCTATGACACGGGCGTGTCCAGGGCCGTGTCCTGTGAGTTCGACGAAATGATCTCGACGAAATACAGTAGACGATCTTCGAGAGGCAAGCTGGTTTGGCACACGGCCTGTGATACGGGCGTGTCCCATGGCCGTGTCCTTCTCGGGTTGTGGTCAAGTCTATGTAGACAGATAAACATGGGCTGGACATGGGCGTGTCTGAAGCCGTGTCTGGCACACGGCCTGGGACACGGGCGTGTCCCATGGCCGTATCCTGGTCTAGTTGAGTCGGTTCCTTTGTCGCTTAAGGTATACGTCCTGTGACACGGGCGTGTCACACGACGTGTTCAGCCCAGGAAATTCATTTTCAGGGAGGATCGTGGCCGTTCATTTCCTTCAAATTGGATCCAAGGTCCAGAGGTCTTCCTGCTGTTATAAGGCCGAGAGTTGAAGGATAAACTCTCATTTATCTTGGGCCATTCTCTTTCGAAAGAGATAGAGAGAGGGGAGAGAAAGGAAGGAGGAATTCGGCTGCCAGAGGAGCTTCAGCGTTTCAAATCGAGAGCCGAGTTCAGATTTGTGGAGGCAAGGCCATTTTGGTGATTTCCATCTGGCTAGATTTCCATGGCTCCAAAGCGATCGTCAAGGGTAACGATATCCTTCTTGGACAAGTGAAGTCCTCCTTTATGCATGTGCATGGAATCCTCCACCAAGAGGTGGAAAGCGTAAGTGATTTTAGCGGGTTGATAATTGATATCCTCGGTTGAGTCTGCATCTAGATCCGGAAATGTATAGTATGGAATAGATATGCGTGTGAAGCCCATCTGGATGGTTAGTCCTGATTGGTGATGTTTATATTGCGATCCGGAGAAGACTCCGTGTATGAAATGAGTAGTTTACGGAACTTGTGAGGGTACCTGTGAATTGTGAATTCTTCCATACCTAGGAAGCTCTGTGTGAGATCCTTATGTTGTGTGTGCTGCGTGAATTATATGTTCTGCGTGAGTTTTGTGCTGAACAGGAAAGCGGCTATGGGTGAGCTGTGGATTGAACAGGAAAGGGAAAGCCGACCCACGTCAAGATCTGCGCTATTGACGAGTTGAGCAACGGGAAAGGGCTGACCTGTGCCGATCGATTTGTGGCATTGCAAATGGGGGGCATTACACCACAGTGGTGGGTCGATCTGAAATGCTCAATGGTTGCCGTAAGGTGAACACCTCTAATTGGGATGGGCAAGGATTTCTCCAGCATGCGTGTTGTAGTAGACTAATGTCCATAGCCAACAAGTTAAGAACCTTTAATCGGTGGTGGTACTAAAGATGATTCAGTACACCGTAAGCGTGCCCTAAGTGCACGGAGCGTCTGGCACGAAGGCCAACATTTGTGATGATGTTGTGCGTGAGAGCACTTATTGTGATATATAAATATATATATATGTTGTGATTGCGATGCATGCAGGGAAGGAACCACTGCCCCGGGTAAGGGGTAGGGTCGTTATAATTGGTCAGCTGAATGCTGACCATTGTTTTGTTTATCACCCTTGGGGTGGATGTCCATATGCAGGTGCTGACAGGATGAACTGGATTGAGCGGGCTGAAGCACTTGCTGCTTGTAGGCCCTTGAAGGTCGTGCGAAGAATTATATTCTTATGTGTGGCCGGACTATGTGTCGATGTATGAAATCACACCTGTAAAGAGAAACATGTAAGGCCTTAAGGCCATGAGTGTTTGTGGTTGTAGACATTCATGGTGATATATATAAATGTGTTATTTATATATTTAGTGGACATTCAATGTGATGAGTTCTTGCAAGTTACAATCGCCCGCTAGAATGCTCTCAGTTAAGATGCGAGTAGAAAGGATTTTGATATTCATACGTGATTCCGTTGTTTGTCTGTGAAATATGGCGTGGGGCCTCGACCGGACCCTCTGTTATATTCCATGTGACGGATGGAGGCATTACACCTTCGGCCCTGCCTGCGAGTGAGAGCCTATTCAGCGGGTTTGCTCGAGGCAAATAATACCAAATAAATTTCAACCTGCCACTGAGTGAGCCTTCGGCCCTACCAGCTAGTGAGAGCCTAGTCAGCGGGTCTGCTCGGGGCCAATAATATCAATTTTTTAACCTACCAATAAGTGAGCCTTCGGCCCTGTCAGCTAGTGAGAGCCTGATCAGCGGGTCTGCTCGAGGCCAACAATACCAAATCTTTCATAAAACCTGCCACAGAATGAGCCTTTGGCCCTGCCTGCTAGTGAGAGTCTGATCAGCGGGTCTGCTCCAGGCTGTTACTTAAACTATCATGATGTTATGAGAAAACTCCACCCATACTCAAAGATAAATAATTATAAATAATAAATCACAAAAAACATACAATCATTTTATTTAGACTAAGGTAAAAATGCATCAGGTCAACGCCACTCCAAGTCTGACCCAGGGACTCACCCTCCACATTCTGGAGGCGGTACCCTCCCGACTTTAGAACCTCTTTGACTATGTAAGGACCTTCTAAGTTAGGATTGAGCTTCCCAACCGTTGTTGACCTCCCAACTGCATTAATTTTCTTTAAGATTAGGTCTCCTTCCGTGAATTATTTGCTCTAGATATGCTTGTCAAAGTACTTAGCCATCTGGTGCTTGACCTCCTCTTACCGAATGGTTGTCGAGTCTCGGAGTTCTTTCAACATGTCCAATGAGAGTCGCAACTCACCGTCATTTTCTATTCTCAATTCTCCATCTCCTTCTCCTGCGGCTACCACCCGTGGCGACTTGACCTCAAACTCCATTAGAAGCACGACCTTGTAGCCATAGGAAAGCTTGAAGGGGGTCTCTCCTGTGGGTGTGTTGGGGGTGGTTCTCAAGGCCCATAGAATGGAGGGAAGCTGTTCTTCCCAGTTTCCCTTAAGGTTCTCCACTTTCTTTTTTAGTAGATTCACGATGATTTTGTTTGCAGCCTCCACCTGCCCATTGCCCCTGGGGTGATGGATAGATGTGAATCTGAGGTCTATTCCCAGCTGGCTATAGAAACTGATGAACTCCTTACTGGAGAATTATGGTTCATTATCTGTGATTATATCCAGAGGGAGTCTATGTTGGCAGATTATCTATCCCCACACGAAGTTACCTATCACCTGGGAGGTCACCTTGGCTAGTGCCTTAACTTCCAACCACTTCGAGAAGTAATCGATCATGACCAGAGGAACCTCCTTTGCCCACTTGCCCGGGGGAAAGGTCCTACCAAGTCCATCCCACAAATGGCGAAGGGCCAGGGCGTCGTGATAATCCTAAGACTTTGGGACGGTAAGAGTTTGAGTGGAGCAAATAACTGGCACTTCTAGCATCTCCTCATTAACTCCATCGCGTCCTTGCTTAGGGTCGGCCAGAAATATCCTTGATGGACCACCCTCTACTCCAAGGTCCTACTTCTCGAGTGACTGTCGCACTCGCCAGAATGAATTTCCTCCAAGATCTTCAGAACTTCCTCCTCCACCATGCACCGGGATAGGAGCCCTGAAAGGGTCTTCCGGTACAATCCTCCTTCGTGCATTAGATAGTATGCAGACTTAATTCTAAAGCGCTTTTGTCTTGGATCTCCTCCGAAAGTTTTCCTGTGGTCAAGAAAGTTACAAAGGGATTCACCCACAAGGGACATTGGCTTATCTCCATTAAATCACCCTCCTCAATGGATGGGAGAAATAAGTCTATCAGGGTCCCTCCGACCTGGGGTCCAAACTTGGCCAACCGATCAACTATGACATTCTCCTCCCGCGATATGTGTTGAATGGAAAATGTCCGGAAACCCCCGATGAGCCCCTTAACCTTAACCAAGTACTTCATGAAGGTGTACTACCCTGCCTCAAATTCTCCCTTGACCTGTGACGCCGCCACCAGCGAGTCCGTAAACACCTCCACATCTTGTATACCCAGTGATGTAGGCAACGGTGTTTGACGCTACAACGGCAAAGGGAATAACGTGTACGCCTCTCTATTTCCACTATTACACTCACACAACAATTAAACGCAGCACACTCACGAAGAACATTATCAACTATCACTAACATACAGTAGCCACGCCGATTAAAGATCGAACAAACGACTAGAGGCCGATGTTCTCTCAAGCTAAAAGGACCAATCTTGGGTCCGACCGAGCGATGGTTGTACCAAAAGAGATCTACCGAAAGGTTCGGTTCAGAAATGGTAGATCTCCCCCAACAAAACGAAAGTGAGGCTCGCCAAACCTCTCGGAAAATTAAACAACTAGAAAGAACAACACATGCAATCGGAAAGATAAACCACAAACAAAAAAGAAAACGATTCCAAGGTAACACAAAGGTATTCCACCAAATAAAAATCTAAAGGAATAAGAATCACACAAGAGGTAGAAGATCTCGTTACCCAACTGGAATAGATGATTCCGGATCACTTTCAAGGATCGTTCTTCCACGACTCCGCCGGAGTGTCGCCGGATGGAGATAAATTTGTTCGCTTCATTTTGCTTCACGCCGGGATGGAGGAAAATCACAAAGGGGGAAAACACCTTTGACCTTGGTCGATTTCACTATGGAAAGGGGCTGATTTGGGGGCTCTTGATGGTGGTCGGGTTTTGGGTAAGGGAGAGGGTGGTGGTTCGGTTTGGGGGTGCAAGTGAGGGTCGGCTTGAGAGTGGTGGCTGAATCTGGGGAGGTGGATTTGAGGGGTGCTCGGGTTTGGTGTTGGTGGAGGAGGCCGGTGGCTAGGGAAGAGTTGTGGTGGTCGGATTTGTGAGGGAGGAGGAGCTAGAGAGGAAACCGAGGGGAACAAAGGAGAAAAGGGGAGGAAGGAAGAGGAGGGAGGCCGAGCAAGAGGAGGGGAGAGGAAGGGTGGCCGGCGACCAAGAGGAAGAGAGGAGGGAGTTGGAGAGTTGGCCGAATGACAAGGTGGTAGAGAGAGAGAGGGGGCGGCCAAGGAGAAGAGGAAAGAAGGAGACTCAAGATAGAATTAGGGTTTTCAATATTTTTTCATTCACTAAATGAAACCATGAAAGTCCATGCCTATATATAGGCTTTACAACATGCATAGGCTATGTGCAGCCCACTAAATAAAAATAAATCAACACCTAAAATACTTAAACATTACATGATAAAATAAAAGCAAATAGAGATCACTAATTTTTAAACATGTACCTCTTCATCAAGTAGTCTTCATCTTCAACATGTAGGAGAACGCCGTCGCCGTCGCCATCATCATCTTCAACATGTAGGAGAATGTCGTTGTCATCGCTGTCATCATCTTCAACTTTAAAACGTTGGGGGTTGCCGCCATCATTCCTCCCTCGCTCAAAATAACTCATCACCGATGAGTTGGCATGGAGGTGCGGGTGCCGAAGAACATCATCCAAAAGAACCATCGCCGAGTCTGTAATCCAAGGGTCACCGGAGACCGGGCGAGCACACCATCGTATCACATAACGCTGAATACCACCGCTTGGATAGGAGAGCAAAACACTAAATATGAACCTGTCTAGCAAAAAGATTGTCCAGGGGAAACTGGGAAAAGCATTAGGCAAATAAAAAGGAAAAATTTCTTCATCAACAGTCAACGTACCTCCGTTGGAGACCAATGGAGAGAACGATCCAAGAACAAGCTCACCCCCAACCCAAATGAAAATATAGTGGCACCAAACGTAGAGTTGGATATTTCAAAAGGTGGAAAAACACAATGCGTGAAATTGGAAACATTTAAACTAGGGGAATTACCTCATTCAGTGGTTTACTTCAACAGATATGTTGTTTCTCCTAATTGATTAAAAATCTGAAAATTTCTAACTCGCCGAATCGCCAACTTTTTTAAAGTGCCCGGAGGCATCTATTCAGGGGCGAGACGCACAAAGAGTAAACCGTAAACCTTATAGGGAGACACTCTCTTATGTAAGTTAGCGATACATTGATAAGAAGACATTTGTGTGACTAGCGCTTCCTTAATGTGTTTATGAAATTTAAGAACAAGAGAGGCAAATACTAGTGCATGTTGACTTGATATGTAATATAGCGGTAACAGAACTACTTGAGACTGAACCAAGGGAACTAAATATGGTGGCACAAACGGAAAGTAATAATGTGGCACTAGCGGAACTACATCCGGGGGTATTAGTAGAATGAAATCAAGCGGTACTAACTGAATGCAATCCGGTGGCACAATAGATGGCAACATCCTTAACGTACTCTCAGAAATTTGGTTAGTTTTAGAAAGTCGAGTGGATACCAAATTAATGAGACATTCATCATGACCTAACACGAAATCTATTATCACACTACGAGACATGTCCCAAGGAGGGTCCAGCATGGATGGTAAAATATTATGACTCAAATCAGGCAAAATAAATTCATGTACGAAAGGATCCGCTGGTCGGGTCAACATATAAGGAGGGAGAGTCGGTAAAGCTAAAACCGGGAGAGAGTTAAGATCGCATTTAAATTCACGCAGCGGAGTTAGTATTAGGGGACGCTCATCCGGGTCTACTTCTATGTCATCTTCAAAAAATATAAATCTCTCGCTAGGACATCCTTCCAACTCATAAGTCATGACATCAGAAATAGTACAAATCTAACGAATGGGAGCATCGATAGATTCCGAAGGAGGGGCTAAGTCATACCCAATGTCAAAATATGGATTTATCGTCCAAGTAAAATCCTCCGGGTGCAAGCCATCAAAATCAAACGGAAAATAAAACAGAAGATTTTCCCTCACAGAAAACTCAACTGGCTCGTCATCACCTAACTCACGATCAGAGAAACATTCGTCACAGGGTGACTCTATCACCTCACTAGATACTTCACCCAAATCAGACTCAGTAATGGTTTTAGAAACATCGACGAGGGGAAGTGGAGATGATTCCTCAGAAGTGGGCGCTAAATTATGTCTCAGACTAAAAATAACCATCTCGAGTCCTAGTAAGTCATCACCTAATTAAATACTAGGTAAGCTCTCAACATAAGATGACACTACTGACTCTGCCAGAATGTCTACCGACTCAGGATCATCAGAAGACTTCAAGACATTTAAAGTAAACGGCTCAGCAATATCGTCGAAAGGGAGTGGGGATGATTCCTCAGAGGAGAAATCATCATCCAGGTCCCTCGGGTAACCAATCTCCTCATTGTCAATACAATTGTCAGTAATATCGGCCTCGTCCTCAGTGACGGGCACAGTCCTGGACACAGCCTTTGACTCATCAGGGGAGTCAACAACTAAATCAGGCAACTCAGGGGGAGAATCAAAATGGTCTACGGGCGTAATCAGGGTAGGACGCTCAATAGAGTTAAGACCAGATTCGCCACTAGACTCACGTATAGTAATCGTCTAACATGAGGGAACTTTACTCCTAGGAATCTGGTGCTTCTCAATTTCCAAAGCCGTGCAAAAGGTGGTGTCTAGATCGGTGTGACCATATCACAATAACTTTCCCTGGATGTAGGGGCTCAACCCCCTACGAAACCTAGAAAGGGTGACCTCAAGCGATTCCTTCACACCGCTCCTATCCGTCAAATCCTTAAAGAGTTGCATATAATCTGAGACCGACTTATTCCCTTGTTTAAGGGTAGCCAAATCATCAGTTATTTGCCGCTTGGCCTGGGCGTTTGGTTTATCTTCATTCCTAAAGATCGATATGGAACTAGCGCTATCAGTAGGATAACTATGGTGTTGTCTTGGGAGAAGTGGTGCTACTTGGCTAGCCTTTAATTGGTCAATCAACGCCTTAATATCATCCACTACCAGGCAATGGAATGGTTTTCTAACGTTTCTAATGGAACCTAATGATTTTTCTCGGTAAACATTGACACCATAGGCCATATTGTGATAATCGGAGAGAAAACTCGATCCGGAAGTTGTGCACATGTAATGAGAAATGCTTCTGGCCCAATTAAAATAGGTTTGTCGGAATTGTTCCCGCTTAACCACTAGGGTAATATTAATATAAAATAGATTTTCTTGCTGAATAAAATATGAAGATTATTAATTAAATTTTTTTTGATTTTTTTTGCTGAAAAATAAGAATTTTAAGCCGCTATTGGCAGACTAGAAATAATTTTTTTTTGATTATTTTGACTCTAAACGTGCATACAAAGTGCGTGTTAACGTGCTAAATAAAAGGGAAGGGTGCTAATTAAAAAATTGACAAGAACCTCCTCTGATACCAAATTTATGTAGGCAACGGTGTTTGACGCTACAACGGCAAAGGGAATAACACGTATGCCTCTCTATTTCTATTATTACGCTCACACAATAATTAAACGCAGCACACTCACAAACAACGTTATCAACTTTCACTAACGTACGATAGCCACACCGATTAAAGATCGAACAAATGACTAGAGGCCGATGTTCTCTCAAGCTAAAAGGACCAATCTTGGGTCCGGCCGAGCGATGGTTGTACCAAAAGAGATCTATTGAAAGGTTTGGTTCGGAAATGGTAGATCTCCCCCAACAAAACGAAAGCGAGTCTCGCCAAACCTCTCGAAAAATTAAACAACTAGAAAGAACAACACATGCAATCAGAAAGATAAACCACGAATGAAAAAGAAAACGATTCCAAGGTAACACAAAGGTATTCCACCAAATAAAAATCTAAAGGAATAAGAATCACACAAGAGGTAGAAGATCTCGTTACCCAACCGGAATAGATGATTCTGGTTCACTTTCAAGTATCCTTCTTCCACGACTCCGTCGGAGTGTCGCCGGATGGAGAGAAATTTGTCCGCTTCCATTTGCTTCATGCTGGGATAGAGGAAAACCACAAAGGGGGAAAACACCTTTGACCTTGGTCGATTTCACTATGGAAAGGGGCTGATTTGGGGGCTCTTGATGGTGGTCGGGTTTTGGGTAAGGGAGAGGGTGGTGGTTCGGTTTGGGGGTGGAAGTGAGGGTCGGCTTGAGAGTGGTGGCCGAATCTTGGGAGGTGGAGTTGAGGGGTGCTCGGGTTTGGTGTTGGTGGAGGAGGCCGCCGGCTAGGGAGGAGTGGTGGTGGTCGGATTTGTGAGGGAGGAGGAGCTAGAGAGGAAACCGAGGGGAACAAAGGAGGAAAGGGGAGGAGGGAAGAGGAGGGAGGCCGAGTAAGAGGAGGGGAGAGGAAGGGTGGTCGGCGGCCAAGAGGAAGAGAGGAGGGAGTTGGAGAGTTGGCCGAATGCCAAGGTGGTAGCGAGAGAGAGGGGGCGGCCAAGGAGAAGAGGAAAGAAGGAGACTCAAGATAGAATTAGGGTTTTCAATATTTTTTCATTCACTAAATGAAACCATAAAGTCCATGCCTATATATAGGCTTTACAACATGCATAGGCTATGTGCAGCCCACTAAATAAAAATAAATCAACACCTAAAATACTTAAACATTACATGATAAAATAAAAGCAAATAGAGATCACTAATTTTTAAACATGTACCTCTTCATCAAGTAGTCTTCATCTTCAACATGTAGGAGAACGCCGTCGCTGTCGCCATCATCATCTTCAACATGTAGGAGAATGTCGTTGTCATCGCCGTCATCATCTTCAACTTTAAAACGTTGGGGGTTGCCGCCATCAATCCTCCCCCGCTCAAAATAACTCATCACCGATGAGTTGGCATAGAGGTGCGGGTGCCAAAGAACATCATCCAAAAGAACCATCGCCGAGTCCGGAATCCAAGGGTCACCGGAGACCGGGCGAGCACACAATCGTATCACATAACGCTGAATACCACCGTTTGGAGAGGAGAGCAAAACACCAAATATGAACCTGTCTAGCAAAATGATTGTCCAGGGGAAACTTGGAAAAGCATTAGGCAAATTAAAAGGAAATATTTCTTCATCAACAGTCAACGTACCTCCATTGGAGACCAATGGAGAGAACGATCCAAGAACAAGCTCACCCCTCAACCCAAATGAAAATATAGTTGCACCAAACGTAGAGTTAGATATTTCAAAAGGTGGAAAAACACAATGCGTGAAATTGGAAACATTTAAACAAGGGGAATTAATCCATTCAGTGGTTAACTTCAACAGATATGTTGTTTCTCCTAATTGATTAAAAATCCGAAAATTTCTAACTCGCCGAATCGCCAACTTTTTTAAAGTGCCCGGAGGCATCCGTTCAGGGGCGAGACGCACCAAGAGTAAACCATAAACCTTATAGGGAGACACTCTCCTATGTAAGTTAGCGATACATTGATAAGAAGACATTTGTGTGACTAGCGCTTCCTTAATGTGTTTATGTAATTTAAGAACAAGAGAGGCAAATACTAGTGCATGTTGACTTGACATGTAATATAGCGGTAATGGAACTACTTGAGATGGAACCAAGGGAACTAAATATGGTGGCGCCAATGGAAAGTAATAGGGTGGCACAAGCGGAACTACATCCGGGGGTATTAGTAGAATGAAATCAGGCGGTACTAACTGAATGCAATCCGGTGGCACAATAGATGGCCACATCCTTAACGTACTCTCAGAGATTTGGTTAGATTTAGAAAGTCGAGTGGGTACCAAATTAATGAGACATTCATCATGACCTAACACGAAATCTATTATCACACTACGAGAAATGACCCAAGGAGGGTCCAGCATGTATGGTAAAATATTATGACTCAAATCAGGCAAACTAAATTCATGTCCGAAAGGATCCGCTGGTCGGGTCAACATATCAGGAGGGAGAGTCGGTAAAGCTAAAACCGGGAGAGAGTTAAGTTCGCATTTAAATTCACGCAACGGAGTTAGCATTAGGGGACGCTCATCCGGGTCTACTTCTATGTCATCTTCCAAAAATATAACTATCTCACTAGGACATCTTTCCAACTCATAAGTCACGACATCAGAAACAGTACAAATCTCACGAATGGGAGCATCGATAGATTCCGAAGGAGGGGCTAAGTTATACCCAATGTCAAAATACGGATTTATCATCCAAGTAAAATCCTCCGGGTGCAAGCCATCAAAATCAAACGGAAAATCAAACAGAAGATTTTCCCTCACAGAAAACTCAATTGGCTCGTCATCACCTAACTCACGATCAGAGAAACATTCTCCAAAGGGTGACTCTATCACCTCACTAGATACTTCACCCAAATCAAACACAGTAATGGTTTCAAAAACATCAACGAGGGGAAGTGGAGATGATTCCTCAAAAGTGGGCACTACAATATGTCTCGGACTAAAAATAACCATCTCGAGTCCTAGTAAGTCATCACCTACTTCAATACTAGGTAAGCTCTCAACATAAGCATACACTACCGACTCTGCCAGAATGTCTATTAACTCAGGATCATCAGTAGACTTCAAGACATTTAAAGTAAACAGCTCAGCAATATCGTCGAAAGGGAGTGGGGATGATTCCTCAGAGGAGAAATCATCATCCAGGTCACTCGGGTAACCAATCTCCTCATTATCAATACAATTGTCAGTAATATCGGCCTTGTCCTCAGTGACGGGCACAGTCCTGGACACAGCCTTTGACTCATCAGGGGAGTCAACAACTAAATTAGGCAACTCAGGGGGAGAATCAAAATGGTCTACGGGCGTAATCAGGGTAGGACGCCCAATAGAGCCAATACCAGATTCGCCACTAGACTCACGTATAGTAATCGTCTAACATGAGGGAACTTTACTCCTAGGAATCTGGTGCTTCTCAATTTCCAAAGCCGTGCAAAAGGTGGTGTCTAGATCGGTGTGACCATATCACAATAACTTTCCTTGGATGTAGGGGCTCAACCCCCTACAAAACCTAGAAAGGGTGACCTCAGGCGATTCCTTCACACCGCTCCTATCCATCAAATCCTTAAAGAGTTGCATATAATCTGAGACCGACTTATTCCCTTGTTTAAGGGTAGCCAAATCATCAGTTATTTGCCGCTTGTCCTGGGCGTTTGGTTTATCTTCATTCCTAAAGATCAGTGTGGAACTAGCGCTATCAGTAGGATAACTAGGGTGTTGTCTTGGGAGAAGTGGTGCTACTTGGCTAGCCTTTAATTGGCCAATCAACGCCTTAATCTCATCCACTACCGGGCAATGGAATGTCTTTCTAACGTTTCTAATGGAACCTAATGATTTTTCTCAGGAAACATTGACGCCATAGGCCATATTGTGATAATCAGAGAGAAAACTCGATCCGGAAGTTGTGCACATGCAATGAGAAATGCTTCTTGCCCAATTAAAATAGGCTTGTCGGAATTGTTCCCGCTTAACCACTAGGGTAATATTCAACGTTTTAAAAACTGGACCGGACCGTCCGGTCCGACCGGTTGAACCGCTAACCGCCTCTCCGGGCGGTCTGGTCAGGCTCCTAAAACCGTCCTGGCCAAGAACCGACAGGGAATCGGAAAACCGTCCGGTTGATCCGGATAATCGGAAACCAGGCCGGTTTTTGGCTGACCGAGCGGTTCACAAAATCGGCATTAATTTTAGATCCAATGATTTAGATTAACTGTTAGAGTTCTCTGGGACTTGGGTTAACTTATTTGGTTTCTCCAAAACAAGCATTCGGCCATATAATCCAATTGTCTTCGTGAAACTACCGTTAGCCGATACCTTCTCCAGTTCTTCGTCTTCCTCGTGTGATTTGACTCATTAGACCATGATTTAAATTAAATATTAGTAATTTAGTAGCTCGTTACTATTTTGAGATAATTATTATTATTATTTCGTATTTGTGTGAGAAAATATAATACAATGTTAGCATTTAATGTTGTGGTTTATGATATTTTGATTTGCAATATAATTTGACAATATGTCATAATTTTTGCTCTAATGATTATATATTTTATTTTATAATTTTATAGGCCGGTTCGACCCAGGTCCGACCGGTCCAACCGATCGGATCTTGAACCTTTGAACTCACCGGTTCGATCTCCGGTCCAGTTCTCAAAACCATGGTAATATTAATATAAAATTGGTTTTTTTTGCTGAATAAAATATGAAGATTATTAATTAAATTTTTTTTAATTTTTTTGCTGAAAAATAAGAATTTTAAGCCACTATTGGCAGACCAGAAATAATTTTTTTGAATATTTTGACTCTAAGCGTGCATACAAAGTGCGTGTTAATGTGCTAAATAAGAGGGAAGGGTGCCAATTAAAAAATTGACAATAACCTCCTCTGATACCAAATTGATGTAGGCAACGGTGTTTGACGCTACAACGGCAAAGTGAATAACATGTACGCCTCTCTATTTCCACAATTACGCTCACACAATAATTAAACGTAGCACACTCATGAACAACGTTATCAACTATCGCTAACGCACGGTAGTCACGCCGATTAAAGATCGAACAAACGACTAGAGGTCGATGTTCTCTCAAGCTAAAAGGACAAATCTTAGGTCAGACCGAGCGATGGTTGTACCAAAAGAGATCTACCGAAAGGTTCAGTTCAGAAATGGTAGATCTCCCCCAACAAAACGAAAGCGAGTCTCGCCAAACCTCTCAGAAAATTAAACAACTAGAAAGAACAACACATGCATTCGGAAAGATAAACCACGAACGAAAAAGAAAATGATTCCAAGGTAACACAAAGGTATTCCACCAAATAAAAATCTAAAGGAATAAGAATCACACAAGAGGTAAAAGATCTCGTTACCCAATCGGAATAGATGATTCTGGTTCACTTTCAAGGATTGTTCTTCCACGACTCCGTCGGAGTGTCGCCGGATGGAGAGAAATTTGTCCGCTTCCTTTTGCTTCACGCCGGGATGGAGGAAAACCACAAAGGGGGAAAACACCTTTGACCCTTGGTCGATTTCACTATGGAAAGGGGCTGATTTTGGGGCTCTTGATGGTGGTCGGGTTTTGGGTAAGGGAGAGGGTGGTGGTTCGGTTTGGGGGTGGAAGTGAGGGTCGGCTTGAGAGTGGTGGCCGAATCTTGGGAGGTGGAGTTGAGGGGTGCTCGGGTTTGGTGTTGGTGGAGGAGGCCGGCGGCTAGGGAGGAGTTGTGGTGGTCGAATTTGTGAGGGAGGAGGAGCTTGAGAGGAAATCGAGGGGAACAAAGGAGGAAAGGGGAGGAGGGAAGAGGAGGGAGGCCGAGCAAGAGGAGGGTAGAGGAAGGGTGGCCGACGGCCAAGAGGAAGAGAGGAGGGAGTTGGAGAGTTGGCCGAATGCCAAGGTAGTAGAGAGAGAGAGAGAGGGGCAGCCAAGGAGAAGAGGAAAGAAGGAGACTAAAGATAGAATTAGGTTTTCAATATTTTTTCATTCACTAAATGAAACCATGAAAGTCCATGCATATATATAGGCTTTACAACATGCATAGGCTATGTGCAGCCCACTAAATAAAAATAAATCAACACCTAAAATACTTAAACATTACATGATAAAATAAAAGCAAATAGAGATCACTAATTTTTAAACATGTAGCTCTTCATCAAGTAGTCTTCATCTTCAACATGTTGGAGAACGCCGTCGCCGTCGTCGTCATCATCTTCAACATGTAGGAGAACGTCGTTGTCGTCGTCATCATCTTCAACTTTAACACGTTGGGGGTTGCCGCCATCACCCAGCTCCTTGTGATCACGACCTCATACTATGTCTAGTTGTTCATGATGGGGAAGTGTATTACCACGACCTGCTCTATCATGATCCCCTGGGGGCTATCCAACACCACCTGCCTCCTATGGAATGTCTCCTCGAGGCTCCGTCTACAGCATCTTCTAGGCAACCTGTCGCGAGGATTCTTTTCCTTCCACCTCAACCACATAGTCAGCCAAAAAATATGCTACCACCTGAGCCTTAATTGATAGCCGGGGGATAAAGGAGATATTAAACTCGCTTAGGTCCACAGACCACTTGGCCAATCTCCCTAAATATTCTACCCCTTCGAAGATCTTGCAAAAAGGGTGATCGGTCACCACTCAGATCGAATGTGATTTAAAGTACGGTCAAAGCTTCTTGATTGAGACCACCGGGGAAAATGCTAATTTTTCCAGAATTGGGTACCGAAGCTCCGCCTTATTTAGGAATCTGCTTACTTAGTAAATGATCAGTTGCTTATTACCCTCCTCTCGGACCAATACGGAACTTATGGCCTCCGCCCCCACTCCGAGGTACAAAGTCAAATCCTCCCCCTCTTTGGGGCCCTAGAGGAGTGGGGCCTAGGTGAGCTAATTCTTCAAGGCTTGGAAACTGTTGGATCTAGTGGCCAACCTTAGAGGGGATGAATAAGGTTTTGAGCGTTAAATAATATATTCGAATTATTTCATCCAGAGAAAACTAGTTCTGGAAGCTACCACAGGGCGCTAGCTTGCTAGTGCGCGACGGTAGGTCACATACATTATTTTCCTAGCCAAATTTCACTTTGGAGAAATGCATCCCCCTTTAGAGATCCACTAGAGAGTAACGAGAATGATATATGCAAAAATAAAAACATAATAACTTTATTCAATCAAGATCAAAAGGTGTTTTACAATTACAAAAGTTTGATCTCCGTGACGCGGGAGATTGAAGGCGGTGAAAGTCAAATCTCTTCATTTTCTATACCGACCAACTACCCGGACCGGTTGGCTCTCTCGCTTTCCCTTCAAGAAAGATCTTCGAGCCGGCTGTTCACCTTCACATAAGAAAGTTTCTTAGAACCCCGCTAGATCCCCCGATCTAGACGTCCCTTCCCCAGTACAATTTCTTACGGAATCCTCCCTTGATTCCGACGACATTCACCGGTCGATTTTCCTCACCACAAAAATGAAGAAAAGAGAAAAGTACAAAAAGATTAAAGATGAATTTTGGTTGAATTTCCCCCAAGATGTTTCTTCCATTGAGCGATGCGTAACCGGTGCTAACAATCTTCATTTGGTTGCAACCGATCAACTCCCCATAGTCATTATAGTCCTTGGCTCGCCGAAGATCTTCATGCGTGAACGGGAGGGAGGCGGTTTTCTTTTACTTCGACGAAGACGGTGTTTCGGTGCTCCAGAGGTGGCATACGAACCCTAGGCTTGAGAATAGGTGCCTCCTTATCTCTGGAACGAAAAACGAAGCCTTTTATACATTTTTTGAAAATAGGCTATCACCGGCGGTAGATCTAGCGCCTGACGGTAGGTCGACGTGCTTGATGCTGACAGCTGTCTTGCAAATTTGGAAAAATATTCAGAAAGAATATTTTCCTCTTTTTCGTGATAGTGTCGCACGGTAGTAAGATAACTACTGGCGTTAGCATAGTCGTCTCGATGCACTGGATGAGCGTTGAGTGAGATAGGGTGGCGATGTAGTAAGCTATTTCTCGGTGGTAGCTCTATCTCGACGCCTCCATCTCGACGCTCGTTGAGTGGGCTAGCGCACCACGGTAGTAAGATAGCACTGTACGGTAGCATCCCGAGCGCCTGACTGATATAAATCCTCAGGCTAGCATGGGCAGTATAGCTAGCGCGGCGCGGTAGCAACCCGAGCGCCATGTCAATTTAATTCAGGCTACCGCCCAGCAGTAACGGCTACCTTGCGGTGGTAGGTGCCAGAAGAGAGTTTTTCACTTCTCTTGAACTTGTAAACCTGCATACTCTACCAAAAACAAGATGTGATCAAATACAACCTGGGATTTGATATTGTCAAACTGATATATATGAACCGACGACTCCAACAAACTCCCCCTTTTGATAATATCAAATCATGTTCATGATATATAGTAAATGAGATGCATGATACAATGTATATAAGAGATAATATCTAAGGATCCGATTTTAGGTTACATATAACTTCCCCTACACGCATGCTCCCCCTATATGTGTATTCTATGCACTCCCCCTATCTACGGGCACACAGTGTAACAAGTTCCCCTACATGTGAGCTTCCCTAACCCATGACTCATGAACATTTTAATCTCCCCCTTTGATATTAACGAATGGGGGTGGGCTAAACCAAAATAAACCAGATGCATGTACAGGGAAAAATGCAGTATATGATGTAACACCCCAAAATCCCAAAATGGGGTTCAGGTTGAGCAACAGGGCCTGGGACACGGGTGTGTCCCAGGGCGTGTCCTGCTCTGTTTTCTTGAGTGTGAGTTTTGGTCTCGAGAGTGTCTTGAGTGAGGCACATGGCCTGGGACACGGGCGTGTCCCAAGCCGTGTCCTTCTCTGTATCGTCTTGAGTACTCGACACAATGCACTCGACGCTTGTCGAGAGATTACACGGCCTGAGACATGGGCGTGTCAGAGGTTGTGTCCTCCCCAGGTTTGTGCGGACTAGTGCATACGGCTGGGCAAGGGCGTGTCTGCAGCTGTGTCTAGGCACATGGCCTGTGACACGGGCGTGTCACAGGGCCGTGTCCTTTTCTGGACTTTTCCAAGGCATTGAGGATTGGTGAACACGGGCTAGACACGGGCATGTCTGAAGCCGTGTCAGGACGCATGGCATGTGACACGGGCGTGTCACATGCCATGTTCTGTTCTAGGTAAGTCGGTTCGTGTACCGCTTGTAATACACAGCTTGTGACACGGGCATGTCACAGGCCGTGTCAGCCCTAAAAATTACTTTTGAGGGCAATTTTTGGCCGTTCGTCTCCTTCATCCTAGATCCTGTTGCCCAGGTTATTTCCTACTGGGTTAACTCCAGATTTGAGTGAAGATTTCATTCTTCACTTGAATATTCTCTTTAGAGAAGAGAGAAGGGATAGGAGCAAGGAGGAGGAAGAGGAGAAGATTTGGCCACCGTTGGAGCTTTAGAGTTCTGATTCGAGATCCGAGGCTAGATCTGTCGATGCAAGGCCGCTGCGGTTCTTTTCAACCAGCTAGAATTTCTATAGCTCCCAAGAGATCATCAAGGGTAACAATCTTCCTTCATTGGATAAGTGAAGTCCTCCTTTATTCATGAGCATAGGATCCTCCACCAAAAGGTGGAAGAGTAAGTGATCCTCGTGGGTTGATAGTTGTTATCCCCAGTTGAGTCTGCATCTAGACCCGAAAATATGTAGTGCGGGATAGGCATGTTGTGTGAAGCCCATCTGGACAGGTTGGTCTGGATTGGTGGTGTTGTATATTACGCACCAGAGAAGACTCCGCGTATAAACGTGTAGTTTGTGGAGTCAATGGGTTGTACCTGTGAAAGGGAGTAGCAGGAAGTACTGGAATGAGGAATTCCAGGAAAATACCCTTGTACTGCTTGTACTGTGGCTATAGTGTAGCCAGTCCGTTATGGATAGTGTAGCCAGTCCTTGGTGGACAATGTGGCTATTGTGAAGCCAGTCCTTTGTGGACATTATGGCTAGTGTGAGCTGCGAGCTCTGAAAAAGGCTTCTTGCCGAACAGGAAAAGTAAAACTGACCCACGCCTTCAGATATAGCCTCGAGTACGCTGTACTCGGTGATGGCAAGGTGACTTGAGCAACGGGGGGTGGTTGATCCGTACCTGCGTTATGTCGACTGTACAGGAGAGCGTCAAGGCATTGAGCTTTTGTTAGTGGCATAATGAGAATCTTCGGCCTACGCGCCATTAAGACTAAATGCTCAATACCGTGTAAATGGTGGTGTTGACCCTGGTTCGCCGGTGCACCAAGAATGTGCCCTGAGTGCATGATCGTCGGGCCATGTGGCTGACGGTTGTGATGGATTGATTGTGAGTGAGAGCACAATATATGCTATATATTTCTATGCATTGCTATGCCTGCAGGGAAGGAAAACCACTGCCCCAGGAAAGGGATAGGATTGTTATAAATTGGTCAGCTGAATGCTGACCGTTGCCTTGTCTGCAACCTTCTGGGTGGGTTGTCCCTATGCAGGTGTTGGAGAGCCAAGCGGGAAGTAAGGGCTGAAGTCCCTGATGTTTCTGCTGTTGTCGTTGCCGCTGCTAGCCCTTGAAGGCTAAGCTTTCTATTGTGTTTTGTTCATGTGTGGCCGGCCTGCGCGCCGATGTATGCAATCCACACTATGAAAAGAGGAACTATAAAGCCATAAGGACAACATGTGTTGTATTTGCTATACACTCTTTCAAGAGTTGATATATAAATGTGGTTTATATATGTAGTGGACATTCCTGGTATGAGTTGATCTTTATTGTAAAAATCTTCTGCTAGCATGCTCTGAGTTAGTATGCGATGGTGTTTTAGTATTGACCTGTGACCTCACCGTCTGTTTGTGGCATATAGTGTGGGGCCCCGGCCGGACCTTCTATTATATGTTTTTAACGTGTAAGTGAGAACCTATTTAACACTAATGAACTCTTGAATGTCCACTAAGGAATGCAAATACACTTGTTTGAAGAACATACACATTCCTAAATTATTGTTATTGCTTGCGCGAGATCGCTAATGTGTTTCTTGTTCACCTATAGGTGACTCATAGTGGTGCTGGGAAGTCTGAGCACCGGCATTTGGATGAGAGTGCGGCACCAGCTGAGGTGCCGACACCTCCTCTATCTGCAGAAACAGTTCGCTTAGTTGCTGAGGCACTTTTTGCCATGATTCAGCCGACCGGGCAGGCATAGCCGGCATTAGTTCAGACGACCGGGCAGGCACAGCCGGCATTGGTGCCAGATCGTGTTGGTGTAAGACTCGAATCGGTTGAGACTGTGGATCCGCGAGCAGCTGAATGAAAGTTAAAGTAATTCATGAGCTTCAATCCGCCTAGTTCACGGGTATGGGATCCCCAACGCAGGCAAAGGATTGGTTATCGCGATTCAAGCATATATTGACGGCGATCAGGACGGAGGAAAGTCAAAAAGTCACCTTGGCCACCTTAATGTTGGAAGGAGAGGCGCGGTTATGGTGGGACGAGGTTGAGTTACACTATTTAGCGGGCAGGCAGTTAACACAAGTTTCGATTGAGTAGTTCTCTCGAATGTTTTTTGCAAAGCACTTACCAGCGGCACAACTCATTGCCATGGAGAATGAGTTCCAACAGTTAACGCAAGGAGAAAGTAGCATTGATGCGTACTTGCATGAATTTACAAGGTTGGGATGATATGCGGGGTCAATCTTCGTGGATGAACAAAGGAAAACCAATCGGTTCTACGAAGGATTGCGGGATGAGTTGAGGTTCCTACTTTCGAGTTCGGTGAACCAAGGATTTAAGCCATTGGTTGATACTGCGTGTGCGCTGGAGAAGGACATGAAGTGGGTGCAAGGCAAAAAGGACTTGGTTGTGACAAAGATAGAGTTCAAAGCACCATGCTATGGAAAATTGTACTACCAGAAGAAGTGGGGCAAGAGATTCAAGCCTTTTGGGCAAGCTTCTATGACAGTTGCATCAGGAGCAACTTCAAAGTAGGAGTCTCGTACCTGTTTTATCTGTGGCAAAGTGGGGAATATAGCCCGTGATTGTCGGGTTGCTCAGCCAAAAGGGGAAAAGAAGACGGGCGCGTCTTATGCTGAGAAGGGCAAAGCAGTGGTAGAGTCCTCTGCATCCCAGGCGTAGCCCAGAGTTTATAATCTTGGCCAGCAGGAGGCTATAAAGTAAAGTGACATCGTCACAGGTACGATTTAAGATATTGCTTGCTTTGTTTTATTGCATACTTTCTATGTAGCTTGTGCATGATGTGTGTGCTACAGGCTTTGTCCTTATTCAGAACAACCTAGCGAGAGCCCTGTGTGATACGGGTGCTTTGCATTCATTTCTGTCTAAGGACTTCGTAGCTCGAATTGGAGTACTGAGTCATGTGACGACAGATAGTATAAATGTGTTATTACCGAATGGTTGTGTGATGCTTGCGGATAGAGCTTGCGATGTAGAAGTTCAAATATGAAGTCGGGATTTCGGTTTGAGTGCATCTGTGCTACCGATATCAGAGTTTGACGTGATCTTTGGCATGGACTGGCTCTCGGAGCAGCGTGTCTTTATTGATTGCAACTCAAAGGATATCACACTGGGCCAGAATACCGAGCTTGAGACTAAGTTCACTGGTATGCGAGGAGTGAGCGGGATCTTGGTGTCTGCTCTCCAAGTCGTCAATGGTGTTCGGAAGGGCGCAGAGTTATTCTTCACGCTTATTCAGGCTATTGAGATAAAGGCCAGTGTGAGCGATGTTCTGATTGTGTCGGAGTTTGTCGATGTGTTTCCTAAGGATCTTCCTTAGTTACCGCCCTAGAGAGAGATCGACTTCTCTATTGAGTTGGTGTCAGGTGCAAAACTTGTGGCCCGCTCGCCATATCGCGTAGCGCCAAAGGAAATGGAAGAACTGAAGGTTCAGTTGCAAGAGTTGCTGGAACAGGGATACATATGCCCAAGTATGTCACCTTGGAGCGCACATGTTCTATTTGTGATAAAGAAGGACGGTAGTTTACAGTTATGTATTGACTATCGTGAGTTGAATAAGCTGACGGAGAGAAACAAGTATCTGATTCCACGGATAGATGACTTGTTCGATCAGCTAGTGGGATCAACTGTCTATTCTAAATTGGATTTAAAATCTGGGTATTACCAGCTGAGGATTCGGGAAGGTGATATTCCCAAGACAGCATTTGGAATACACTACGAGCATTATGAGTTCACCGTAATGTCATTTGGCTTATGTAATGCGCCTTCGGTATTCATGAATCTTATACACCGAATGTTCTGAGAGTACTTGGATCTGTTTGTGATTGTCTTCATCGATGATATCTTAGTGTACTCGCAGTCGGAAGCCGATCAAGCAAACCATTTGTTTTTGGTGTTGCATACCTTGCGGAGGAATAAGCTCTATGCCAAGTTCTCAAAGTGTGAGTTTTGGCTATCATCGGTGGCTTTTCTTGGCCATGTGGTAATTGGAAAGGGCATAGCAGTGGATCCATCAAAGATAAGTGCCATCTGAGAGTGGCCAGTGATGTCTTCAGTGACCGAGGTCAGGAGTTTCCTTGGACTGGAAGCCTACTACAGACGGTTTGTGGAAAACTTCTCACGGATTGCTTTGCCTCTGACCACGTTTACGAGAAAGGATCAGAAGTTCGTTTGGACGACGGAGTGCGCGCGAGCTTTTGAAGAGCTGAAGAGTCATTTGACATTGGCGCTTGTGTTAGCATCGTCATGTGGTACATACGGCTATGAGATCTATAGTGATGCTTCAGAGAGCAGCTTAGGTTGCGTTCTTCTGCAGTTTGGTAAAGTGATTGCTTATGTCTCATGCCAGTTGAAAGTGCATGAACGGAATTATCCCATTCACGACTCGGAGTTGGCGGCGGTGATCTTTACGCTGAAATTGTGGAGGCACTATCTATATGGAGTAAAGGTGGATATCTATACAGATCATAAGAGCCTAAAGTATCTGTTAGATCAGAAGGATCTGAATATGCGACAGCGAAGGTGGATAGAGTTCCTTGGGGACTACACCTTTGATATTCACTATACTCCCGGGAAGGGAAATGTAGTCGCTGATGCATTGAGTCGTAGGACTCTGGTACGGGCAAGTTGGTTGCAGATGCATGATCAGTGTCTGATCCAGGAGTTGGAAGCGTTAGAGATTTCTTGTGTTGACAATAATTCCATAGCTGATGCATGCTTGAACTGGACGGAGGTACAGTATGACCTTGCAGACAGGGTTCGGAGAGCAACGGAGCTTGATAAAAGTCTCCAACGCTATGCAAGGGATGGGTCAAATGACCAATTCTCCTGGGATGATGGCTTGTTACGGAAAGATGGTTGGTTGTGCGTCCCAAGTATGGGTAAGTTGAGAGAAGAGTTGATGTATGAAGCTCACTTTGCAAAGTACTCAATTCACCCCGGGAGAACAAAGATGTACCCTGAAGAAGTTATTCTGGTGGTCAGGACTAAAGAAAAACATAGCACATTATGTGGCTAAGTGTCAAAGTTGTGCGTTGGTCAAAGCGGAATGTCAGAAGCCTCGTGGTTTCCTGAAGTCGTTACCTATTCCGGAGTGGAAGTTTGATGATTTCTCAATGGATTTCGTGCACGGGTTGCCGAGATCTCAACATGCGAGAATTGATTCAATCAAGGGTGATTGTAGACCGGTTGATAAAAGTGGCTCACTTCCTACCGAATAAGAGGGATGATTCAGTGGAAACCTTTGCAAAACATTATGTGGATCAGATAGTCCGATTGCACGGTGTTCTCCGGAGCATCGTAAGTGATCGTGATAGGCGATTAACATCGAATGATTGGCGGCTAATTCATCAATTGTTGGGAACAAAGTTAGCATTCAGTACGACCTTTCATCCCAAAACAGATGGCTAGACTGAGCGGACCAACAGGAACGATGGAGGATATGCTCCAAATGTGCGCCCTAGATTTTGGTAAGAGATGGAAAGATCATCTCAATATACGGTGGAGTTTGCCTACAATAATAGCTACCAAGCGAGCATCGGTATGGCACAATTTGAAGCTCTGTATGGTCATAAGTGTCGTACACCATTAGCTTGGTCAAAAGCAGGTGAATCCAAGCTGTATAAGCATAAGGAAGTCAAAAAGACTAACTCGACAATACGCTCTATTCGGGAGAGGCTACTGATAGCCCAGGATCGACAAGCAAAGTACTATAATGCCAAGCACCGGAACGTGGAGTTTGCAGTGAGCGATTGGGTTTATTTGAAGATCAAACCCTTCAAAGGCGTGTCCAGGATTCGGCAGTTGAAAAACCTAAGTCCGAGATATCTTGGTCCGTTTGAAGTGGTGGAGCGAGTTGGGGAATCTGCCTATCGGCTAGCTCTTTCGGCATGTTAGAAATGAACAAGAACAAACCGGAATTGGATTAACAAGAAATTTTATTATCCTAAAAAATGTATCTATTACAAAGGTATGGCCTCCCTTTTATAGAATGGAGGAGAAGGAAGAGAATAAAAATTAGAGATGTGGGACTAAAAAATTAAAGGACTAAGCGACTATACAAAAACAACCCGCACAAGCCGCGCGGTTAGATGAGAAGGGCTAACCGCTCGGCTACCTCCAAAGAGAGAGAAAATTTGACATGGGAGACCGCTAGACCGCCCAGTCTCCAAGTCGTCTGCGACAAACCGCTAGACCGCTCAGACTCCAGACAGCAACAACCCAGCAACCAAACCGCTGAAGGGAAACCGCCAGACCACGCGGTCTTCAACCCGCCAAGACAGACTGCCATACTGCCCGGTCACCAACTCCAACACTCCTCCTCAAGCTGGAGCATATATATCAATCATGCCCATCTTGTCGCAAATATAAAGAAATGAGTCGGATACTGGCTTGGTGAAGATGTCAGCCAGCTCTTTATCAGAAGTGACGAAGGGAGTGCAAGTTTGTTCCTTCAAAATCTCTTCGCGAATGAAATGACAGTTGACCTCAATGTGTTTGGTTCTTTCATGGAAGACCGGATTCTTGGAGATGTATATGGCAGCCTTGTTATCACAGAACATAGGTAGAGGATGGTTGTAGACCTCTCTTAAATCCAACATGAGAGCTCGTAACCACTTTAACTCACAAGTGGTCGATGTCATACTACAATACTCCGCTTCTGCACTGGACCTGGAAACAACAGACTGCTTCTTACTCTTCCAGCTCACTAGATTTCCGCCAACTTAGCGGCAAAAACCCGAGGTGGACTTGTAATCCCCTTTGTCATCAGCATAACTCACATCTGAGTATTCTTCAACCCTCAGATAACCATTCTTCTGAAAGAGTAATCCTTTCCCAGGTGCTGCTTTGACATACTCCAAGATCCGCAAGGCGGATTGTAGAGGGCATCGAGGAACAAGCTGTGCGGACAGAAAGAGGAACCGAATCAGGCGGAAAAGATCCAGTCCTCTGATACCATGTTAGAAACGAACAAGAACAAACCAGAATTGGATTAACAGAAATTTTATTATCCAAAAAATGTATCTATTACAAAGGTATGGCCTCCCTTTTATAGAATAGAGGAGAAGGAAGAGAATACAAACTAGAGATATGGAACTAAAAAATTACAGGACTAAGCGACTATACAAAAACTACCCGCACAAGCCACGCAGTTAGATGAGAAGGGCTAACCGCTCGGCTACCACCATTGAGAGAGAGAAGTCGCCATAGGAGACCCCTAGACCGTCCAGTCTCCAAGTCACTTACGACAAACCTCTAGACCGCTCAGACTCCAGACAGCAACAGCCTAGTAGCCAAACCGCTGAAGGGAAACAGCCAGACCGCGCGGTCTTCAACCCGCCAAGACAGACTGCCATACCGCCCGGTCAACAACTCCAACACGGCAAGATTGAGTGGCTTGCATGATGTGTTCCACATCTCAGTGCTTCGAAAATCTGTCAAGGATCCAGCTCAAGTGATTGAGAATGATAGCATACCGGTTGAATATGGGCTAACGACAAAGGTTAGACCCATTTGGATCGAAGATAGAGCCGATAAATAGTTGTGGAACAAAACAATATGGATGGTCAAAATCTTGTGGGACAATTGTGGTGAGGAGCTAACATGAGAGCGGGAGCATACCATGCGAGCTGATTTTCCCGAGTTATTTGTTTGAACTATTGTAAAGTGCATCTTTAGTTGTAACGGTCATTTTGAAGTTATAACATTGTGCTTGCTAGATTTCCTTGTTGTGAGAAAATTTCGGGATGAAATTTATTGTAAGGAGGGGAGGGTTATAACACCCCAAAATCCCAAAATGGGGTTTCAGGCTGAGCAACACGGCCTAGGACACGGGCGTGTCCCAGGGCATGTCCAACTCTGTTTTCTCGAGTGTGAGTTTTGGTCTTGAGAGTGTCTTGAGTGACGCGCACGGCCTGGTACACGGGCGTGTCCCAAGCCATGTCCTTCTCTGTATCGTCTCGAGTACTCGACGCAATGCACTTGATGCTTGTCGAGAGGGTACACAGCCTGAGACACGGGCGTGTCAGAGGCCGTGTCCTCCTTGGGTTTGTACGAACTAGTGTACATGGCTGGGCAAGGGCGTGTCTACAGCTGTGTCTAGGCACACGGCCTATGACACGGGCGTGTCACAGGGCCGTGTCCTTATCTGGACTTTTCCAAGGCATTGAGGCTTGGTGAATACTAGCTAGACACGGGCGTGTCTGAAGCCTGTCAGGACACACGGCCTGTGACACGGGCGTGTCACATGCCATGTTCTATTCTGGTTGAGTCGGTTCGTGTACTTCTTACAGTATACGGCCTGTGATACGGGCGTGTCACAGGTTGTGTCAGCCCAAAAAATTACTTTTGAGGGCGATTTGTGGCCGTTCGTTTCCTTCATCCCAGATCTTGTGGCCTAGGTTATTTCCTGCTGGGTTAACTCCGGATTTGAGTGAAGATTTCATTCTTCACCTGAATTCAGAGTTAACCTAGCAGGAAATAACCTGGACCACAGGATCCAGGATGAAGGAAACGAGCGGCCACAACTCGCCCTCAAAAGTCATTTTTTGGGCTGACATGGCATGTGACACGCCTGTGTCACAGACCGTGTACTGCAAGCGGTACACGAACCGACTCACCTAGAACAGAAAATGGCATGTGACATGCCCGTATCACAAGCCGTGTGTCCTAGCACGGCTTCAGACACGCCCGTGTCTAGCCCGTGTTCACCAAGCCTCAATACCTTGGAAAAGTCCAGAAAAGGACACGGCCATGTGACACGCCCGTGTAACAGGCCGTGTGTCTAGACACAACTGTAGACACGCCCTTGCCCAGCCGTGTACACTAGTCCGCACAAACTCGAGGAGGACACATCCTCTGACATGCCCGTGTCTCAAGCCGTGTACCCTCTGGACAAGCATCGAGTGAATTGCGTCGAGTACTCGAGACGATATAGAGAAGGACACTGCTTGGGACACGCCCGTGTCCCAGGCCGTGTGCCTCACTCAAGACACTCTCGAGGCAAAAACTCACACTCAGGAAAACAGAGCAGGACACGCCCTGGGACACGCCCGTGTACCAGGCCGTGTTGCTCAGCCTGAACCTCATTTGGGGATTTTGGGGTGTTACATATGATGAGCGTAATAAAGATAGCAAACAGTGCACGTTATAAAAAGTGAATCGAGAGGCGAAGTACAATATGGGTGACCAAACACCAGGCAGAGAGTATAAAGCATACAGGTCAAATAGATGAGCGGTGTACACAGAAACAATTTAATAGAGTTTTTAGAGTTAAAAAATTTGACAGCACATGTTAAACACAGCACACAATGATGTATTGTACAATACTAAGAGAGTTATAGAGTTAAACACACTATAACATTGTAAGAGTAAAGAGTAGAAATCGTGTGCTAGTACCTACGTGCTATAAATATACAATGTAGTGTCATTCCAATTCTTATGCATGGAAGTGTTTGATAGAGCAATGACGTGTGAAAGTGTAGCATCACAAGAGAAAACATCAAGTAGAAATAATCTTCATTACATGTTTTATCTCAATAATTCACTATGTTATCACAAGAGAAATAATGTGAAACATCACGTCACGTTTCCATCTATGACATATTAAGACTAGAACTAGGGACACTAAACTTAAGGTTTAGTCTTTGCACAAGATCAAAACGATTCTTTTGACCAAAGTGCTCATCCTCACAATGCTCATAAATACTTATCATGAGTAATGAGTAGTGCTTGGGGGTATCCTTGACACAAGATTTGATAGCATGCAGAGTTTGTTTTTTCATTTATAAGTTCTATACTATTAATTTTATAGTTTTGATTTAAAGGACCCTGAATTAATCGAAATCTACCCACATAGATAAATACACTTTAACTTGTACACAAGACTTGACCACTAGTGATTTGGCCCGAAGTTCTAACCTTTGTATTGACACATATATATCGTGACATGGATTATTCAAGTTATTTCTAACGTGTTAGACACAATATCACGAGTTATAACATGTAAGCATATAATTTCTACGATAGTGTTTCGTCTAGGGATATGTGAATAGTGTAAAGTCATCCCGCTACCTAAATCGTCACACATACCTACAGACGTATTCAACATACACTGACATGTCTAGTAGCACTCAGTAGCTACACACCTATAGATTTGACACATCATGACAGAAGAAAACAATGTTCACAAGGATTAACAATCCTAAATCAAACATTGTACAGAGTCGTTATGGCCTAGGTTCTAATCATGTGTGTTCTAAGAGTTAACAATCCACAATTTTTTTTTGTTTTCTATTTATTTATTATTATTATTTAAAAAAATCTGAAAACCGATTAAACAAAGAAAGCAAATCAAACAGAATAGATGTTTTTGATTTTAAACAAAATGATTAATCAAACAAAACAAAAAAAAGAAAAATGCAAAGATAAATAGGACATCACGATAGAGTGCTATGCATGAGACTAATTACCATGAGGCATGAAATAACGTTCGTGCTCTGAAGGAACAACCATGAGAATGCTCAAGACACAATTGACCCAAGCAATGTGTCATCACCCTAGCCCTGTACTAAGTGACCAATAAGCATGAGGAGCTGCACAAGTGTCGTAGGGTGGGGTGTTAATCCTATATTCCTACACTAGAACCTGCTCAACCCAACACTCTTTCCCCCCAACATCACACGAGATCCTACTAGAACCCTTTCCCGATTAAGGACAAGACGTGAATTACAAGCTAGCGTTCCTTTTGCACACAAACCTACACCCCCGCTATTGTGAGACACATCATAGTGAGTGAATGATCGTGGATGTGCTTATGCATTTATTCCTAAGGATACAAATATAGAACAATGGTTTCTATATGTAGTGAGCAACATGTTGTTCGAATTAGGGTCTATAACATTTCATGTATTTGTAGAAGTTTCAAAAAATCGCATTCAGTCTTAACGCAAAGTTGAATAGTACAAATTAAATTTTGATTTTAACCTTCTACAACTAGAACATTTGAAATATAGAATAGTATGTTACCCATGTTGTTGACATCAAGAATAAATCATCTGCAGTTGTCTCCAATGATCATCATGTCTTCTTTCTTCTTATCCAGGCTAAGGAACTTGTCTTCAAGTACCATAAGTTTTTCTTGTCCTTAGCCTGCCAATACACTCAACAGAAGGATGAGAGAGAAAATCTGGTTACCAAAGTTGTTCCACCCATGCAATAGGCAGAAGACTTTGGTAGCCAAACTTGCATAGCTTTCTTGGCGCCTTTCCTCAGATACGAGCGAGATGAGCGACCAAACTTTTGACAGTTGGTACATAAGGTGTAAGCAGTAGATGCTGCCTTTTTCGTGTTCCTAGGGCTTGTGTTGGAGGATGGGGATATCCTTTCCGAATTATTTATTTTATTTCGTGGTTTTTCAAAACTGATTCTAAGCTTAACTTGAAAGTAATTACCGCTCACTGCATTGGACTCACAGACCCTAGTCCAAACTTTCCAGATCCATGACACTGTACACCTAGCAGCATATTCATAGATTTTGTCCTATTCCAAATTTTTGGATAGCATAGTTAAGATCATGGATCTTTAGGGCGGTGTTTTCCATGAATAGCATTACACACCGAGTGGCGAATTGCTTCTTACCACTCTCAATGTGGCTATGAGAAATTTGAAGCTTCATTTCCAAGTCCTTCCTCTCTTTAGTGAGAGTGTCAATTTTTTAGGAAGTCTTGGAGAGGTTCTCTTCTAATTCTTTTATTGTGCCCAAGGAGTGAGAGCACTCTTGGCACACAACCTTCTCTTTTCCACATTTCACTAATTCATTATTCACACACTTCAACTCCTTTTTCAGTTGTTTTTTTTTTCAGTTTTCAAGACACTATTCTTATTAGCCACATCATCTAATTTATGAAAAAGAGTTTCATATAATTCAAGGAGTTATATGTAAGTGGGAGGAGTTATCTTAGAGTCGTTATGGGCACTGGATTCACCATCTGAGTCGTTGTGATGTTCCACCATTAGACATACATTCACCTCATCTTCACTGCTTGAGCCGGAGGTGCTCGACTTGTCAGACATATCATCATCCCATGTCGATGTTTTATGCACTTTCCTCTTTCCTTTGTCTCTATCTCGCCTATCATTTTCTTCTCTTTGGAGCATTGGGCAATATCTCTTCATATGCCCAGACTTGTGACAGTGGAA
Organism: Platanthera zijinensis; assembly: GCA_039513925.1. Lineage (NCBI taxonomy): Eukaryota > Viridiplantae > Streptophyta > Magnoliopsida > Asparagales > Orchidaceae > Platanthera > Platanthera zijinensis. Next base: position 218,665,096 of record CM077079.1, read on the forward strand.
GCACTGAGGAATTGGTTCTTCTTTGTCTCTCTCTGATCCCTTTGACGATCTGGTCCATCTCCTCATCTCTACTGCACCCCTTTTAAGAAAGCTTTTGTACTTCTCTTGCCTCCTGTGATTTTTCAGAAATCTTCTAAATTCCAGAACATAAAAGCTTTCTTCATTTTTATCATCAGACTCTTCTGTTTTCAGTGTCAGAGCTTTCTTCTTTGGCTCCTTTGAATATTCCTCACTTTGTATCTTCAGCTCTAGTTCATGGGTCTTCAGATTCCCAATGGGGCTTTCAATTTCCAAGGTGTTGATATTGTGTGACTCAGCAATGGCGATCACTTTTGGATTGAATCGTGGAGGAAGAGATCGCAAGATTTTTTGCACCAAAGTCTCCATTTGAGAATGTCTTTCCGAGAGATCTAGAGGCATTGACAACCTTCGTGAACTGGGTGCACATGCTATCCACCTCCTCGTCGATCTCCATCCGGAATTGTTCATATTCGGATTCTAGTCGAAATAGCTTTGACTCCTTTACCTGATACGTAAATTCATGTGTTAGCTCTAATAATCATCATATATCAAACGCAGTTTCACAATTATAAATACGATTAAATTCAGTTTTGACTAACGCTCAAAAAAGAGAGTTCATAGCTTTCGCATTGTTAGTACATCTCATCTTGTCAGTGTCATCCCATTTATCTTGCGGTTTGATCAATATTGTATCACCTACAATTGTATTGGGTGTAGAGTATTTCATTTCGATCATGGCCCACACGTCCATGTTTTGCATCATTGAGAAAATTTTCATCCGCATTCTCTAGTGGCTATAGTCACTCCCCATGAACAATGGAGGTCTACTCACATCTTGTCCTTTAGGGAAAGCATGAACCGCGTTGGCCATCTTACTTCAGGATTTTAAGCCTTTTTGAAGTAACCTCCTCTGATACCACTTGTTGGATCTAGTCGCCAACCTTAGAGGGGGTGAATAAGGTTTTGAGCATTAATTAACATATTCGAATTATTTCGTCCAAAGAAAACTAGTTCTGGAAGCTATCGCGGGGCGCTAGCTTGCTAGCACGCGGCGGTGGGTCACAGACCTTGTTTTCCCGGCCAAATTTCACTTTGGAGAAATACACTCCCCTTTAGAGATCCATCAGAGAGTGGCAAAAATGATATATGCATAAATAAAAACACAAATAACTTTATTCAATCAAGATCAAAAGGTGTTTTATAATTACAAAAGTTTGATCTCTGTGACGCAGGAGATTGGAGGCGGTGAAAGTCAATCTCTTTTCATTTTCTATACCAACCCACTACTCGGACTAGTTGGCTCTCTCTCTTTCCCTCCAAGAAAGGTCTTTGAGCCGGCTCTTCACTTTCACACAAGGAAGTGTCTTAGAACCCCGCTAGATCCCCTGATCTAGACGTCCCTTTCCCGGGATGATTTCTCATGGAATCCTCCTCGGATTCTGACAACCTTAACCGGTCGATTTTCCTCACCACAAAAATGCAGAAAAGAGAAAAGTACAAAAAGATTAAAGAAGAATTTAGGTTGAATCTCCCTCAAGATGTTTCCTCTATTGAGCGATGTGTGACCAGTGCTAATAATTTTTGTTTGGTTACAACTAAACAACTCCTCGTAGTCATTGTAGTCCTTGGCTCACCGGAGATCTTCATGCGCAAACGGGAGGGAGGCGATTTTCTTTCTGTTCAACGAAGACGATGTTTCGGTGCTCCAAAGGTGGCACATGAACCCTAGGCTTGAGAATAGGTGTCTCCTAATCTCTGGAATGAAAAACGAAGCTTTTTATACGTTTTTCAAAAATAGGCTACTGGCGGTATAGCTAGCACCCGGCGGTAGGTTGATGTGCTTGATGCTGACAGTTGTCCTGCAAATTTAGAAAAATATTCAAAAAGAATATTTTTTTCTCTTTTCCGTGCTATCATCGTGCGATAGTATGCTAACATATGGCATTAGCCCAGAATTCTCGACACACTCGATGAGCGTTGAGTGAGCTATCGCTTGGCGATAGCAAGCTATCGCTGGGCGGTAGCAAGCTATCGCTGGGGGCGGTAGCTCTGTCTCGATGCCTCTATCTCAATGTTCATTGAGCGGGCTCGCGCGGCGCGGTAGTAAGATAGCGATGTGCGGTAGCATCCCGAGCGCCTGACTGACATAAATCCTCAGGCTAGCGCGGTATGGTAGCAACTCGAGCACCATATCAATTTAATTCAAGCTACCGCCCGGCGGTAACGGCTACCGCACAGCGGTAGGTTCCATAGGAGAGTTTTTCACTTTGCTTGAACTTGTAAACATGCACACTCTACCAAACACAAGATGTGATCAAATACAACATAGGATTTGATATTGTCAAACTAAGAATATATGAACCGACGGCTCCAACAGAAACCTCCTCGCATTCTTTCGACCATTCAAACTTTTGGCTGCCCGCAGCACTTTGAAAAAGGGTGAGCACTGTTGGGTATTGTATCCACAATAACCATAATTTGATGAAGGTCAAGTCAAGCTAAGATTAATTGAGTCTGTATTTGATATTGTTTTTTAGTTATGTACTTGCAGGTTTACAATGCCAAGTACACACCAATGTCAGGTTACAATGGGTCACTAAACACGGGACTATATAATGTAATACTTTATTGTGTAGGCCAATGTGTTGACTCACGTGTAATCTCTCTATTGGGGTGTACTTCTATCCACAGTACAGGAGAAGGAGCAAGGAAGGCCAAAGAAAAGAAGTCGAAAACGAAGAATTTTACCCAAGTAAAATTCGGCGAGTATGGTGAGTCATACACGTCGAATTTGTCGAGTATCCCCTTGATACTCACCAAATTTGTCATGTATGCTTCCCGATACCCGCCGAATTCGTCGTATATACTTAGGATAAATTCTCTGGGATTCCAGTTTTTGACCAAGGCAAATTCGACGAGTATCACTGGCGATACTCGCCGAATTCGTCGAGTATCAGTAGCGATACTCGCCGAATTCGACGAGTATCCGAAGCGATACTCACCGAGTATGTCTTAGGTAATTTTTGGCGTAATTCATTACCCTAATTCGGTGAGTATCATACCTGATACTCGACGATTTTTGCCGAATTTTTCTTGTCAATTTTTCTGTTTTATTCCCTGGTTCGAAACCGACGGCCATGCACAGTGTAATTTTAGGGTTCTTTTTAGGAAACCTTTTATAACTGTCTTATTTAGAATCTCTCTATAAATACCTCAGATTATTTCGATATCATTAAGGATCCAAAACTTAATTTCTGATTTCGTTCCCGAAAAAGTTTTCCATCGGCCGTTCGATACCTGCTTCGTGAAATACTTCCGATCGGCCGCGACTTCGGGCAATACTCTTCTTCTACAACATCTTCAACTGGATCGATTCTTCCTTCAAGATTCTTTCTACTCCAGTCCAAGTCGGTTGAAGATTCAAGATCCAAAGATTTCAAGTTTTCTGAGTTCTCCAAGATTCAAGATCAACCCTTCCAAGAATGTCGGATCAAGACTTGTAGTCGTGTATTATTGTTGTAATATTATTTTTAAATTGTGTAGGAGATTTTTCTCCGAATTTTGTAGATCCGTTTGTGGATCGAGAGAGTAGATCCGATTGTGGATCGAGTTTGTAGATCCGGTTTGTGGATCGAGTTGTAGGAGAGTTTGTTCTCCGAGTGGTAGGAGATTCGTCTCCGAGGTGTAAGAGTTGCGACTCCGAGGTGTAAGATTTGATGAAATCTGAGTTTGGTGAAGTAGCTAAATCTGCCCTTTGTGGGAGATAGGCCAGGCGGGATAGTGGATGTACCCAACTCGGGGAACCACTATAAAATATCTGTGTTTGTGTGCTTGTTATTTAAGATTATTTTTATTCCGCAAAAATACACAAACATCACCTATTCACCCCCTCTAGGTGATTTAGATAGACGATAGATACTTTTAATTAGTATCAGAGGGATGTTTTGGTCGATAAGGCTAACACCTTGATCAAGATTCCTGATCTAGTGTTAAGAGATTCCGCACAGTCACCATGGATCGAAGCAAAGATATGTCTTCCATGAAGCTACCAGTGTGCACCAAAGAGAACTTTCCCATGTGGAAAGAAAGAGTACAGTTCTACATGGAAGCTGCAGATCCGAGAATTTTTCGGTTCGTGGAAGAAGGACCACACATCCCTACTCAGGCTTCAACTATAAATCCAGCAATTCAGATTCCCAAGAAGATGATGGATCTCACTAAGGATGAGATTGCCCTAGTCTCCCTAGACAAGAAGGCAAAGAATATAATAGCAAGTGCAGTGGATGACTCAATGCTCCAGAACTTATTCCACTACAAATCTGCCAAGGAGATGTGGGATTGCCTGGGTGTACTTATGGAAGATACTGAAGAAATGAGAGACGATCGCAGATCGTTGTTGAATCAGGAGTACGAAGCCTTCAAGCAAGGGGCCAATAACTCCATAGCTGATAGTTTTGAGTTCTTAAAGATAGTCAACGACATCAGTAACTATGGTCGTGAATTCACTCATGGTGAACTGAACGACAAATTCCTCAGATCCTTGACAAAGGACTGGGATATAAAAGTTGTTATCATCAGAGAATTCGAGAAGTTTCCAGAGATCGACCCTCAGAATATTTTCGGTAAATTTCTCTCCTATGAACTCCAAATGAACACCAGAAAGAATGAGGATCAAGCCAATCGATCTTCAAGCAAAGAGAAGTTTATAGCCTTAAAGGCCGAAGGTTCAAGGAAGTCCAAAGTTGTGTCACCTATAAGGACACGAGCTCCTGACACTCCTGAATACTCTCAGCCCAGCACATCAGGCTCCGAGCTATCAGACAGAGAGTTCTCCCTTATCTCCAAGCAGTTCAAGAAGCTTCTAAGCAAGAGGAGACAAATGAAGAATAAGTCTTTCTCTTCATATCCCAGGAGATCACGTCGTGATGGTGATCGTACGAAGAAAATCTACAATAAGGAGGACAAGTATAAATCGAAGCCTAATAAATTTTCTTCCTCTGACGTTGTTTGCTACTATTGCAATAAGTCAGGTCACATGATTGCGGAGTGTCCATATAAGAAGAAGGATAGCTCCAAGAAGGATAAGAAGAGATCCTTCAAAGGGAAGAAGAAAGAAGAAAAGAGCTTCGTCGTCAAGAAGTCGAAGAATCTTCACGACAGTGACTCGAGTGAGTCGAGCTCTGAGAATGAATAAGCCTACTTCGGGCTATGGATCAATCTGACGAGGAAATGGGCGACTACGAATACCATGAGAAGGTAAACTTGCACACTATTCTTTCAGAATCTGAAACGTCCTCCATTGGTCATGAAGACTACTCCTCTAATGAGAATGAATCAGAGTTGATGGCTCAGCATGAGTACTTATTACAGGCTTTCGACAAATGTCGTAAGGTAGTACGAAAGCAGGTAAAAGAGATTGCCTCCCTCAAGGTAGTGGAAGAAAATCTGAAGGAAGAAATTGCAAAATTGCTTCCTCTTAGAGATGAAGTCCACTCCTTGAAAGAGGAACTCAAGGGCTCTGCTGAGACATTAAGTCTGAAGGAGAAATATCTTGATGAGCTGGAAGAAAAGCTCGCGATAGAGAGAAAACTCGTTGAGAGTTTCTCCAAGCCAAAGACTATTCTCACTCTCATCGATGAGTTTTTAACTCAGAAGAAGGGTAGTGTTCTTGGCCATATCGGTGAAAAGGGTAAGGCTACCAAGAAGGCTAGCGCTAAAGAAAAGGGGAAGGCGCCCATGGGTCAACCTTTGTTTAGGAAAGTAATCTTTCCGACGAACAAGTTTAACTTTGAGTTGTCCTATGGTCATCATGCTAGGCCTACTCATGTAGAGCCCAAGAACAAATACCAGGGATGGATATGTCCCCATGACTTTGATGCCAATGTATTCAGAGCACCATTTGAGAAAATTCAGATGAAGAGTTATGGTCCATATGTGCATGGCCATAACAATAAGAAGGCACCAAAAGCTAAATTTGTTGTGCCTAAGGCTAAGGAGATGGGAAGCCCCTGTGTATGCTGCAACCAGGAGGCCTCCACCTCTAAGAATGCTACCCCTGCTATACCTCACGTTCAAAGGGTAAAGCAGGAGTACAAAAGGAGGTACAACAGATTCGACTGTTGGTGTTGCGGCAAAATTATTCATTTTAGCGCAGATTGTTGGTATAATCCTGCCAATCTTGTAACTCCTAGAGTTAGCTATGCGAGACCGACCACTCGCAAGGCTAATGTTCCTAGGTGGATTATGCTGACCAGGAACCAAGGACCCAAATATGTTTGGGTTCCTAAGGTAAATTGATTTATTTTTGCAGGAATGTCCAAAGGCCAATAGAACTCCAATCTCGTATTTGGACAGTGGATGTTCTCAGCACATGACCGGGACAATAAGCCTTTTGCGTGATTATACCCCAGTCAAATACGGACCCAAATTAATCTTTGGAGGTTCAGATAGAGGAACAACAAAAGTTTATGGTATGATTTCCAACGGCATAGTCTCTTTCACGGGCGTGGCTTATGTTGAAGGATTACACCATAATCTCATAAGCATAAGTCAACTATGTGACAAAGGCTACATCGTTGAGTTCTGCAAGGACAAGTGCTTGATAAAGTCGTCTGCAAATTTGGAGACAGTCATAACAGGCACTCGGAGCAGAAATATTTTTTGTTTAAATTTCCTTTGCTTAGACAATTCTACCCCAGTATACTTTTTGGCAAAAAGTAGTGTGTCTCTCTGTGACCAATGACACAAGAGATTAACACATATTAATTTTAAAACCTTAAATATGATATTTTCTCACAACTTAGTGCACGATGCCCCCAGCATTAAGTGCCTTAAAGAGAGTCCATGTCACTCCTATAAAATGGGAAAGAAGACACGGGCTACCTTTAAGGGTATTGCTGAGAAAGATTCTTCTCGAAGCTTATACTTGCTTCACATGGACTTATTTGGTCCTATGCCTATTCACAGCTTAGGAGGTAAGGTTTATACGTTAGTAATTGTTGATGACTACTTGCATTTAACTTGGGTGTTCTTTCTGAAACACAAGTCAGACACCTTCGATTCTTTCACAAATTTTGTCCGGCAAATTCAGAACGAACATGACTGCTCGGTGGTCAAAATTAGAAGTGACCACGGAACAGATTTTGAGTCTGGTGTCATGACAAAGTTTTGTGAAATTCAAGATATCTTTCATGAGTTTTCCTCCCCGCGCACTCCACAACAAAATGGATTTGCTGAGAGAAAGAACAGAACCCTAATTGAAGCATGTACAACTATATTGAACGACGCTTCACTTCTAGAGTACTTCTAGGCTGAAGCAGTCAACACTACTTATCACATGCAAAATAGAGCACTCATCAACAAAAGCTATCGTAAGACCCCCTATGAGTTATTGAAGGGAAGAAAACCGACCGTGTCCTACTTTAGAATCTTTGGAAGCAAATGCTTCGTACTTAATAATGGGAAGTATTACCACACAAAGTTTAGTTAAAAATGTTTTGAAGGTATTTTTTTAGGATATAGTATCCATAGTAAGGCGTATAGGATTTTTAATAATCAAACCCTGGTGGCAGAAGAGTCTATAATTGTTGTATTTGATGAGACTAACATGCTTCATGGCAGCTCGTCTAGTGTTATTGGTGCAGATGCAAGTACTAGGTTTAAGGAGCAAAGCTTGGATGAACCAATCAAAGAAGACATTCCAAGCTCAGTAAAGATCATCGATCCAGGCTTGGTGGATGAAGAACCTCTAAAGGAATAAGTGCCTCAACCCATAGAGGCTGCACAAGATGTTATAGAGCCTGCTGGAGGGAGGGCAAGGAATCTAGGGTTCCGACACCTAAGAGATCACCCAGCTGATCTAATCATTGGAGAGCCAGGTGATAGTGTGAGAACCATAAGAGGTATAGCTAATGAAATTTTTCATCTCAGTTTTCTGTCTCGGGTTGAACCAAAGAAGTTCAAGGAAGCGAACAAAGAAGCTTCTTTGATTTTGGCAATGCAAGAGGAGCTTAATCAGTTTGAACGATGCAAAGTCTGGGAGCTGGTGCCTAGACCGAAGGGACAGAACGTGATCGACACCAAGTGGATATTCAGAAACAAGTTGGACGAGAATGGAGTAATCATCAAGAATAAAGCCCGGCTTATAGCTCAAGGATACCAATAAGAAGAGGGGATCGACTTCGACCTGACCTTTTCTCTAGTGGCCAGGTTCGAAGCGATCAGGTTGTTTCTTGCGTATGCTTCCCTCAAAGGCTTCACTGTCTATCAAATGGACGTGAAGTCAGCATTCCTGAACGGGGAACTGAAAGAGAAAGTATACGTAGCGCAACTCCCAGGTTTTGCAAACTCTAAATTCCAAGATCATGTTTTCTTTTTAAATAAAGCCCTTTATGGTTTAAAGCAAGCTCCCTGAGCTTGGTATGAGACGTTGTCTAGCTTTCTTCTTGAGAACAAGTTCACAAGGGGAATGATAGACAAGATATTATTTCTTTGGGAAGTTAAAGGCAAGATTCTGCTAGTGCAAATCTATGTCGACGACATCATATTTGGCTCTACAGAAGACAACCTTTGCAAGAAGTTTTCTAAACTTATGCAAGGGAAGTTTGAAATGAGCAGTATGGGCGAGCTAAAGTATTTCTTAGGACTTCAGGTGAAGCAATCTGAAGATGGAATTTTCATCTCTCAGATGAAGTTCACCAAGGAGCTTCTTAAGATATTTGTAATGGAGAGCGCATCCTCCATGAGGACTCCAATGGGTTCAACTGTGTCTCTATACAAGGATGAGAAAGGGAAACCTCTTGATGAAACCAAGTATAGAAGCATAATTGGATCCTTGCTCTACCTGATTGCCAGTAGACCAGATATAATATTCTCAACATGTGTCTGCGCTAGATATCAGGTGAAAACTAAGGAATCTCATTATGTTGTTGCAAAGCAGATTTTAAGATACCTTAAGGGTACACCTAATCTTGGCTTATGGTACCCAAGAAGTAATGACGTCAAGCTAATTGGCTTTTCAGATGTTGATTTTACAGAAAGCAAGGACGACAGAAAAAGCACTTCTGGGACGTGTAAATTCCTCGAAAGACGGCTTTTCTCTTAGAGCAGCAAGAAGCAGAATTGTGTCGCAACTTCTACTGTCGAGTCAGAGTACATCTCTGCGGGTAGTTGTTGCGCACAGCTTCTTTGGATCAAGAATCAACTTGAAGATTATAACTTAAAGTTTAGAGAGATTCCCATGTTTTGCGACTCCTCTAGCGCTATCGTAATTGCAAACAATCCAGTTTCCCACAGCCAGACCAAGCACATCGAGGTGCGCTACCACTTCATCCGGGAGCATGTGGAGAATAAGGACATAGCCCTCAGCTATGTCCCGACGGACAAGCAAGTTACCGATATCTTTACAAAGCCGTAGGACGACACCAAGTTCTCATTTTTCAAAAGGAAGCTGGGTATGCTAAACAAGGAACCATGAAGACGGTCAAAGTTGCAGATATTGTCTCGGGATCGATTTCAACAAAGCAGGAATTTTTTTTTGCAAGTCAAATTTGGTGAATTTCGGCCAACTCATCGCATAATCATGCGATAGTCGCCAAATCGGACTCCTCCAACAACAAATTTTGTCGAATTCTGTTTTGGGAAAAATTTCAATTAACTTTATTGGAACCGAAGAATCGACGACCAAAATCGAGGTACGTGCCTTCTTAGTACAAGTTTAATCATATATACATATATATTTATAAATAGAGAAGGGAGGGAAAAATCACGTAACCCCCGACTCGCCGAACTACTGCAATTCCGACCCCTTCGGCTTCCGGATTTCGCTGAATCTACTCCATCATTCCAGTCGAAGAACTCCTGCAATGCGTGTGACTAGGATTGTGTGTCTTCCCCAAGCCCTAGCCGACAGTTACACCTTCACTCCCGCCGATCCGGCACAGTGAACTTTCCCGATCGCTGACTGTCGACATTTCCTCAGCCCAGTAGTGCGTTGTCGTTCCAGACATTCCACAGTGCAGTTGTTAACAATTTCAGAAGCTTCAGTTAAAATAAAACCTATTCTACAGAGATTCAACCCATTTTCTAGATTCTTGCACTCCAGATTTCAATGTTCCTATTTCCCCAATAGGTCATAGAACCACCTCTGGTCTGCTTGGGGGAGGTGAGTTGGTCCGCGCAGGATTTGCTCAAGCCTCCGACGAATTCAGGAATGTCATTCTAATGGTGGAGACCGCTGGACACTCCTTCGTTCTCGAACACCCCTGCAAGGTGCTCGATAAGGAAGTCTTGGAGTTTTTCAATAACGCCAAATTACGTCATGAGGACTCTGTGATAAAAGGCAACGTTTAGAAAATCAAAGTGAAGGTGAATGCCTCCCGGCTGTCTAGGTACTTGCGGCTACCTATCTGTGATCAGGCCGACTACCTAGAGGAGGCCGAATTTACCCGGATATTATCCTTCTGTGGCTTACCCTGAGGCACCAAGGCCATAAAGCGCAAAGGAATGAGTGAGGAGGGCAGGCTCCTCTCATATATTGTTGGCAAGGTTCTAATTTGCAAGACATGCTCGCACGACTATCTGTCCATAGAAATGTTCAAGATATTAGTTGCAATAGTCTGCAGGAAGAAGCTGGATTGGGGTGCTCTGTTGTTCGCCAAGATAAAGGATAGCCTACGCACTCCCAACTTTGGGAAGATTATCACCCTATACCTGAATCAGCTCGATGGTGATAGGTTTGATATGACCAAAGGAGTTCCTATCAATCACCTAAAGAAGATAGATTCTACAATCTTCTCGAGGTGGGATAGGAGGATCATCCAGCGAGGGGAAGCCCCAGTACCCCCAGTGGAGGAGAAAGATCATGTTCTTGATGACAGGACCCCTTCTCCTCACCCCAGTAAGGTTCCTAATAGTTTAAGTACAGGAATTGAGGGGGAGACGGTTGTTGCAGTTCCAGATATAGTTCTAGTGCCAGCGGTTCCAGATTCTGCTTCAGTTCCAGCTCCCCATATAGTTTCAATTTCAGTGGCCCCGGATACAGTACTTTCAGACTCAGAGCCTGTGGATCTCCTCACAGAGGTTGCTGCTATTGGTACTGCTACTACTGCTGAGGTTTTATCAGTTGCAAATATTGACATGGTTGCTGATGTAGAGCATCCAGCTTCTTTTGATCATGATGAGGATGTTGATGCTGATGTGGTTGATGCTGCTGCTGATAATGATCTGACAGTTGAAGATTATCAGATTGAATCTGCTGATGAGGATGCGGTGTTTGATAAGTCTACTAATAGCAATTTTGCTGCTGCTGAGGTTAGTTGTGGTGCCATTGTGGTTTCAGTGCTGTTGGGGCTGCGGTCCAGAATCGCCCCCGCGCTGCGGTGCTATGCGGTAATGGCTTAACTGGTTTCCCCGTCCCTGGTTGAAATCTTTGATATAAAGATTAGTTGTGCCGTCCTCCATCAGTCCGGGCTTTTGGTCGAGTTGGTTGCGCTAAGTCCTCTCAAGTGGTGGAGATGCGGGGTACGGGTTCGAAACCTCGGGGTCGTTTCCGGGGGGGATTGTTGGGGCTGCGGTCCGGAATCTCCCCTGTGCTGCGGTGCTATGCGGTAATGGCTTAACTAGCTGCCCCGTCCCCGATTGAAATCTTTGATATAAAGATTAGTTGCGCCGTCCTCCACCAGTCCGGGCTTTTGGTCGAGTTGGTTGCGCTAAGTCCTCTCAAGTGCCTACGTCTGTAGACACTATGGTTGCTCCTCTACCTAGGACTATTGAAAGTGTTCAGTTGTCTACCAAAATCACCTAAAGGGGGGTTAATAGATGAGTTGTGCGTCTTTTTGCTGAATAAAAATTTAGAGATTTATGCACACAATTATCAACCAAGCAATCACAGACGACAAAAGATTTATAGTGGTTCCCCAACCTTGGGTACATCCACTTTACCTCACCGATCTAGCAAAGCACTAGACTCGGCTACACCAATATCTCAGATTGAAAAACAATCATATGCCTCAGAACAAAGTTCCTACAATCTCGATCCACAACACGGATCTATACTTGGAAGATAAAACTTCTTACAACTCGGAGACAAAAAGAGCTCCTACACTCGGAGAGAAATCTCCTACAAGAAATAAATTGAGAGTAATTGAAAATACACACAATAATTCTCAGATCTGGAAACAGTCGGCCAAGGTCTTCTTCTTTGATCTTTGCGGGTCTATCAGAAAGGTTGAAAAAGAAACTCGACATGATCTGGATCTAAAATTTCTTTGACTCAAACGATCCGAGAGATGATGAAGAGTTGAAGAGCAATCTCGATCTATAAGTCGACCTTGATCTGAATCTTCTTGAACGCAAGCCCTAGGCGATTTGCACGATGAAGATCGGTCGAGGCTTCCGTTTTTGGAAATAGAAAACTAAGATTCAGAGACTTAGAATATTTCTTTGACAGCTTGTTAGGGTTAGTAGAAATGACAAGACCTTATATAAGATCTCCCTAACGGTCATATTTATTCTTAATGACGTATACGTGGACCAATCACGTCAAGGCATCAAAAATTAGATCTGACAAGACTTAGGAATTTTTCTGAAAAAGTTCAGCATTTCTCTAGTAATAAGTAAACTACTCGAGTGCTAAGACTAGCTCTCGAGTGGTTGGCTCTGACTAATCGAGAAGAGCTAATTATGGAAAATCTGAATCGATGAAGTAAATCACTCGAGTGGTTGATGGATCACTCGAGTGTTATACTTACTTCTCGAGAGGTAGACAGAACTTCTCGAGAACTGACTTCTGTCACTCAACATAATCTTCTCAACTAATCGAGTACTCAGCTAGACTACTCGAGTACTTGACTTAGAAAAAATTTCTTGAGACATAAATAACATCACTCGAGAAAGAGAGCCTATCTACTCGAGTACTGGACTTGGTTTCTCGAGTGACAGATAAGATCCACTCGAGAACCACTTCCATACTCGAGATGTAAACTGAATCTTCTCGAGTGCTGCTAAGTATTCTACTCGAGTACAAAAAGGAATACTCGAGTATAATACTTAGAATTTTCTCAGCTTTATGGATTTGACTTCTTCATCCCAAACAGCATCCAATCTTCAACTATTAGTCCATGTGCTTGAATAAGAAGTGTATCCCAATAGAGAGGTTACACATGGGTCAACACTTTGGATCACACAATGAGGAATTATATTGTATGGTCCTGTGTTTGATGACCCACTATAGACTGACATTGGTCTACACTTAGCAATGTATCCTACAAACACATAACTAGAAAAGAGATCAAATACAAACTAATTCATCTTAGTTCAAGGGTGACTTCATGCAAATCCAGGTGATTGTGGATACAATACCCAACAGTCTCCCCCTATTTGTAGAAGTCAGAACCCTCTACACTAAGGTGAATTATACTAAAATATAAAGAACTAGATATCAAGGATAAGCATAGAATAAAATGCAGTAAACTAATAAATAAAGCGATAATCATCAGAATTAAAGATTATATAATCAGAATTATTTCTAGATTTCAGTTCTACATGAGTCAATCCTCAATCTCAAAAGCATATGTCCATTCCTAGCTCTGATGTTGTTATTGTTGTTGTCTGTCCTTCTTCTCTTTCTGTCTTCTCTGGTAGCTGAATGGCTTGGGGTAGTACTTTGGAGGCTTAGGAGTAGCATTAGGATTGTTCCTCCCATACTCTCTATCATAAATCCTCCTCTTTGTTATTGACATTTCATATAATTCCCATTCCTTGGAGCTGTAATGATCATTCTTGTTTTCATTGTAGTCCATGACAAGCTTGAGAGTTTCTAGAATGAGGGACTTTGAAGTTGGGGACCAGATCTCTGCAAACTCTGAAGCTTTCCTCTTTTCTACCTCAGGATTTGGAATGGATCTACTAGCAGAGGGACCCTCTCCATATTTCCTTCTTTTGGGGATCTGAACTTCTGGTAAGTCTTTAGGGATGTCAGATTCCCATACTTGAGAATAGGATTCTGGAAGTTTAGATTCATCATCAGGCCTGGGAGAGAAAGTTGTCATTTGTGCTGGCATCTGAGCTGGAGTTGGCTGGCCTTTAGCAAGTGGATTTAGATGGTGAGGAATGATATTTGGATTAGCCTAAAATTCTGGGAAATTTTGATTATGCATCCAAACAGTAGTATCATAAGTATAGAATTTTACTAACTGTATCTGAGTTAGCACATCTTTATTAATTTCCTTTATTTTCTCAGTCCAGAGGGTCTGGACATTAGTGTCATATTTTTCAACTTGTTCTTTCACTAACTTCTCCCCCTTTATGAATTCTACACAAAGTTTCTCTATAGTGTCATCCTTGAAGGTGCCCACTTCTTCACAGAATTTCATGACATGTTCTTGTGCTTTCTTCTCAAGTTTAATTTGATTGTTTGCCAGTATGAGAGATTGGTTCATGACCTCACCAACACAAGTAATAGTGTGGTCCAAGGCCTTGCCACCTATTTTGAAAAGGTGCTTCGGCTGATCAGTATTATGCTGTATCTCAGTAAATCCTCTACTCATTTATGTCTCTAGAGAAGAGACCTTGTCTTGAACTATTTTCAAAGAATCATCAAAGTATTTTCTTTGTTCAAGCAACATTTTCTCAATCTTACCAAGAAGATCTGAAGAAGCTGGTGTAGCTGAAACAGTAGCAGTAGCAGCAGGAGGTACAAGAGCTGGAGGAGGTGCTTTCCAAGGAGCAATTTCTTCAATTACTACTGAGCTTTGAGCTCTTGTAGTATGGACAAAAACATCTCCTTCCTCACTAGTGAAGGTGGGAAGAGAGAAGTCTAAATTCCTCAAGGGAGCTTCAACAGGCTCTGGAGAAGGTGCATTTTCATATAAAAGTAGAATGGTCTCTTGTCCTTTGTCAGCAGCTGGGGATGAATCAAAGGGTGACTTTAGGGATAGCATAGGTGATGGAGATGGAGAAGATGCTGAAGTTGCTTCTTTGGATGGTACTTGGATGTTTTCTTGATGGAGGAGAGGTATGGGCTCATCTGAGTTGAGTTCCTCAATCATTTTGTTGATGTCATCAGTGGTGGAGAGAATTGTTTATAGAACCTAGGCATTTGAATGAAGTTCTTCTGAAGTAGATTGCTGGAAGGAAGTATCTGGAGGAGGAGAAGGAATTATGTCTTACTACAAAGAGGAGGTAGGCTTCCCCCTCAGCTGCTGCACCAGATGTGCCAACAGTATGATGAAGAGGGGAAGATGGGTTCCTTTCCTCTTCAGCCTGCTGCTCATGGGCCTTAGCTGCCTGGTCCTTGGCTGCCTGAACTGGACTGGATTCTATAACTTCAGCCTGGTTCTCATGAGCCTTAGCTGCCTGAACTGGATTCTGCAACTTCAACTCCCATCTTTGAATATATGAAAAAGAGACTTTCTTCATATGATGTAAGATGGAGCCTTTGGAAAAATTAAAAACGGTAGGATTAATTTCATGCAACATTAAGGAAATTATCCTGGCATAGCTTGGAGCCTTAATGCTCTCTCTAATTTTGTCCAGTATCAACATTCCAAACTGAAACCTTTTTCTGCAGATGATTGCTGTCATGATGTCAAAGAGGTCATTGGTTATAAAGGTGATAGAGTTTTTCCTACACATTCCAATGATATCTACTAGTAACTTGCTTTCTGGGTTAAGATCTGGCCTTCTGATGGAAGTAACTTCAGTTGAGATGCCACAGAAATTACATGTTCTGTCATTGTCTTCATTGGTGATCTCATCTTCCTCATCTACTATAGGCATTTTCAGAAGATTAAAAATAGAAGTCTTGGTTAGTTTTACCTTAATTCCCTTTACTCTGGACTTCAAAACACTGTTGTTTCCCCTGACTTTGACATTCTTGAAGAACTCTTCAACTTCTGAAAATAAGATTCTGCACGGTTCCTGGAGAATGAAATTAGACCTGCTGTGTAGAGAAGGATTAGCAAATTTCTGAAGTCGTCAGAGAGCTTTGCGATTCCGGAGGCTACTAACTCACTGCCTACTCCTATCTTTGACGGCGGCGCCATAATCTTCACTGACCGACGATTCTTTGATTGGAAGAGGAAGAAGATGGCGACGAGCTCTATAGAAGTGGCGGAAGGCGAAGTGTCTTTCGAGAGAGAGAAGGATTGAACTCGAGTAGATTCTTGAAATCCGAAATTTCTTTTTATATAACCCTAATAATTATTATAAGGAGTCTAATGACGCTAAGTTATACCTTATTTAGCGGCGGATAGAACTCGATTTTCAAAATTGAAAAATTTGAAATGAAAAGAGAAAATGACGGGTCATTTCTCGAGTGGAACTTCAGTACTCGAGTGGTGGAATGGAAGTACTCGAGAAGTGGAATGACGATAATCGAGTGGTCTGAGTCTGATTCTTGAGATGAAGTATAGTACTCGAGTGATTACACTCGAAAGACTTACTTATTTCTCGAGAAGTCCGAAAAGTACTCGAGTAGTAAATTTATAGTTCTCGAGTAGTCATTCTTTAACTCGAGAAATAAAGTCCACTTAGAGAAATTTCTAACCTTTTTGACTGGTCCTTGTATACTGAGCTGTGAACTAAGTCCATATTGTCTATCCTTTTATGATGAGCATACCAAGCTCTATTTTGAAGAAACTAAACTTGGTCTCGTCCAGCGGCTTTGTGAAAATATCTGCAACTTGCCTATCTGTTGGAATATACTACAGATCTATGTCTCTATGCTCCACATGCTCCCGGATGAAATGGTATCTCAGTTCTATGTGCTTTGTCCGGCTGTGAGAGTCTGGGTTATTTGTTATTACTATTATGCTGGAGGAGTCGCAAAATAAAGGGATGTCTTGGAACTTCATGTTGTAGTCTTCCAGCTGATTCTTTAGCCAAAGCAATTGTGCACAACAACTGCTGGCAGAAATGTATTCTGACTCGGCCGTTGAGATTGTGACACAATTTTGCTTTTTGCTACTCCAGGAAATGAGTCTTCTTCCAAGGAATTGGCAAGTCTCGAAAGTGCTTTTCCTGTCGTATTTGCTACCTGCAAAATCTGCATCTGAAAAACCAATTAGCTTGCTATCATTACTTCTTGGGTACTATAAGCCAAGATTCAGTGTACTTTTAAGGTATCTCAAAATCCGCTTTGCAGCAGCATAGTGAGATTCCTTACAGTTCACTTGGAATCTAGCACAGAAACATGTAGAGAACATTATGTCTGGTCTACTAGCAGTAAGGTAGAGCAAGGATTCAATTATGCTTCTGTACTTGGTTTCATCAAAAGGTTTCCCTTTCTCATCCTTGTCCAGGGACATAGCTGAACCCATTGGAGTCCTCGTAGAGGTTGCGTTCTCCATTCTGAACTTCTTAATAAGCTCTTTGGTGAACTTAGTCTGCGAGATGAAAATTCCATCTTCAGATTGTTTCACCTGAATCCCTAAGAAAAACTTCAGCTCTCCCATACTGCTCATTTCAAACTTCCCTTGCATAAGTTTTGAAAACTTCTTGCAGAGGTTGTCGTCGGTAGAGCAAAAAATAATGTCGTTGACATAGATTTGCACTAGCAAAATCTTGCCTTTTATTTCCCTAAGAAATAATGTCTTATCTATCTTTCCCCTTGTGAACTTGTTCTCAAGAAGAAAGCTAGATAGCGTCTCATACCAAGCTCGAGGAGCTTATTTTAGACCATATAAAGCTTTTTGTAATAGGTAAACATCATTAAGAAAGCTAGGATCAATGAAACCTGGGGGTTGTTCCACATACACTTCTTCCTTTATGTCATCATTAAGGAAGGCGGACTTCACATCCATCTGATAGACAGTGAATCCCTTAAGTGCAGCATATACTATGAACAACCTGATTGCCTCCAGTCTTGCCACTGGAGCATAAGTTTGGTCGAAGTAGATTCCTTCTTCTTGACGATATCCTTTGGCAATGAGTCTGGCCTTATTCTTTATGATCGTTCCATCCTCATCCATCTTGTTCCTGTAGACCCACTTCATTCCGATGACATTCTTTCCTTTGGGTCTTGGAACAAGTGTCCATACTTTGCAGCGCTTGAACTGATTTAACTCTTCTTCTATGGCCATAATCCATGATGCGTTCGAGTTTGCTTCTTCAAACTTCTTTGGTTCAACCTGCGAGAGAAAGCTCAAATAAAGATTTTCATTAGTAGTAACTCTACGAGTTCTGACACCATCCCGGGTATCTCTGATGATTTGGTCCATGGGGTGATCCTTCAGATGTCGGAGCTCTAGAGTCCTTGTATCTGAGCTTCTTCAATCACAGGAGTGACTTCATCAACTTGATTGATTCCTTTATCTTGATCATCAACCTCTCCAATCGGGGTTGGAGTGGTGATCTTGATGAACTTTTCACCTTTCTCTTCAGTTGCTTCATCCAAGTGAAGTTCTTTCAACCTTGAACCTGTATCTTCAATGAACACACTAGAAGAGTTGCCTTGCAGCAAGCTTGTCTCATCAAATACAACATGTATAGATTCTTCAACCACCAGGGTTTTCTTATTAAATATCCTATATTCCTTACTATGGCTACTATATCCTACAAAAATACCTTCAAAACTCTTTTCACTAAATTTGGTAGTATGACACTTACCGTTGTTAAGAACGAAGCATTTGCAGCCAAAGATTCTAAAGTATGATACAGTCGGCTTTCTGCCCTTTAGAAGTTCATAAGGCATCTTATTGTGGTTCTTATTTATGAGTGTTCTATTTTGCACGTGGCATGCAGTGTTGACGGCTTCAGTCCAGAAGTACTCCGGTAGTGAGGCATCACTCAACATAGTCCTACAGGCCTATATGAGTGTTCTATTCCTTCTCTCAGCTACTCCATTTTGTTGAGGAGTTCGAGGAGAGGAGAACTCATAAAAGATACCTAGTCTTTCACAAAATTTTGTCATGGCCCCAGACTTGAATTCAGTTCCATTGTCACTTCTGATTTTGACTACGGAACGGTTGTATTCATTCTGGATCTTTTTGACAAAATTTATAAAGACAGTGAAGGTATCTGACTTGTGTTTCAGAAAGAACACCCACGCAAAGTGTGAGTAGTCATCAACAATAACCAATATATAATCCTTACCTCCAAACTTATAACCTGTAGTGGACCGAACAAGTCCATATGAAGCAGATGTAAACACTTATTAGAGTCTTTGCCTATTATGCTTTTAAAAGTAGCCCTTGTTTGCTTGCCTTTCACACATGCATGATAGGGTCTATCCTTAGCGCACTTAAAATTCGGTGCATCACGTACTAAATTTTAAGAAAATAATATATTAATAGTTTTAAAATTAATATGTGTTAATCTCTTGTGTCATTGGTCACCAAGAGACGCACTATCTTTAGCCAAAAGACACACTGGTGTAGAAGAGTCTATACAAATAAAATTTAAACAAAATATATTTCTACTACGAGTACCTGATAAAATCGTTTCCAAATTGTCAACTGACTTTATCAAACACTTATCAGCATGAAATTCAACTATGTATCCTTTATCGCATAGTTGACTTATGCTTATGAGATTGTGTTCCAATCCGTCAACATAAGCAAGATCCGAAAAAGATACACTACCATTAGTAATCATACCATAGCCTTTCGTAATTCCTCGGTCAGAACCTCCAAAGATGACCTTTGGTCCATTCACGACTGGTGAGTAATTCTGGAGAAGGCTTCTAGTCCCGGTCATATGCCGAGAGCATCCGCTGTCCAAATACCAAATGGGATTTCTGGTGGCCTTTGGACATACCTGCAATTACAAATCAGTTTGCCTTAGGAACCCAAACTTGCTTGGGTCCTTAGTCTCTAGTTAGATTTCTCCCCCTACATGTATTAACATTATGAGAAGACTTTCTCATTTTATTAATCTAAGGGGTAACAAAGTTTCTGGGATTAAACCAGCAATCGATGGCAAAGTGACCAATTCTGCCACAGCACCAACAGTCAAACTTGTTGTATCTTTGTCTAACTCCCTCCTGCTTGAATTTTGGGGAGTCTGGTCTAGCAGGGGCAGCATTCTTAGAGGTAGAAGCTTCATGGTGAAGGCAATCACAAGATTTCTTCTCCTTCATAGGCTTTTTAACAATAGGTTTTACTTTTGGAGCCTTCTTGCTTTTATGACCATGAACAAATGGGACATAGCCCTGAAGAGTGATCTCTTCATAAGGTGCCTTAAATACACTTTCACCAAAGTTTCGAGGGCGAGTCCATCCTTGGTACCTTGACTTGGGCTCTACATAAGTAGGCCTAGTGAGGTGACCGTAGGAGGAGTCAAGATCAAACTTATTAGTCAGAAATACAACTTTCTTAAATGTAGTCTGATCTTATGGAGCTTTCCCCTTTGATTTGTCTAAAGCCTTCTTGGCTGCCTTATTCTTTCGCTGAGCCTTATTCCTCCTAGAAGATTACTAGGAGCCTCAACATGGCCTAGTCCAGCACCCTTAGTCTGAGCAGAGAACTCAGTAATAAGAGGAAGAACTATCTTGGGCTTAGAGAAACCTTCAACAAGTTTCTTTTCGGCTTCAAGTAACCCTTCCAATCCCTTGATGATTTCATCTTTCAGATCGAGGTGCTTGATATCCTTATTGAACTCATCAACTTCAGTATCTAAGTCTTCTCTAAGTGAGTCCATCTTAACGACTTCCTCACTCAGAGAGCTTTCTACGGCCTTTAGAGACTTAATCTCTTTTGCCTGATTTTTCACGACCTTTTGACATTTGTCGTAGGCCTTAATCAACTCCTTATCCTGGGCCATAAGTTTAGACTCATCGTCAGAAGATTTTTCCTCATGATCATGATCAGAGACATCAGACTCAGATAGAGGTGTGTAAGATTTTACCTCCCTAGTAAACTGGGGCTCTTTTTCTTCGTCAGTATGTGCCATGAGCCCAATGTAGGCTTCCTCTTCATCACTTGACTCAGATGAGTCAGTGTTGCTGAGGGTTTTGCCCTTTTTGGCTACAAGGCTTATTTCTGTCTTCTTCTTATGATAAGAAGACTTTTTTTCCTCTCTTTGGCCACCCTATTTCTTCTTATGGGGCAGTCAGCAATTACATGACCTGGCTTATTACAATAGTAATAAACTATGTCAGTAGAAATATGTTTGTTCGGTTTAGACTTATACCTGTCGTGGCTACTTGAGCCCTTCTGTCGTCGATCACCATCATGTCATGATCTTCTATATGAGGCATCCTTGCCTCTCCATTGCTTTTTCTTGTTCAAGAATTTCTTGAAATGTCTTGAGAGCAGTGAGAACTATCCTTCAGATAGCTCTGAGCCTGAAGTACTTGGCTCAGATGATTCTCCTTCACTTTCTACTTGTGTATGGGCAGGTGAAGAAGCTTTGCCCTTCCTTGAGCTGTCTGCCTTCAGAGCGACAGACTTCTCCTTGGGAGTGAATCGACTCTTCTCTTCTTCAGCTTTTCTGGAATTAATTTGTAGTTCATAGGACATCAGCTTTCCAAAAAGGTTCTGAGGATCAGTCTCAACTAGCTTGCCAAATTCTCTGATGGCACAGACTTTGTTGTCCCATTCCTTGGTTAGGGACCTCAGAAACTAGTCATTCAGCTCTCCATTGGTGAAGACCTGTCCATATACTCTTAGGCTGTTGACAATCTTGAAGAAGTTCTCAAAGGTGTCAGCAATAGTGTCCTTGGGTCCTTGCCAGAAGGCTTCATACTTCTGATTTAGAAGGGATCTTCTATCATCCCTTACTTCTTCAGTACCTTCCATCAAGATGATCAGAGACTACCACATCTCCTTAGCAGATTGGCAGTGAATCAAGTTCTGCAGCACTGAATCATCGACTGCACTTGCTATGATATTTTTGGCCTTCTTGTCTAAAGAGACAAGTGCAATCTCATCTTGGTCGAGATCCATTAACTTCTTAGGAACTTGCTTTGTAGTATCTATAGTGGAGACGGTCATGGGAACTGATGAGTATAAAAATATATAATTTTGTATAGTATTAATTTTGAATATTTATAAATAAAACCTTAGTTTTTACATATATAACTAATTATTTTTGTTATATTTTATTTTTTTATGTTTTATATTTATTTTCTAAGTTTTTTTGAAATTTTTTAATTTTTACTTAGGTCACGCCCCTAGGTCACGCTCGTGACCTAGGGCGTGATAGCCCTGTTTAATTCCTTTTTATTTTCTATTTTTGTTACTTAGGAAAATCGGAAAAATATGATGAACACGCCTCAGCTACACGCCTGTGACCCGCACGGGTGTTAGCCCGTTTCCAGCAAGATGCCACGCTATCGCCACTCCCTGTGCCGCCTGATAAACCGACTGCCAGACACGCCAGTTGCCCAATTCGACACGCCCGTGACCTAATGAAGTTCTATCTAGAGTTCAAAGCAACTCGACACGCCTCCCGACACGCCTCCCCGACACGCCCGTGACCTAGTCACGCCTACCCAACACGCCCGTGTCCGGGGCGTGTCGTTTCAAAATTTTTTTCTATAAATAGAGGGACAGAGCTTTGTAAAATTATTCGAACACCAGCAGATTCCTTAAGAATTGTTAGAATTCCCCAGCTCTCTGACAAAGAACTGGTAGTAGCTTTCAAGTATTCCAAGTTCTATAAGTTGTAATTTTTTTCAGCTTTGTAGGAAGTTGTAATAACTTTTGAATTTATAAAATAGAATGTTTCAATTTCAATTATGAGAACTTTACAGTTTTATTTTCTGTTTTACTTTACTTTATTTTCTCATACTATCCCGAATGAAAGGCGAAGCTCTGCTTATATCTTGGATTAAAATAGCATGAAACTGCTTTCTAAACTATTTTTCAAAACCTTATTATTTCATACTATCCCGAATGAAAGGTGAGGCGAAAGCCTATGACCTAGATTAAGATAGTGTGAAAGCTTTTCAATAGTTTAGATTTTACTACCCTATCCCGAATGAAAGGCGAAGCGAAAGCTTAAGTCCTGGATTAAAATAGATATGTAGATATTTTTTTCTGCACTTTATACCGCCCCCATCCTGATGAGAGGCTAAGAACCCTTAGCACTTGGTCAAGATGAGCTCTGGGCTGGATATTATTTTCAACTATTTCAACTCTACGTTCTAGTTATTCTAACTAGGGTATACTATTAATTGATCATATACCAGGTGAAGAGACACTACGTTTAATGTTAACCCATTTTAAACGCAAGTCTCCCCGGTCGTACTTTCGAGTCAGTGATGCTACCAAAGGGACCCTCTCGTTAAGTTAGGTAATCAAGAAATAGAGTTGTTCTTTAATATGTGAATTAATATTCTCCCATAGTAATTCTGAAATCAAGGACTACCTTCTGAGTCCTTATCTTGATAAAACCACGTATTTATATTTTTCTGTCTTTTATATTTTTTTTCTGTTTTTAATATAAACTCCACTCCGTTCTTTCGATAAGATAATAGTCCGTTCTAAAAAATATAATAATTAACATCGATCCTAGGAAAAATACGACATTGATATTTTCTACAAAATACTATACTCCTATGCGATATGTACTCTTGCCTTAATCCACAGGATATAAGTAAGTAAAAAAAGAGATAGACTTATATATGTAAAAGATTATATAACATCAAATCAGTCCTCTTTAAATCAAAATTTACTTATCAAGTTTTTTGGCACCGTTGTCGGGGATTCGTTTATATGTGATAATATTTGAAAATAAAAGAACGCTATTAATTTTATCTTTTCTTTTCTTGTTATTTAAAATCTTAGATTTTATAAAAATAAAATAAACATAAAATTCACTGAATTTAAAACTTTGTTTTTATAAAACCTAACTTTTTATTAATAATTTTATTAACCACTAAGAAATCTTAACAAAAACCTAACATACTATTTTAACGTATTTTATATAAAAATCTTCTTATTATAAAACTAGTTTATAATAAAACTGCTTTTTATTATAAAACTTGTTTTATATAAAATCTTATTTTTAGTTATTTTCGTGTTTCAAGTCTTTTTGTGTGTTTGTATTTGTGTGTATTTTCCTTTTTTTTAAAACATAAGTTAAGTTTTATCTATATATAAAAACTTATCACCTAAATTCTCTCAAAAAGGACAAGGTTGGCTTAAATACCACCTTTTTGTCTAGTACCGGTGAGAACCCTTCGCAGGGAATACCTCGGGAAGTTTGAGATTTAATCCATTTTTATATATATTTGTTTTGTTTTTAACTTAGTTGTTTTTTAAAGTTGTAACTTATTTTTGTTTTACTTAGTTTTTATATATTTGTTTTATTTTTTGTTTTTATCAAAAGTCTTTTTAGTGTATGACCCGCAGAACTCCATCTGATTTAAATCTTGAATTTGATCCTGAAATCGATCGCACTTTTCGTAGGAGCCTCCGATCTCTGAATCAAGAGCTGGTATTAAATCTGGAAGAGTCTGTAGGCACCGCACACGTACAAGAAATGACAGTAGAGCCACAACAAATGCTAGAGGTGGTCCCCCAAAGGACCATGCCTTATTATGCACGACCCAATTTAGATGACACCGGGTCTAGTATCGTTCGGCCAAACATTGCTAATAATACCTTTGAGATTAAATCGAGTATAATCCAAATGATCCAAAATTCCGTTCAATTCGATGGATTGCCCGGCGAAGATCCAAATACTTGTCCAACTTTTTAGAAATATTCGACACATTTAAGATAAATGGCGTCACTGATGATGCCATCCGTCTTCGCTTATTTCCTTTTTCCCTACGAACAAAAGCCAAACAGTGGCTAGCTTCTCTCCCCAGAGGATCTATCACCACTTGGGCTGACATGACCGAGAAATTCCTCACAAAGTACTTTCCACCTACAAAAACTGCACGTCTGCGTGCGGATATTTCTTCCTTTGTGCAAGGCGATTCCGAGTCTCTCTATGAGACTTGGAAACATTTTAAGGAATACCTACGTCGGTGTCCACATCATGCGTTGCCAGCTTGGCTCCAAGTACAGACATTCTATAACGGTCTGAACACTCAGACCCGACAAGCTATTGATGCTGCCGCTAGGGGCACGCTCAATAACAAAACCCCCGAGGCCACTCAAACCCTGTTTGAGGAGATGGCCATGAATGCGTACATGTGGAACGTGCCAAGGTCACGCCCTAAACAAGCTGGGCTCTATGAGCTTGACTCCTCTTCAAACTTAGCTCTCCAAGTAGAGTATCTGACTAGGCAAGTGGCGGGGATGAGTGCTTCCTCCGCCTCTACATCTTGGAATCCGCCTAATTCAACTAATAATAATAACGAAGAAGTTGACTATATGGGGAACTTATATAGACCTTCCTATAATCCGAATAATAATAATAATAATTCTTACAATTCAGGATATAGGAATCATCCTAATTTTTCGTGGATTAACCCCAATAATGCTCAACGCCCTCCGATTACAAATCCAATTAAATTTGCACCGCAACCCCCACAACCACAGACACCACCACCACAACCGCACCAATTTAGGTCAACCCCGATAGAAGACATATTTATGAAATATGTCAGTATCAATGAGTCCAATATCCGGAACCTGACCGGATCAATTAAAAACTTAGAAACACAAATTGGACAACTATCAAAAATGCTATCGGAATGCCAACCTGGTAATTTGCCAGGAAATACGGAACCAAATCCGCGGGAAACTGTCCATTCCAGTAACTCACCAAGTTGACAAGCCGTCAAACTACGAAGTGGCGGGGAGCTATCACCACCCGTTAGGGTAGAAAAAGAAACTACGGTTAGCCCTCCTACACCACCTCCTGTTACGTCTCTACCTCCTAAACCCCCGCGAATTGTTCCACCTCATGTTGTTTTACCTTATCCTTCAAAATTAAAAGATGAGCGAGAAGATGAACAGTATAAAATTTTTCTAAAAATGCTAAAACAAATTCAAATTAATATACCTTCCTGCGAGGCAATTACACAGATGCCTAAATATGCAAAATATTTAAAAGCATTACTTTCAAATAAAAAGAAACTCAAAGATATTTCGAGAGTTTCCTTAACGCTGAATGTTTAGCCATTTTATTACATAAATTACCCCCAAAATTAAACGATCCGGGATGATTTTCCATCCCGTGTCTCTTCGGTAATCTATTAATAAAAAATGCGTTAACAGACTTAGGTGCTAGCATAAATTTAATGCCCTACTCGCTCTTTCAAAAACTAGGATTATGTAACCCCAGACCAATTAAAATGAGCATTCAGTTAGCAGATCGTTCTATTAAATATCCAATAGGGATAGTAGAGGATGTTCTGGTCAAAATAGACAAGTTTATCTTCCCGGTAGACTTTGTTATACTTGACATAGAGGAAGACGTTGATGTTCCCATAATTCTCGGTTGTCCTTTTCTCGCAACCTCCCACGTGATAATAGACGTAAGTAATGGTAGACTTCTCTTACGAGTAGGAGATGACGAGGTTACTATCGATATAGATCCCTCTATGAAAAATTCTTTAATAAACGACGATTTCTGCTATCTTGCGGAAGCCTCTTTTGAGGAAAATGGTTTTCCTTATTCTGATTTACTTTCAATAACTGTAGAAGAATCGGACTTGGCAGACTTACCCCTTTCACAAGAAATGCCTACAGATGACCCTTTAGAATCTTTTATATCCTTAACTTCTATAACTTTAAAAATCCCAACTTCGTATGAAAAACCACCAACCCTGGAGCTGAAAACACTTCCCGCACATTTAAAATATGTTTTCCTTGAAGCTGAATCTAAACTCCCTATTATCATTTCTGTCGAATTAAATGATAAGAAAACGTTTGAATTAATAAAAATGTTAAAACAACATCGATGTGCATTAGCATGGTAAATTTCTGATATACAAGGACTCAACCCATCTTTTTGTACGCATAAAATATTTCTTGAAGATAACCCTCATAGATCTATCAAGCCCCAACGACGTTTAAATCCTAATATGAAGGATGTCGTAAAAGCTGAAGTAATGAAATTATTAGATGCAGGAATTATCTATCCAATCTCAAATAGCACATGGGTTAGTCTCGTATAAGTCGTCCCTAAGAAGGGCGGTATAACGGTAGTGCCAAACGCTAATAATGAACTAATTCCAACACGTACTATTACGGGTTGGAGGATGTACATCGACTATCGAAAATTAAATGATGCCACCCATAAAGATCACTTTTCACTACCGTTTATAGATCAAATATTAGAGCGACTCTTGGGTCACTCATATTATTGTTTTCTCGATGGTTATTCAGGGTATTTACAAATCCTTATAGCCCCTGAAGACCAGGAGAAAACTACGTTCACTTGCCCCTTTGGTACTTTCGCCTATAGGCGAATGCCGTTTGGACTTTGTAATGCACCAACTATATTTCAAAGATGTATGCTAGCTATTTTCGGCAAGTTATTAGAGGATGTTATGGAAGTGTTTATGGATGATTTCACCGTATTTGGAGACTCATTCCATACATGTTTAGATAACCTTGCTCGTGTTATTCAATGCTGTGAAGACACGAATTTAGTGTTGAACTGGGAGAAATGCCACTTTATGGTCCACGAAGGTTTAGTTCTCGATCATAAAATTTCTTCCCAGGGAATCGAGGTCGATAAGGCCAAAATAGAAATAATTGAAAAACTTCCTCCTCCAACAAATGTAAAATCTATTCGAAGTTTCTTAGACCATGCAGGTTTCTATAGACAGTTCATTCAAAATTTCTCTAAAATAACAAAATCGTTAACTCATTTATTAGAAAAAGAAGCTCCATTTATATTCGATAGTGAATGCTTAGTAGCATTCAACATTATTAAGGACAAACTTATCAACTCTCCTATTTTAGTAGCCCCAGACTGGTCCTTTCCTTTTGAGATCATGTGTGACGTGAGTGATTATGCGGTAGGAGCTATCTTAGGACAGCGAGTAGGCAAATATTTTCATCCTATCTATTATGCAAGTAAAACTCTCACATCCACACAAACCAATTACACGAACACGGAAAAGGAACTACTGGCAATTGTATTCGCATTTGATAAGTTTAGATCTTATATAACGCTATCGAAAGTTATAATTTTTACGGATCATTCTGCTTTAAAATATTTACTAACTAAGGCAGACATAAAACCTCATTTATTACATTGGATTCTCTTATTACAAGAATTTGATTTATAGATCCGAGATAAAAAAAGGCGCAGAGAATTTAGCAGTCGATCATCTTTCTCGACTAGAGAATGATGCAACAGATACACTCGTGGAAGACGACATCGAAGATAAATTCTCTGAAGAAAGTCTCCTCGCCCTCGAAAAGGTAACAAACTCTTCTACTCCTTGGTTCGCAGACTTGGCTAACTATTTAGTGGCATGAGTCCTTCCAAAAGCTTTTACAATTCAAGAAAAGAGGAAATTCTTTTCTGACTTGAAAAACTACTTTTGGGAAGACCCATATTTATTCCGAGTCTGTGCTGATCAAGTAATTAGAAGATGTATTTCGAACGAGGAAGGACTAAAAGTACTATGGCACTTCCACGAAGGACCAACCGGCGGACATTATCAAGCCAACCGGACTACACGTAAATCCCTTGAAGAGGGCTTCTTTTGGCCTACTTTATTCAAGGACGCTCAACAATTGGTAAGCGTTTGCAATCGCTGCCAACGGTCAGGTAACATTTCCCGTCAGGACGAAATGCCCCAAAAGTTTTACTTAGAATGTGAAATTTTTTTGATCTGTGGGGCATAGATTTTGTAGGCCCTTTACCTCCATCTTTTAAAAATCATTATATCTTAGTAGCAGTCGATTACGATTCACGATGGGCTGAAGCGCAAGCTTTTCCCATCGCTGACATGAGAGTCGTCGTTAAATTTCTGAAATCCTTATTTTAACGTTTTGGCACGCCTAGGGCTATAGTTAGCAATCAAGGTACTCATTTTTGTAACACCCAGAGGGCTAAAGTGTTAGCCAAATATGGAGTTACTCATAAACTCGCTACCGCTTATCACCCCCAAATAAGCGGCCAAGTGGAGGTAGTCAATAGAGAACTAAAGCGCATATTAGAAAATACGTAGATACCAATCGAAAAGATTGGTCCCTCAAATTAGATGATGCACTTTGGGCCTACCGTACAGCATTCAAAACTGCGATCGGTTGTACACCTTATCGTTTAGTATATGGAAAGGCATGTCACCTACCTGTAGAATTAGAACATCGCGCATACTGGGTGCTAAAATTTCTTAACTTAGATACAAACTTAGCCACCGAACAACGTAAATTTCAACTCAATGAACTTGAGGAATGGCGTGCAAATGCCTATGAAAATAATAAATTTTATAAAGAGAGATCTAAGTTTTATCATAATAGGAAAATTAAATTTCCAAAATATTTTTCACCAGGTGATCTTGTCCTACTATATAACTCACGCCTTAAATTATTTCCAGGAAAATTAAAATACCGATGGACCAGACCCTTTACTATTAAACAAATCTGGCCATATAGGACCGTTCTTATTTATAACCCTGAACTAGGAAATTTCAGAGTAAACAGACACCGTTTAAAATTTTATTTTACTGGGGACCTTTTCAAAAATAACCTGAAACCCTAACACTACTCCATAACATCGAAATATAAATTTACTTGTATATTTCCATCTTTTATGATTTTGTATATTCTGTACATATGCTTTTTTTGTCTTTACTTGTCACTTCATACCTATGCCTAACATAAGTATGGAGATGCTTTTAGCTGCATTTTTTATCACTTTTATGTTATATTTTCTTTTTAAATAAAAACATTGTTTATTTTATTACTCATCCAGAACAAGTCAAAACTTTCAAAACCATACTATTTATATATATTCCAAAAATCTGTGTTGATAAAAATGCAAATTATTAAATTTTCAAATTTACTACTCCTTCTCATAACTAGATAGATATAAATATCCGGAATAAACTTTTAAATGCTACTTAGTAAATTTAATTACAATCGGAGTTATTATTTTAGCAAGTCTACTTTAATATATCAAAAATACATATATATATATATATACAATAGAAGCAAAACATATTATATTCACCAAATAATTTTAGACTGTAATTATCCTTACTCCATTCTTATCGAAATATAGGAAATACAAACTATTATAGTTGCTCTCAAAATTTGTTATCCAACTCTTGAATATTTATTTATTTCTACTTGGCATGTTTTCTTACGCAAGCAAGTATCTACGAGTATGTGCTCCTAGTAAAAGAAAAGAACTTATGTCAATGGGAATAAGATTTCATTTTGTACATATAGGCATCCAATAAATATGAAACGATTATATGAAAAGGAGTATGTGCTCCTCTAAATATACATTGGATTCAAATAAAAACTCAAGTATGCATTGTATTTTTTGCCACTTTGGAATTACATTCCTTAGTAGTTATAACAACGCATAACTTAGATAAAAAGATGATAGAATACAAAAATGTATCACTTCAACAAAAGCCTATTGTATAGATAAATTTCACCCTTCCAAAGTTGATATTCT
Source organism: Platanthera zijinensis (assembly GCA_039513925.1). Lineage (NCBI taxonomy): Eukaryota > Viridiplantae > Streptophyta > Magnoliopsida > Asparagales > Orchidaceae > Platanthera > Platanthera zijinensis. The sequence goes on from CM077079.1 coordinate 218,695,609, forward strand.
ATTTTTGTTTAAAATTTTGAGAGAGCATAAATAATAGGATGTATATTTTCCAACATATCTCGTATAAGATATAGTAATCATAAATCCAATCTACCCTTGTTATATCTGATTTTAATATGTGCTTGCTATTTGTTTTCCAAAAAATTTTATGGCTATAAATTCTAACTCTAGTATCAATGATATATATACGATAGCATTTAACTCTTTATTCATCGGATTTTTATACCTGTTTTATCTTGAAGAATTAAATTGATAGTAAATAGAAAATTTCATAACTTTTAAATATACAAAACTCTACATTTTCTCTGGAATAGCAAAATCTAAGTATGGGGGTATTTGATGAGTATAAAAATGTACAATTTTGTATAGTATTAATTTTGAATATTTATAAATAAAACCTTAGTTTTTATATATATAACTAATTATTTTAGTTATATTTTTTTTTTTATGTTTTATATTTATTTTCTAAGTTTTTCTGAAATTTTATAATTTTTACTTAGGTCACGCCCCTAGGTCATGCCCGTGACCTAGGGAGTGACAGCCCTGTTTAATTCCTTTTTATTTTCTATTTTTGTTACTTAGGAAAATCAGAAAAACTTGTTGGACATGCCTCAGCTACATGCCCGTGACCCGCACCGGTGTTAGCCCGTTTCTAGTAAGATGTCACGCTATCGCCACGCCCCGTATCGCCTGATGAACTGACTGTCAGACACGCCCGTGACCCAATTCGACACGCCCGTGACTTGATGAAGTTCTATCCATAGTTCAAACCAACTTGACATGTGTCCCGACACGCCTCCTCTACACGTCCGTGACCTAGTCATGCCTACTCGACATGCCCGTGTTTGGGGCGTGTTGTTTCTAAATTTTTTTTCTATAAATAGAGGGCCAGAGCTTTGTAAAATTATTCGAACACCAGCAGATTCCTTAAGAACTGTTAGGATTTCCCAGCTCTCTAACAAAGAACTAGTAGTAGCTTTCAAGTATTCCAAGTTCTGTAAGTTGTAATTTTTTTCAGCTTTATTTTCAGCTTTGTGGAAAGTTGTAATAACTTTTGAATTTATAAAATAGAATGTTTCAATTTCAATTATGAGTACTTTAAAGTTTTATTTTCTGTTTTACTTTACTTTATTTTCTCATACTATCCCGAATGAAAGACGAAGCTCTGCTTATGTCCTGGATTAAGATAGCGTGAAACTACTTTCAAAACTATTTTTCAAAACCTTATTATTTCATACTATCCCGAATGAAAGGTGAGGCGAAACCTTATGACCTAGATTAAGATAGTGTGAAAGCTTTTCAATAGTTTAGATTTTACTACCCTATCCCGAATGAAAGGCGAAGCAAAAGCTTAAGTCCTGGATTAAGATAGATAGGTAGATATTATTTTCTGCACTTTATACCGCCCCCATCCTTATGTGAGGCTAAGAACTCTTAGCACTTGGTCAAGATGAGCTCTGGGTTGGATATTATTTCAACTCTACGTTCTAGTTATTCTAACTAGGGTTTATTGTTAATTGATCATATACCAGGTGAAGAGACACTACGTTTAACATTAACCCATTTTAAACGCAAGCCTCCCTGATCGTACTTTCGAGTCAGTGATGCTACCAAAGGGACCCTCTCGTTAAGTTAGGTAATAAAGAAATAGAGTTGTTCTTTAATAGGTGAATTAATATTCTCTCATAGTAATTCTGAAATCAAGGACTACCTTCTGAGTCCTTATCTTGATAAAACCACGTATTTATATTTTTCTGTCTTTTATATATATATTTTTAATATAAACTTCACTCCATTCTTTTGATAAGATAATAGTCTGTTCTAAAAGGTAGAATAATTAACACTGATCCTAGGAAAAAATGTGACCTTGATATTTTCTACAAAATACTATACTCCTATGTGATAGGTACTCTTGTCTTAATCCACATGATATAAGTAAGTAAAAAAAGAGATAGACTTATATACGTAAAAGATTATATAACACCAAATCTATCCTCTTTAAATCAAAATTTATTTATCAGGAACATAAGGACCTTCTTCAACAATCATGAAGATCCTTGGATCCAGAGCTTCCATAAAGAATTTTATTCTTTCTTTCCACATCACAAAATTATTCTTTGTGCACACGGGAAGCTTGGGAAAATCCTTGGCTCTGTCCATGCTTGAATAACTCAAAGACAACTTGGGGTAGATCTGATCAAGGTGTTAACCTACTAGTGATCAACCTCCCTCTGATACCAATTGAAAGTGTTTAGTTGTCTACCTAAATCACCTAGAGGCGGGTGAATAGGTGAGTTGTGCGTCTTTTTTCGGAATAAAAATTTAGAGATCTATGCACACAATTATCAACCAAGCAATCACAGACGACAAAAGATTTATAGTGGTTCCCCAACCTTGGGTACATCCACTTTACCTCACCGATCTAGCAAAGCACTAGACTCGGCTACTCCACTATCTTGGATTGAAAACCAATCCTAAACCTCGGAACAAAGTTCCTACAATCTCGATCCACAACACGGATCTATACTCGAAAGATAAAACTTCCTATAACTCAGAGAAAAAAAGAGCTCCTACACTCGGAGAGAAATCTCCTACAAGAAATAAATTAAGAGTAATTGAAAATACACACAATAATTCTCAGATCTGGAAACAGTCGGCCAAGGTCTTCTTCTTTGATCTTTGCGGGTCTAACAGAAATGTTGAAGAAGAAACTCGACACGATCTGGATCTGAAATTTCTTTGACTCACACGATCCGAGAGATGATGAGTTGACGAGCAATCTCGATCTGTAAGTCGACCTTGATCTGAATCTTCTTGAACGCAGGCCCTAGGCGATTTGCACGATGAAGATCGGCGGAGGCTTCCATTTTTGGAAAGAGAAAATTGAGATTCAAAGACTTAGAATATTTCTTTGACAGCTTGTTAGGGTTAGTCGAAATGATAAGACCTTATATAAGATCTCCCTAACGGTCATATTTAGTCTTAATGATGTATACGTGGACTAATCACGTCAAGGCATCAAAAATTAGATCTGATAAGACTTAGGAATTTTTCTGAAAAAGTTCAGAATTTCTCGAGTAATAAGTAAACTACTTGAGTGCTAAGACTAGCTCTCGAGTGGTTGGCTCTGACTACTCGAGAAGAGCTAATTCTTGAAAATCTGAATCGATGAAGTAAATCACTCGAGTGGTTGATGGATCACTCGAGTTTTATACTTACTTCTCGAGAGGTAGACAGAACTTCTCGAGAACTAACTTCTATCACTCGACATAATCTTCTCAACTACTCGAGTACTCAGCTGGACTACTCGGGTACTTGACTTAGAAAAAATTTCTTGAGACATAAATAACATCACTCGAGAAAGAGAGCTTATCTACTCGAGTACTGGACTTAGTTTCTCAAGTGCAAGATAAGATCCACTCGAGAACCACTTCCATACTCGAGATGTTTACTTAATCTTCTCGAGTGCTGCTAAGTATTCTACTCGAGTACAAAAAGGACTACTCGAGTATGATACTTAAAATTTTATCAGCTTTATGGATTTGACTTTTTCATCCCAAACAGCATCCAATCTTCAACTATTAGTCCATGTGCTTGAATAAGAAGTGTATCCCAATAGAGAGGCTACACATGGGTCAATACCTTGGATCACACAATGAGGAATTACATTGTATGGTCCTATGTTTAATGACCCACTGTAGACTAACATATGTCTACACTTAGCAATGTATCCTACAAACACATAACTAGAAAAGAGATCAAATACAAACTAATTCATCTTAGTTCAAGGGTGACTTCATGAAAATCTAGGTGATTGTGGATACAATACCCAACAACTATCTCTACTGCAGTTTCTGAGGTGGAGGCAACTCAATCCAGGATATCTATCACCACTCAGGTTGACAGAATGATGCACAACCTAGAGAAGCAGATTGACAAGATGTCAGGTGCCCCTCCAGTTTCTCCGGAGGAGGTGGTCACCATTTCTGAGGAGGTAGGAGATGATGTTATACATTATCCTGTCCTAGGTGCTACGGATCCAGCTCATATTTCTCCATCTGCTTCTATACTAGTGCTGCAAAGCACTCCCAGTTCAAGTGATCAGATGCGGAAAGTTTTTGAAGAAATGTTTGTTAGGCAACAGGCTAAATTTGATGCCTCGTTGCAGAAAGTGGTCAAAAGAGTTAAGCAATCAGAGAATTTTATGCTTTATGGTCTTACTGCAGTTCAAGTAAAATTTGATAAGCTAGAGTCCAGATTTGATGCAAAATATGAAGAAGCTGCAACTGTTGTAACTCTTATGATGAGAGGACTTAAGCACAACGAAGGAGTACTGAAAAATGTTGACACAAATGCTCTCTCTCTCATCGAGGCCCATAACAAATCAATGGCACATTATGACTCTTCTTTGAAATCTTATGCCAATGCAATTATTGTAGAAGCCAAAAAGGGGGAAGATGCCCTTACAGCTAAGATTGTCGGTGTTGAAAAGGCTATGTTCGATCAATTCACACAATCAAATGACTACAGCTATAGAAACACCGTTTGGTTACATGGTCAGTTTTTCCCGTCTCAAGTTCCTATTGAGCCTGTTCATGTTGATGTTCATCCGGCTCCGGACTACACTCAATACTGGGCAGACTCATAGGACTTCTCTCAGGCTCATGTTGATGTTGCTGCTGCTGTGACTCCAGAGGTTCAAGCTGCTACTGATGCTATCATTGTTGTGTTCTCTAAGGATCAGGTTCTCAAGAAAAGGAAATTTGGAGAAGGTACTTCCGAAGTCAGACCAGAACCGGCCTATCCAGCTCAAGTTAGATAAGGTCCTAACCGTGAAATGGATGAAACTTTGAGCCCAACTTCAAAAGGAATTATCTTGGACACATTTTCCTTGTATGAGCTCGGAGTGGAGAAGCATCAGGATCATTATAGTCCAAAAGAATGGAACAGATACAAAGAGGCCTGCACCAGGAGGAGGATTCATTTCCAAAAGTACAAGAATGTTGATCCTATGCTTCCTCCTCCTCCAAAGTACTATCTAAAGCCCTTAGAATATTTTGAGAGACAGTTGTTGAAAAGAAAGAACAAGAAGACCTAAATTGTTATATATATTTCAATGTTATGTGTTGTGGCCTGCCCTCCCTAATCTAAAACACTTTTCATATATATATATATGATTTTTCTAATTGTCTTGGAATGCGTGTAATTATCTTTTTAATTTCTTTCATATTTTCAAGCCTTAATTTAATTTTATTTGGTATGTGCAATTCACCTTAACTTGTAGGATTTTGGCTTCTTCAAATAAGGGGAGATTGTTAGGTATTGTATCCACAATAACCCTGATTTGAAGAAGGGTCTAGTCAAGCTAAGATGAATTGAGTTTGTATTTGATATTGCTTTTTAGTTATGTGCTTGCAGGTTTACAATGTCAAATACACACCAATGTCAGGTTACAGTGGGTCACTAAACACGGGACTATACAATGTAATCCTTCATTGTGTAGGCCAATGTATTGACTCAGGTGTAATTTTTCTATTGGGGTGTACTTCTATCCCAAGTATAGGAGGAGTGAGGAAGGCCAAAGACAAGAAGTCGGAAACGAAGAATTTTACCCAAGTAAAATTCGGCGAGTATGGTGAATCATAAACGTCGAATTCATCGAGTATCCCCTTGATACTCGCCGAATTCGTCGTGTATGCTTCCCAATACCCGCTTAATTAGCCGTATATACTTAGGATAAATTCTCTGGGATTCCAGTTTTTGACCAAGGAAAATTCGACAAGTATCACTGGCGATACTCGCCGAATTCACTAGTGATACTCGACGAATTTAACAAGTATCCCAAGTGATACTAGTCGAGTATGTCTTAGGTAATTTTCGGCGTAATTCATTACCTAAATTCGGAGAGTATCATACCTGATACTCGACGATTTTCACTGAATTTTCCTTGTCAATTTTTTCATTTTTTCCCCTGGTTCGAAACCGACGGCCATGCATAGTGTAATTCTAGGGTTCTTTTTAGGAAACCTTTTATAGCCATTTGATTTTGAATCTCTCTATAAATACCTAAGATGATTTTGACATCATTAAGGATCCAAAACCTAATTGTTGATTTCGATCTACAAGAACTTCCCAAAAAGTTTTCCGTCAGCCGCTCGATACCTGCTTCGCGAAATACTTCCGATCGGCCGCGACTTTGATCAATACTCTTCTTCTACGACATCTTCAACTGGATCGATTCTTCCTTCAAGATTCTTTCTACTCCAGTCCATGTCAGTTGAAGATTCAAGATCCAAAGATTTCAAGTTTTCCGAGTTCTCTAAGATTCAAGATCAACCCTTCCAAGAACGTCAGATCAAGACTTGTAGTCGTGTATTGTTGTTGTAATATTATTTTTAAATTGTATAGGAGATTTTTCTCCGAGTTTTGTAGATCTGTTTATGGATCGAGAGAGTAGATTCAGTTCCAGATCGAGTTTGTAGATCCGGTTTGCGGATCGATTTGTAGGAGAGTTTGTTCTCCGAGTGGTAAGAACTTCATCTCTGAGGTGTAGGAGTTACGACTCCGAGGTGTAAGATTTGACGAAATCTGAGTTTGGTGAAGTAGCCAAATTTACCCTTCGTGGGAGATAGGCGAGGCGAGATAGTGGACGTACTAAACTCGGGGAACCACTATAAAATCTCTGTGTTTGTGTGCTTGTTATTTAAGATTATTTTTATTCTGTCAAAAGACGCAAACATCACCTATTTACCCCCCTCTGGTGATTTAGGTAGACGCTAGATACTTTCAAGCACTTCTTCCCTGCTAGGGAGAGGAACTTGCTCAACCCGGCGAACTTTCCCGTCAAACATTGAACTTCCTTGGTGCTTTGTGGTGACTCTAGCTCCACTATGGTCTTCACCTTGTCAGGGTTGGGTTCAATCACTGCTAGGGTGGGGAGATGACCAAGGAACTTCCCTCTACTAGCACTGAAGACACACTTCAAGGGGTTAAGCCGTATCTTGAACTTCTATAGGGTGGTGAATGTTTCCTCCAAGTCCTGAAGATGGGAGCCTCCATCTTTTCTCTTTACCATGAGATCATCAACATACACCTCCAGGTTCCCCCCTGCTCCTAAAAACCTGATCCATTATCCTTTGATATATCGCTCCTGCATTCTTCACCCCGAAGGGCATCATCTTGTAACTATAGCATCTCTTCCTCGTGATGAAGTAGACATCCTTGATGTCAGTTTGGTGCATTATAATTTGATGATAAACTGAAAAAACATTAAAAACTCATCACAAAAAAACCGACGGTTGGGTCAACCAGCGCATCATTTCGAGGTAGGAGATAAAAATCCTTAGGGCATGATTTATTCAAAAGAGAAAAGTTGACACACATCCTCCACAACTCGTCACCTTTTTTAACCATTACCATATTGGATACCCAGCCTGGATATTGGATCTCCAATACAAGACCTGCTTTGAGGAGCTTCTCCACCTCCTCCTGGATGGGATCCTCCAGCTTGGTGGCGAAGGTCTTCCTCTTCTAGTGGATGGGGCGTGTTTTTGGGTCGAGGTTTAGAAAGTGGCACACCACGTCTGCATCGATGTATGGCATATCAGTCGCCCTCCATGCGAAGATGTCGACATTCCTCTGGATGCACTCCAGTATCCTCTCCTAGTCTACCGGGCTAAGCCCTCCACTGAACCTCACCTTCTCTCTCTTCCCTGCCCTGGTGAGGACCTTCATCTCAACCACCTCTTCTACTGCTTTCAGCCTGGATTGCTCCTCCCATTTGCTTCTTTCCCTCTCTCCTGGAATGAGAGTCTCTTCTTCCTCCCTTTTTTCCACTGCCATCATCTCATCCTGACCTCCCATCATCTCATATGTCCCACCCTTATGGGTGCAGACCTCCCCTTCATCCTCTTCCTCATCCATCACCACCACTTCTCCATGTGTTGTCGACTCCTTCGCTGCCTTCTCAACCAATTCTACTCCACCCTCCTACCTTGTACACTCCTCCATCACCTTCTCCACTTACTTGTCCTCCTTCATCCACGAGATATTATTGACGGTAGTCACGTAGCACTGCCTCTCTACCTTAAGGTATCCCCTGATTTGAACCTGAACTCCCCCGCTATTTAACTTGATACATTGATGGAATGATACGGAAAGCGTTGATGAGGTGACGTCCAAAAATAGTGTTATAGTTGTAATACCCCCCCCCCCTTTTTTTAGAACCACAGGGTCTTATGCCCAGAACCGCCGCTTTGCGGTGACTCCTTCACGCCCGGGAAGGTCGTCACTATAAAATGTCGATCCTGCCAGCCAAATCGATCACAGAAAAGATAGCAAAAGAGTAAAAGACATGTCCATAGAAATCAAATATATAGTAAATAATCTCCACGAAGGGAGAGTCCACAGAAATAATAATATAGGTACTGAAAATAGGGCTCATGCCCGGTACATCAATATCCTCACTACATATCACTCAGCGCGGAAGTAAAAACTAAACATCTACTAACGATCGGGACTCACAATCCTATTTGTCTGAACTCCGGTGTTAGACTGTCCCATCTCCAAGCGTGCCGACCTCCGGGGCTGCTCCTCCATGCTGGGCTCCATGGTCCCCTAAAATGATGTGGTTCAAAAATCGTTAGTCTAAAAGACTAAGTCTTATCAGCCCCCACCCCTTCCCCCATGGCTCATAGGCACCGAGCGGGGAGGAGGAAAGGAGAGGTAGTGAGGGTAGAGAATGAATAAGAAGCAGGTGATGGCGGAACTAATCTAACAGTTCTATAAGTATATATGGCAGTAACAAAGGTATGAAAAACTGGACAAGAAATAAGTAACTTTAACTTATATTAAAACACATAAGTTAAGAGATCTTCTGCAAGGCTCCTATCATTTAAAAAGTCTCATACCAATTTATACGATAGGGTGTCGGTTTTTCTAGCAAGCATGTATATATTTACAAAATATAAACCTTAACCTATAAGCACGCGAGCTTATAAACCAAGGGATCGTTTTACAGGGCCTATTGTATAAAGCATCCCATACCACTTTATACATAGGTGTCAGGGGTTATATGCAGTGATGAAGCTATGATATGCAAATATGTTATGATGTGATCATGCAAGTGCAACTCACCCACCCGTCTTTGTGCATACAGACCTTTAGTTCCCCCTTTCTGGAGTCGAACCTCCCAGGATAACTCCATTGTGGCAAACGGAAGCGGTGGGTTGGGACTTGCCCACCTCTAAACCGGTAATAGCACCACTAGTCAGACCTATCATACGCCTCGATGCTGGTGCACTAAGCGGAGCTCCTGTGTACTCTTTGCCAGCAAGTCCACTGGACTTAACTTGGCGAAGTGCAAACCACATTTGCCGAGTCAACGTATTGGCGTAGGTGCATCGACCCTCAAATACCGAATACCCACCACCTTATACTTTATGCACATGCAACCTTATATATCAGCTACCGAGCCAAAGCTCCCTGGACCATCCCATCCGTCATAATCAACAACCGAGCCTAGGCTCCCCAGATCGTCCCGTCCGTCACAAACAATAACCGAGCAAAAGCTCGTCGGGCCAACCTGCCCATCACCAAATCCACCAAGCCTACTGCCTGAGTGACCCAACCTAACATCCTGAGACATCGAGGTGAGTGAAAGTCAATCCCTAGTTATACTAGTTACTCTTGCAGTTTATTTTGCCTACAGTTTAGGTTAGCCCAGGACTGCCTAAGGCATACCCCGTGAAGGGTTCTCGAGGGCACTCAGAACTACGATGGGCTGAAGCCCAAAGCTCCCTTTCGTAAGGCACTTATTATTATTGGTTAATACCTGATTCCCGATGCCTTTAGTATTACACTGGTTCTAACCCTAATGTGTTTTGACTTTGTCTCTCCCTCCACAAGAAAGACGATCTTTCGTCGATCCCAAGCACCACCTAATCTTAGACAACTCTACAACCTACTTATCCCAACTTCTAATAGTATACTTTAATCCACTTTACTAAAATCAATAAACCACGATCCCATCTCCCTACGACCATTCTCCATGTTAACACGATTTCCGTAGTTTTACTAAATGCAGACCATCTTATGTTATATGACGTGCATGATAGGAGGTACTCTCAATTTTCATCCAAATTCCCTAAGATATTTATTGAGGGTCTACCCTTATATATTCAGTCTAAATCCAGAAATTTATAATTTTCTAATTAGATTTGATATTTAATTAATTTTTCCAAAATTATTCCATGGGTGATTTGAACATGAAGCACTAGATTTACTTAGGGTATGACCATAAAAAATTATGAACATTGTATAATAACAAGATATCAGAGAATATTAAATATCATAAACTTTCACAAATCATTTAACCTCAAAATATTTAATCGAAAATAATTCATATAAATAGGGGTATTGAAGGAAGTACCAAAAATACTAGTCCAAAAATTCCTCAAAAATTAACAGAGCTACATTATGATCATAAAACTTCACTGCCTAAGTTTCATGAAATTTCCAAGTCAGAAAATCAGGTAAAAGATTATCCTAAGGAAAACCATCATAATGCACTTTATGAAGACACGCCTTGTAATCTCAATTAAACAACATTTAATAATTTTTCCATGCTTCTATATGCCCTAAACTGTTCTCTGGCTAAGTATCACAATATTCCAGCAATTCATTGTATTTATTTCCTATTTATCAAGATAAGGTGCACTAATTTACTTTACAAATGAAGTATTACAAAGAAAGCTTCAACCACCACAAATAAATTACTAGTGCAACTACATGAGATCTTAATAGCCTTTCCATAGTTTCAAATCATTCAAAGACACATAAATCATAATTACATCATTACCATCAAAAAGGGAATTATGGAAGCTATAACTACAAGGGTGAGCTACTGATATCTAAACAACCTAAGATAAATCCCAGAGGCTAATAATACTATGAAATTGACCTTACCAAAGTACCACCAAGATTCAAGGTCATATGACCCATTAAATAATTTCTAGGGTTTAAGAACCTAAATACTTACTAAGTTGTTTAAGTGGGGTGCATGTGTCCAATTACCACCATATCTCTCCCTAGGGCATTTCACCACCCTAGGATCACATGGACTAAATCCCAAGTCCATCCAAAGACATAACACCCTATGTCCCTCACAAGCCCCCAAAGTTCAACCTTAAGGTTTGAACTTGGGTCCTAGGGCAAATCCACCCTAATCCACCCCATAATCCATGTGAGGGAGCTTACTGACATAAAAAATCAGTGGCAAAATTTTCAACCTCTGTTGAGGTGATTTGGCCACTTAAACCCATAAGGGACACTTTGACCTAAATTCCCCTTTTTGGTCCAACTTAGGGTTGGCTTATTTTCAAACTAAATCATCTCCAAATGGGATGAAAATTTATACGGTGACCTATATTGACCCCAATAACCTTTAAACAAAATTTGAAAGAATTTGAAAATCATTAGGCCCCCTAATTAAATTATTCTAGGATTATTAAATAATTACAAAAACTATAAGAGAAGTATCTCGAAAAATTCTCATTTTTGGATAAGTTCTATGTTTAGGAAAGACTGACCCCCATACAAAATTTCAAGTCATTTGGATTGCTGGATTGATGGGGGCACTCAAAACAATGTCTGATCTAGCCTAGGTATAGATCTCACCAAAATGAGTGATGTGGTCTAACCACTTACTAAAATTGGTTGAAATTAATTTTAAATTAAAGTAGACTTCAATGGCTACAATTTTCATGTTGGTCACTTTTTCTTTAGGGGACCCTAGGTATTTTTAATATTTAATTTAAAACAATCCAGTAAACAGGACAAAAATTGATAAACAAAAATTAAATAAATCCAGATCAAGCACGAATCTTAAAGCATATCCAGTGGCTCCTAGCCATCTTCTTCCTCCAGCCAAGGGCCATGATTGGCCAAACCTGGAGCTTATTCCAAGCCCATTTCCCGGCCACCCGGCCACCTCCCTGGCCGGCCACCACCGCCACCACCTTCATTGAGGTGGGGGCTATCGCCCTCCGGCGGCTCGGCCGCCAGAGGGGCGGTTTCCGGCGATCCCGCAAGGTTGAAAATCCATGGAAAAATCTGAAATTTCTCTCACCAGATTAGGCTCAATTGAGCCCGATTTCTCTCCTAAAAGATTTAAAGATCTAGTCCACGAGAGAGGAGTAGAGGAGGACCTTCAACCGTGTTTGCTGACGGGTTTGGTGGTGGTGCGCCATGGCCGAATTTTGGAGCTTTGGGCATTCTACAACAGCACTACCAAATTGCTCGAAATCTTCAGGGAAGATGTGGAAATGACTCCTCTGGTCCTAAGGAATCTTTTAAAACCATCAAATGGGGGAGGGGATGGGTGTGGAATCAATGGCCATTAATGGCCATTAATGGAAAATTTTAGCCTATGGAGTGTTCACTGAATTCAGGCCCTATGTGGCTGGCTAAGGCTGTTGATCTTCTCAAAACTGAAGGGAGAATGAATCCAGCATGAAGAGAGGAGCTCTTGGCATCCCTATGCCATGAATGGCCTTTATTCCCCCCCCCCCCTTTCTCTCTCCTCCATTAAAGGGGAAAATGGAGCTTTCTCTCTCCTTCCCATCATGGCTGAATTTGATCTCTCCTTCAGCCTATTGGCACCCCACTAACTCATATTAATAATAAAAATGAGGTTAGCCTAAGTGGGGGAAATGGGTTTGAGCTTGGGTTAGCCCATTTGGGCTAATTTGACCTATTTCAAGGATTGAGTTGACCTTGGTCAAATTGACCATTTGGGTTGATCCCAATGGGTCCTTGGTGACCCATTGGCCTCCCCTAAAGTCTAGAAAGGCTTGAGTAGTGTTGGTTGGGCATCTTGGGGGTCACATGACCCTTAGTTAGGGCACTTTGACCAAGTTAGGGCTAGAGTTAACTTTGGTCAACATGACCATTTGGGTTGACCCCAAGGGGTCCTTGGTGACCCCTTGGCTTCCCCTAAGGTCTAGGAAGAGTTATGTAGGGTTAACTTTGCACTCTGAAGGTCACTTGCCCCTTAGTTAGGGCACTTTGACCACTTTAGGGCTAGGGTTGACTTGGGTCAACTCAGGCTCTAGAGTTGACCCTAATGGAACTTTGGTGACCCATTGACCCCACTTTAGATCTAGGAAGACCCTGGTAGGGTTGTTTGGGCTTATTAGGGGCACATTGCCCTTAGTTAGGGCACCTTGCCCAATTTAGGCCTAGGATAGTCTTAGGTCAACTTGGCCACCCTGGGTTGACTCCAATTGATCCTTAAGGCCTTTCAATAGATTGGTGAGGTCATGGTGTGTCTTGGAGTCATGGTGAAGCCCCATGATCATCCTAAACTAGGGTTTAGGAATCTATTATTTGTAGACCATAGTGATCTCACCTACATTCCTAGGTCCACTTGGTCTTCTTGGGCTTCCTAGGGTTTTGTCATGACCTAGTCATGATAAAACCACTCCTAGGGGGTCTAGTTGTCTGAGGGATGTTACAAATCCCAATACATAAACAAAAAATTTTGTCCCCGAAATTCGAGTTAGGCCTACAGGTTTTTAGGTATGAAAAATAAATTGTAACATCCCGAGAGGTTGTAAGGAATACCTGACTGAAGAGCTCTGGGTACCTTTGTTGCATCAAGTCCTGTGGCTCCTATGTGTGCTCCTCCTGCCCATGATTTCTCCATAAGACCTTGACCAACGGGACCTTCTTGCATCGTAAGACCCGTATCCCCTTGTCGTCAATCCGGACCGGCTCCAGGTGAACTAACCGATCAGATGCATCCGGCCCATCCGTGGTTGTAATCTGCTGCTCTGGGCATAGTAGAGCCCTCCTAAGAGAGGATACGTGGAACACGTCGTGCAGACCCTCCAACTCTAGCGGCAACTCCAGCCTGTATGCTAAGGGACCGATCCGCTCTAGGATCCTGTAAGGCCCCATATATCTTGGGATGAGCTTCTTCTTCCGACCACGCACCCATAAAACTCCATGCATTGGTCGGATCTTCAAGAATACCTGGTCCCCCACCTGAAACTCCACCTGACGATGTCGAGCGTCGTAATACTTAGCCTATTTGCTCTGAGCCTCTAACATTCGACCCCGTATTAGACTCACCTGAGCCTTGTTGTCCTCAACAAAATCTGAGCCCAGCACCTTCGGATCCTCGTCCTGAATCCAAGACAGAGGAGTCCTACATCTTCGCCCTTATAAAGCCTCATAAGGGGTCATGCCGATGTTGGGCTTGTGGATGTTGTTGTATGGGAACTCTAGTAACGGTAGCTTCCTCTCCCACGGCTCACCGCGATCCAATATGCAAAGTCACAGCAAATCCTCCAGAGTCTGATTGGTACGCTCTGTCTGTCCATCCATCTGAGGGTGAAAAGCTGTACTGAATGTCAGCCGAGTGCCCAAGTAAGTCTGCACTGATCGCCACTCCCTGGACATAAACCGTCCATCCCGATCTGATACTATTGTCCTAGGTATGCCATGATATCGGACGAACTGCTCCATAAATTTCCAAACTAGCACACCAACCGAGTCATCCTTTCTGATCGGGATAAATCTGGCTACCTTCGTCAGCCAGTCGACGATCACCCAGATCGAATCGTTCCCCGCCCGTGATTGGGGAAGCCCATGTATGAAGTCCATCGCGATATCATCGAACTTGCACTCCGGCACCGAAAGTGGTTACAGTAATCCTGCGGGGTTCCTGCACTCTGTCTTAACCAGCTGGCATGCCTCGCAGTGGGTCACGAAGTAAGTGATATCCTTCTTCATGCCTGGCCAGTACATGGTCTTCTTCAGATCGGCCGTCATCTTGGTGATGCCTGGGTGCACCGAGTACCTACTGTTGTGAGCCTCAGTCATGATGTCCTCCCGGATTCTGTCCCCAGCCGGTATATGCACTCTGCCTCTGAAGCATATCATCTCGTCTCTCTCTGTATATTCCCCAACCATGCCTGCCTCCAAGGATCTGAAAACTGGCTCCAACTTGTTTTATTTCCTCTGCTCAGCTCTGATACGATCTCGAATGTCATCGGTGGCAACCAACGACGATAGGTACTCCCGGTATAGCTCTGGGTGATCCTTAGACACCAGGGATATCTGCATCTTGTCTAACATCTGAACCAACTCCATGGACATCAACTGAGGCCCTGCTTCTGATGTTGTAGCCTTCCAGCTTAGCGCGTCTGCCACCACATTCGCCTTCCCTAGGTGATAATGTATCGTATACTCATAATCTGAAAGGAACTCTACCCATCGTCTCTAACGAACGTTCAGCTCCTTCTACGTATCAATATATTTCAGATTTTTATGATCCGAAAATATGTAGCAGTCCACTCTATAGAGGTAATGCCTCCAAATTTTCAGCGCGAACACTATTGCCCCCATCTTCGGGTCATGAGCAGGATAGTTCTTCTCATGCTTCTTCAGCTGTCGTGAGGCATATGTTATCACATGACCTTGCTGCATCAGTACAGCACCCATCCCCTGAAAAGACAAATCCACATACACCTGAAAACCCTCCTTCCCAGATGGAAGGGCGAGGATAAGGGCCGACGTAAGCCGGCTCTTCAACTCCTGGAAGGCCGCCTCATACAGTGGCGTCCAAACGAATGGAGCGTCCTTCTTCGTCAATGAAGTAAGTGGGAGGGCTATCTTAGAAAACCCCTTCACAAACTTCCGGTAGTACCCGGCCAATCCCAGGAAACTTCGAACATCCATGGTCGTCTTCAACTGAGGCCAGTCCCACACTACCTGGATCTTCATGGGGTCCATTGTCAATCCCGCTCCACTGATAATATGGCCCAGAAAGGCCACCTCTGTCAGCCAAAACTAGCATTTGCTGAACTTGGCGTAAAGTTGATGCTCCCTGAGCTTCCACAGCGTCAAAGCCAGATGTTGTGTATGCTCCTCCTTCGTTCTTGAATAGATGAGGATGTCATCTATAAATACTATGACAAACCGGTCGAGGTATGGCTCGAGCACCCGGTTCATCAAATTCATGAAGGTTGAGGGCACATTCGAGAGCCCAAAGGGCATCACGGTAAACTCTTAAAGTCTGTATCTACTATTGAAGGTTGTCTTCGGGATATCATCCTCATGAATGCGCAGCTGGTAGTAACCCGATCTCAGATTCAATTTTGAGAACCAGTGGGCTCCCTCCAACTGATCAAACAACTCATCTATCCTTGGCAGTGGATAGGTATTTCGGACTATCAGTCTATTCAGATCCCGTTAGTCGATGCATAGTTGGAGCGACCCATCCTTCTTCTTGACGAATAGTACCGGAGCTCCCCAAGGAGAGGAACTCGGTCTAACGAACCCATCCTCCTCCAGTTCCTTCAACTGACTCATAAACTCCACCAGCTCCTTGGGAGCCATCCGGTAGGGATCCTTTGATAATAGCTTAGCTCCCGGCACTATCTGTATCTAGAAGTCCTTTTCCTGATGTGGGGTTAGCCCTGGTAGCTTCTCTGGGAACATGTCAGCAAAATTCCGCACCACTAGAATACTAGAGATGGAATCCTTGGCCTCGACCATCTCAAATAGCACCTGGTATACCTCTTCTCCCTGCAGGTGGGCCTTGACGGCCTATACGAATGACAATAAGAGAGGGGTGGTAAATATAATACCTTCGATGACGACATAGGAATCTTCATACCTCAAGGTGACTCTCTTCGCTAGGCAGTCAATCTGGGCATGGTTCCACTGCAACCACGTCATGCCCAGGATCGGATCGAAGACTGTCATCCTTAGGATCGTCACTGGTGCTTCGAATGCCTTTCCTCCGATCTCCGCCTCCATGTTGTAGTAGGCTGAGGTGAATAGCTCCGATCCGTCGGGTAGACGCACCCTCCTCATCAAGCCAGTAAATCGCTCCACGCCTTCTAGCCCTTCCACGAAGGCCTCCGACACGAACGAGTGTGAAGCACCCATATCGAACAGCGTATAAGCGGGCTTGCCGCTGATGAAGACTATGTCTGGGGTAGTTAAATATCTTAGAAATCTAGTTATGGGTTTCTTTCCTAGTCTGTCAATTCTATATCCATGAGTCTAATTATTTAGGAAAGAAAGAACTTAAAATTCACTAGCATACCTGTGATCACTTGCTCCGGGTTCCGTGGTTGAGCTAGATCCTGTGCATACACTTGCTCCCTCTCCTGCATGTTATCTCCGTCGTGGTATCCACGCCCTCAGCCACCAAACTACTGAGCAGGCGGGGCAGCCGGTGGTGCTGGTAGTGGTGACCCCTTCATGGGGCAGTTCCTTCGGATATGCCCCACCTGATGACAGTAGTAGCACTCGGGCGGGGGATATGCCATACCCCTGGGTATCTGCAGCTACCGCATTTGGAGAGGTTGAGGAGCCATCACCACTGGTTCCCTCTGCTCTTATCTCACCTCCTGACGAGGTTGATCCTCTATCCTTCTTCCATCTCTCCCATCAGTAATACGGCCATGTCGCTGATCATTTCTGGCTCCCCGGCCCTGATCCTCGGTTGGACGCTTCCGGCCTCAAGTAGTGTGCCAATCTGCCTCAATACTCTTCGCCATCTCCAATATCCGAGGAATAGGCCCGTCGGATACGAACAGTAGAGCCTCTCTCAGATCCTCTCGTAGGCCCTTGTAAAACCTCTTGGTGTATCCTGCCTCATCCAGCTGATAGGAGTCTGCGAACCGGGCTAGATGATTGAACTCCCGGTGGTACTCCAGCACTATCTTGCTGCCCTGCCTCAACTGTAGAAATCTGTATTCAAGCTCATCTCTGGCCGACTGCGAAACAAAATGCTCCAATAGTGTGGCCCTGAACTCCTCCCAAGCAATCTCTGTAACCTCTCTATCAGCAAACGTCATGTCCAGCGATGTCTTCCACCATCTATTGGCATGGGACTCCAATCAAGAGACCACCAAAGGCACCCTCTCCTCCCATGGGCACCGTATCCTGGTCAGCATCTCATATATGATGTCCAGCCACACCTCCGTCCGAACTGCCAACTCTGTCACCAAGTAAGACGGGGGGAGAAAGTCCTCGAAAAATACTCATCCAATTGGCCCCCGGGTTTGGCTGCGGAGCCAGAACCTGCTGGGCCCTAAAAGCCTCCAGTATGGCTGTCATAGTCTGCGCCATCTCCGACTACAGGAACGGAGTGGGGACCGGGGGAGGTGGTGCAACATTCGGAGTCTGCTAGACTCTGCCCAGTGGTATAGGCTGTGCCGGGGGATGCGTAAAAAAAGTCATTTGTAAATAATCGACTCAAACCTAATTAAAAGTGGACAATTTACATGTGATCCCCCATATGGGCACACCACTGCTTCTGCTGCTTAGTTTGTCCCCAAACTAAACTCGCACGGGGGTGACCCAGGGTTTGTGGACTACTACCTTTCCGATCGAGGTCTCCTCTGATACCGCTTGTAAGACCCCCCCCCCCCCTTTTTCTTTTTAGAACCACGGGGTCTTATGCCCAGAACCGCTGCTTTGTGGTGACACCTTCACGCTCGGGAAGGTCGTCACTACAAAACGCCGATCCTGCCGGCCAAATCGATCACAGAAAAGGTAGCAAAAGAGTAAAATACATGTCCACAGAAATCACATATATAATAAATAATCTACATGAATGGAGAGTCCACAGAAATAATAATATAGGTACTAAAAATAGGGCTTATGCCCGGTACATCAATATCCTCACTACATATCACTCAGCGCGGAAGAAAAAACTAAACATCTACTAACGATCGGGACTCACAGTCCCAGCTGTCTGAACTCTGGTGCTAGACTGTCCCATCTCCAAGCGTGCCGACCTTCGGGGCTGCTTCTCCATGCTGGGCTCCACGGTCCCCTAAAATGATGTGGTTCAAAAACCGTTAGTCTAAAAGACTAAGTCCTATCATCCCCCACCCCTTCCCCCATGGCTCCTAGGCACCGAGCGGGGAGGAGGAAAGGAGAGGTAGTGAGGGTGGAGAATGAACAAGAAGCAGGTGACGACGGAACTAATCTAACAGTTCTATAAGTATATATGGCAGTAACAAAGGTATGAAAAACTGGACAAGAAATAAATAACCTTAACTTATATGAAAACACATAAGCTAAGGGATCTTCTGCAAGGCTCCTATCGTATAAAAAGTCTCATACCAATTTATACGATAGGGTGTCGGTTTTTCTAGGAAGCATGTATATATCTACAGAATATAAACCTTAACTTATAAGCACGCTCACGCGAGCTTATAAACCAAGGGATCATTTTGCAGGGCATATTGTATAAAGCGTCCCATACCACTTTATACAATAGGTGTCAGGAGTTATATGCAATGATGATGCTATGACATGCAAATATGTTATTATGTGATCATGCAAGTGCAACTCACCCACCCGACTCTGTGCACACAGACCTTTAGTTCCCCCTTTCTGGAGCCAAACCTCCCAGGATACCTCCGTAGTGGCAAACGAAAGCGGTGGGTTGGGCCTCGCCCACCTCTAAACCGGTAATAGCACTACTATTCAGACCTATCGTACGCATCGACGCTGGTGCACTAAGTGGAGCTCCCGCGTACTCTTCGTTGGCAAGTCCATCGGACTTAACTTGGCGAAGTGCAAAACCACACTTGTCGAGTCAACGTATTGGCGTCGGTGCATCGACTCTCAAATACCGAAAACTCATAACCTTATATTTTAGTCACATGCAACCTTATGTATCAGCTACCGAGCTAAAGCTCCCCGGAACATCCCGTCTGTCACAATCAACAACCGAGCCTAGGCTCCCCGGGTCGTCTCGTCCGTCATAAACAACAACCGAGCCAAAGCTCGCTGGGCCAACCTGCCCATCACCAAATCCACCGAGCCTACTGACCGAGTGACCCAACCTAACATCCCGAGACATCGAGGTGAGTGAAAGTGAATCCCTAGTTATACTAGTTACTCTTGCAGTTTATTTTGCCTACAGTTTAGGTTAGCCCAGGACTGCCCAAGGCATACCCCGTGAAGAGTTCTCGAGGGCACTAGGAACTACGATGGGATAAAGCCTAAAGCTCCCTTTCGCAAGGTACTTATAATTATTGGTTAATACCCAATTCCCAATCCCTTTAGTATTACACTGGTTCTAACCCTAATGTGTTTTGACTATGTCTTTCCCTTCACAGGAAGAGGATCTTTCGTCGATCCCGAGCACCACCTATTCTTAGACAACTCTACAACCTACTCATCCCAACTTCCAATGGTATACTTAAATCCACTTTACTAAAAATCAGTAAACCACGATCTCATCTCCCTACGACCATTCCCCATGTTAACACGATTTTCGCAGTTTTACTAAATGCAGACCATCTTATGCTATATGACGTGCATGATAGGTGGTACTCTAAATTTTCATTCAAATGCCCTAAGATATTTATTGAGGTTCTACCCTTATATATTCAGTCTAAATCCATAAATTTATAATTTTCTAATTAAATTTGATATTTAATTAATTTTTCCAAAATTATTCCAGGGTTGATTTGAACATGAAGCACTAGATTTACTTAGGGTATGATCATACAAAAATTATGAACATTGTATAATAACAAGATATCAGTGAATACTAAATATCATAAACTTTCAAAAATAATTTAACCTCTAAATATTTAATCCAAAATAATTCATATAAATAGGGGTATTGAAGGAAGTACCAAAAATACTAGTCCAAAAATTCCTCAAAAATTAATAAAGCTACATTATGATCATAAGACTTCACTGCCTAAGTTTCATGAAATTTCCAAGTCAGCAAATCAGGTAAAAGATTATCCTAAGGAAAAACCATCATAAGGCACTTTATGAAGACACACCCTTGTAATCTCAATTAAACAACATTTACTAATTTTTTACATGCTTATATATGCCCTAAAATGTTCTCTGGCTAAGTATCACAATATTCCCGCAATCCATTGTATTTATTTCCTATTTATCAAGATAAGGTGCACTAATTTACTTTACAAATAAAGTACTACAAAGAAAGCTTCAACAACCACAAATAAATTACTAGTGCAACTACATGAGATCTTATTAGCCTTTCCATAGTTTCAAACCATTCTAAGACACATAAATCATAATTACAGCATTATCATCAAAAAGGGCATTATGGAAGCTATAACTACAAGGGTGAGCTACTGATATCTAAACAACCTAAGATAAATCCCATAGGCTAATAATACTATGAAATTGATCTTACCAAAGTACCACCAAGATTTGAGGTCATATGACCCATTAAATAATTTCTAGGGTTTAAGAACCTAAATACTTACTAAGTGGTTTAAGTGGGGTGCATGTGTCCAATTACCACCATATCTCTCCCTAGGGAATTTCACCACCCTAGGATCACATGGACTAAATCTCAAGTTCATCCAAAGACATAACACCCTATGTCCCTCACAAGCCCCCAAAGTTCAAACTTAAGGTTTGAACTTGGGTCCTAGGGCAAATCCACCCGAATCCACCCCATAATCCATGTGAGGGAGATTACTGACATAACAAATCAGTGGCCCAATTTTCAACCTTTGTTGAGGTGATTTGTCCACTTAAACCCACAAGGGGCACTTTGACCTAAATACCCCTTTTTGGTCCAACTTAGGGTTGGCTTATTTCCAAACTAAATCATCTCTAAATGGGATGAAAATTTATACAGTGACCTATATTGACCCCAATAACCATTAAACAAAATTTGGGAGAATTTGGAAATCATTAGGCCCCCTAATTAAATTATTCTAGGATTATTAAATAATTACAAAAACTATAGAATAAATATCTCCAATAATTCTCATTTTTGGATATGTTCTATGTATAGGTAAGAGTGACCCCCATACAAAATTTCAAGATATTTGGATTGCTGGATTGATGGGGGTACTCAAAATAATGTCTGATCTAGCCTAGGTATAGATCTTACCAAAATGAGTGATGCGGTCTAACCACATACTCATATTGGTTGAAATTAATTTTAAATTAAAGTAGACTCCAAGGGCTACAATTTTAATGTTGGTCACTTTTTTTATAGGTGGCCCTGGGTATTTTTAATATTTAATTTAAAACAACCTAGTAAACATGATAGAAATTAATAAACAAAAATTAAATAAATCCAGATCCAGCACGAATCTTAAAGCATATCCAGTGGCTCCGGGTCATCTTCTTCCTCCAGCCAAGGGCCATGATTGGCCAACCCGGATCTTATTCAAAGCCCATTTCCCGACCACCCGACCACCTCCCTGGCCGGCCACCACCGCCACCACCTTCGTTGAGGTGGGGGCTATCGCCGGGCGGTGGCACGGCCGCCGGAGGGGCGGTTTCCGGCGATCCCGCAAGGTTGAAAATCCATGGAAAAATATGAAATTTCTCTCACCCTATCAGGATCAATTGAGCCTGATTTCTCTCCTAAAAGATTTAAAGATCTAGTCCACGAAAAGAGGAGTAGAGGAGGACCTTCAACCGTGTTTGTCGACGGGTTTGGTGGTTGTGCGCCATGGCCGGATTTTTGAGCTTTGGGTATTCTGCAACAGCACTACCAAATGGCTCGAAATCTTCAGGGAAGATGTGGAAACTACTCCTCTGGTCCTAAGGAAGCTTTTAAAACAATCAAATGGGGGAGGGGATGGGTGTAGCATCAATGGCCATTAATGGCCATGAATGGAAAATTCCGGCCTATTGAGTGTTCACTGAATTCAGCCCCTATGTGGCAGGCTAAGGCTGTTGATCTTCTCAAAACTAAAGGGGGGAATGAATCCAGCATGAAGAGAGGAGCTCTTGGACTCCCTATGCCACGAATGGCCTTTATTCCCCCCCCCCCCCCTTCACTCTCCTCCATTAAAGGGGAAAATGGAGCTTTCTCTCTCCTGTCCATCAAGGCTAAATTTGATCTCTCCTCCAGCCTATTGGCACCCCACTAACTCATATTAATAATAAAAATGAGGTTAGCCCAAGTGGGGGAAATGGGTTTGAGCTTGGGTTAGCCCATTTGGGCTAATTTGACCTATTTCAAGGATTGAGTTGACCTTAGCCAAATTGACCATTTGGGTTGACCCCAATAGGTCCTTGGTGACCCATTAGACTCCCCTAAAGTCTATAAAGGCTTGGTTTGGGTTGGTTGGGCATCTTGGGGGTAACTCTATCCTTAGTTAGGACACTTTGACCAAGTTAGGGCTAGAGTTGACTTTGGTCAACATGACCATTTTGGTTGACCCCAAGGGGTCTTTGGCTACCCCTTGGCTTCCCCTAAGGTCTAGGAAGAGTTGTGTAGGGTTAACTTTGCACTCTGAAGGTCACTTGCCTCTTAGTAAGGGCACTTCGACCACTTTAGAGCTAGGTTGACTTGGGTTAACTTGGGCTCTAGAGTTGACCCCAATGAATCTTTGGTGACCCATTGACCCAACTTTAGGTCTAGGAAGACCCTGGTAGGGTTGGTTGGGCTTATTAGGGGCACATTGCCCTTAGTTAGGGCACCTTGCCCAATTTAGGCCTAGGATGGTCCTAGGTCAACTTGGCAACCCTGAGTTGACTCCAATGGATCCTTAAGGCCTTTCAATAGATTGGTGAGGTCATGGTGGGGTCTTGGAGTCATGGTGAAGCCCCATGATCATCCTAAACTAGGGTTTAGGAATCTACTATTTGCATACCATAGTGATCTCACCTACATTCCTAGGTCCACTTGGTCTTCTTGGGCTTCCTAGGGTTTTGTCATGACCTAGTCATGACAAAACCACTCCTAGGGGGTGTAGTTGCCTGAGGAATGTTACGATAGCTGCTCGGAGCGTCAATGATGACAAACCGACAGTTCCTCGACACCCCTCCCAGCGTTACGTGAAGTCCAACTCCACCCTCAACCTCCTTCCTCTCCCCAGAGAATCCGAACAATGGCCCTCTGAGGTCAGCACCCTCCTTTTCTCTACCTTCATCGCATCAAAGGCCTTCTTGAAGATCACGTTCACGGAGCTCTCATTATAAACCAGAATTCTAGAGACCGTGAAGTTCTTGATTGTCGTCTAGATCACCAAGGCGTCGTAGAATGGATCCTTATTGTATGACATGTCTTTTGATGAGAAGGTAATATTCTCCTTCGGGGTAGGGTTTGGGAGGTCGAGGAGATGCTCCTTCTGAACATCGTCTAGAAGCTCACCTTACGAGTGGCCTCGATCCCCACTCCTCCATGGATCACCCTGATCCCTCCTCGGGCACCTGTGTCAGCCCGGTCCTCACACATTTCTTCTTTTCACTTTCCGGAAAGGACTTCCTCAATCCTCACTGGCGGTTGCTGCTGTGCTGGAACTCTTGCTCTCCTCACCTCCAAGAAATTTGGGCAGGTGACCATCGCATGACCTTCCTCCTGGTGGAAGTCATAGTAGGGCAACACTACACTACCTCCTCTTCCTCTTATATTTCCCTGCCTTCCCCCACTGTCGCAGGCGATCGCCATAGCTTTTTGTTGTGGGGGGAGGGGAGGCCTCGAACCCTGTCTTCATCCTTGAGGATTGAATCGTCCATGCTCCTTATGGTAATCCCCCCCCCCACCATGGACTTATCTTCCTTGACCCTAAACCGGTCTCTTGGAGCCTCCGAGCCAGGCAGTTGTTTGGTTCATGGTACCCCCAACCTTGCTGTTGCCCCTGGATCCCCTGTCCCCTAGCTTTATCTCTCCTTCTTGCCTCATGTTGCCTGCTTCCTCCCTGCTCCTTATCTTCTCCTACACCAAGTCTAGCCAGCTTTTGGTGAACGTGGGGTTTGCTGCCTCACCCTCAATCTCCCTTGCCTCCCTCTCCATCAACTCCTCAAAAGATAAGGGGGTCCCTCTTCAGCTCCACCCTAAAGAACCCCTCACAAAGCCTGAGGGTGAAGACAAACATCAAGGTATACCCCAACACCTCCCGAACCAACAGGACCTCTTCCTAGAACATATCCACATAACTCCCCGACATATCCTCCGAACCTTGCTTGATTACAACAGGAACTCCGCTCCCTTCTTTCTATCCTTCGACGTAGAGAACTTCAACAGGAATCCCCGACGAAGATCCTCGAAGCAAGAAATTGAGCTCGTGGGAAGCAGGTGAAACAAGTCCCTCGTCTTCTCCTTGAAGGTAATCACGAAGAGTCGACACTTGAAGGAATCCAACATCTGTCGTATGGAGACAATATCCTCGAACCACTGGACGTGTTGAACTAGATTATCCTTGCCCGAGTAGTAAGACATCTTGGGTTCCCTGAACCCCTCTAGAACTAGAGCAGAGACAATCAACTCACTAAAAGGGCTCCCTCCTCCTACTGGGCGAGTGGACCCACTCGCGCATTCATCTCATCCGGTATCTCCGCACTCGCTGGGCTGGGGAACAACTCTCTCCCAACAAGATCTCGCTCTCCCCCTCCCACGACCACCTCCTTCCCAGGCTGTTGGGTCAATTGATCACAATATCCTAGATTTTAAGAAGACCCGCAAGTCAATATTATATACATGAATGTATTTAATATATGTTCAAGTTCATTGTATGCAGGTTGTACTCTGTTACATTGATTTCACAGGTTGTCGGGGTCATAATGACTATTATACCCAAGACAGGTTGCTGAACAGGTAGAAAACTGGCTAAGTCTAGAAGCATCGAGTGAACTCCCTTCACTCAACAGCAAAAGAGCAAAATCATTGACAGAACACACTGCGGTCAAAGTCTCGGAGTTGCTGACCAGAAAACTGGCTAAGTCCAGAAGCATTGAGTGAAGACAGTTCACTCAACGCCAAGAGGCTAAAAGCGTTGACAGAACCTCAAAGCAATCAAATACTCAGAGTTGCTGACCAGAAATCTGTCTAAGGATAGAAGCATTGAGTGAAAGCAGTTCACTCAACGCCTACTCATCAAGAAAACTATCCAAGTATAGAAGTGTTGAGTGAAGACGAGCTACTCAACGCCTCATCACGAAATCAGTTCAAGTACGCCTCATCAAGAAATCTGTCTAAGGATAGAAGCATTGAGTGAAGACAGTTCACTTAACGCCTACTCAACGGGATTTTTGCCCAAAGTACAGAAGTGTTGAGTGAAGATGGTTCACTCAACACCTCATCAAGAAATCTGTCTAAGGATAGAAGCGTTGAGTGAAGAAGCTGCACTCAACGCCTTTATGCAGAGAAATTTCTACCAAGTCCAGAAGCGTTGAGTGATGAAGGCTCACTCAAATGCCTTAACAATTAGACTATAAAAGTCAAAAGCGTTGAGTGCTGAAGGTTCACTCGACGCCTCAAGATGCAGAATTCTGGTTAAGTATTTTTGCGTTGAGTGACAAGGCTTCACTCAACGCCTATGCAGATTGTCTGAAATTTGTTAAGTCCAGAAGTGCTGAGTCATGCTGACGTCATCAAAAATTCAAATGTCGTGGGATTTGGACGCTAGATGATATAAGGCGTCGCTTGCCTTTAGTACAACATTTAATGCAAAAGAAATTTTGCAGCTACCAACTCCGAATGGTTCATACTACACAAAGAGTCATTGAACGGCGGGATACAAAAGCAGAGTCCCGAGCAAGAAGAGGGGTGGCTTTTTGGAGACAGAGATTTTCAGGTCATCATCTTCCTCTCGACGATGGAGAAGTTTTCCGAGAACTCTCTCTTATAATAAGTCTGTGAACAACTAACAAGATTGGCTATTGAAGAGATAAAGAACTGAAATCTCATTCTGTCTTCAACGACAAGTTCAGAAACATTATTTTTTGAGTAAGAAGGAGAAGCAGTGCAAGCTTAAAGTGTTGCTTATCTTCAAGGCCTTTGCTCTAAACTCAACCACAATCAAGGCTTGACGAAGCAGTGCTTTGCAAGTATCTTCCCAGCACAAGCAGAACCATCATGTAGATCTACTCCCTTGGTGTTGTGAAGAAGTTAGGGCTGAGTTTTCTCAGTTTAGAAAGAAGGCTCAAAGAATCTTTTCTCTAGAGCCAGTGCTCTGCAGTTGTCTTTGTTGGAACCCTTGTTCTGATTTGGGCTAGGATCTCTATTAGGTTGTTTAGTTTGTTTTTAGTAGTTTTAGTTTTTGAAAGACTTAACCCAAATAGGGGGAGATTGTTGGTACCCTAGTTTGGATTTGAGTTAAGTCTTTCCTTTTAGTCTCTTGACCCAAGATTTATCTATGGTCAAAGTCTTGTTGTTGAGTTTTCTCTTTTCCAGTAAAATTCTGGCTAAGGGATTTTCGGGTTCGACTATCGTCGAACGCCGATCGACTATCGTCGATCAGCCGGTCGACGATCGTTTGTCTGTTTGACCGACTACCTTCTGTCTTCAGATAGTCGTGCTCTGTCTTTTGTCTGCTCGACGCTCTGCTGGATCGTCGAGCTCTGGTCGACTATCTCTTGATAGTTCGACGCTTTCTGTCTTGTCTTGAGTCGGTCGACTATCTGCCTGGATAGTTCGACTATCTGAGTCGGTCGACTATCTATTGATAGGTCGACGATCTCAGCAGGTCGTTCAACTATAGTCGAAGGTCGTTCGACGATCGGCTGTCTGCATATATAATATTATATGCGTTTTATTCTGTGTTTTATCTCTTATTTTATCTGATATATTTACTATATATTATCTGATAGATTTATTTCATATTCTTCAAAGCAATCCTTGCTATTCTTATGCTTAAGTCTTTCCTATCAGATAAAGTGTTTTTGTCTTATTATTTGACTTACTTTAATGCAGCTGTCCTTTATAGTCGTTGGCTGTAAAGAGTTATTTCTGATGTGATCCCTTTATCTAATATCCTTTATCAGATTGCAGCTGCTGTAGCTTTATGCTTTATATAGAAATATATATCTGCAAGATACGTTTTGCCTTTGTGTTAGGCTTTAGAGTTATCTCAATATCTATAATCTTTAATTCCGCAATCGTATCTACCCCTTCACTTTCAGTCTTCTCAGCATAAGTAGAACAAATTTGAAGATCAACCATCTTATTGATGTAAAGAAGATATGACTGAGCTTTCTCAGTTCAGGAAGAAGAAGACTCAAAGAATCATTTCTCTGGAGTCAAAGTTATGGCTGATTTCACTCGGTCCAGAAAGGCAGACTCAGAGAACATTCTCTCTGGAGTCAATCATCAACAACAATCTCTCTTTCTGTAGGATCTTAATTGATCTGAGTTGTAAGCCTGAAATATAAAGGCTGAGTTGTAGGATCCTATTGTGGATCTGAGGTAGGGTCTGTGTGTTTGAGGTAGGAGATATATTCTCTGAGTTGTAGGGCATGTGTGTCTGAGGTAGGATTCTGCTGAGAATTTGAGGTAGGGCATTTGGCCTGAGGTAGGATCTGAATAAGATATGATCTGTAGGAGAGTAATACTCTCTAAGTGTGGGGCTATCCTCCTAGCCTGAGTTGTAGGAATTTTGAGTAACTCTGAGGTAGGTGATCTGTGGATCAATAAGCTGTAGGAGTAACATTTACTTTGAGTTGTAGGGTTTTGGCCTGAGATAGAACTTGGATGAAGTCTGAGAGATCCTACGGGATCTGTATTGTAAGCTCTTTGAGCCAAGATTTGGAGAAGATTATCTTGTTTAACACACTGTTAGAAAGGTGGGAGAGAAGTGAATGTACCCATATCTTGGAAAACCATTATAAATAATGATGTGTTGATCTTTGTTCTTGAAAGCAAGCTAAATAACTTAGCACTCAACACACCAAAATAAAAAGATAGTCACAAAGACTAAGAATCCTATTCACCCCCGAGTTGTATAGCTACTCTTGAAACAAAGACTTTCATAGGCCGATATCCCGGGGCGTTCTCTCTTAGTTATTGGGACGGGATCACAGGAACGATCGGTGTCGAGCACTTGCTTCTAACGACGAATGTGAGATGTGGGGTCTGCAAGATCTCCCACTTGAATTCTTCAAACATCCCAATCATAGCTCCACTCGTCGGTGGTGGCAGGTTGCCCAAGTCGGTTTCTTCTCCTTTACCTTCAGCCATGAAGCTTAGCTCAAGATTTTCTTGTACAAGTTACGTTCAACGTTCACCGCACCAAAAATATTGAAACCAAAACTTGGTCTCAATGAGAGTTTGAATTCAAGGAGTGTAGTCTGCACCTACTTCTCCTAAACTAGCACACATGACCGGGCACTGAAAACTATGGAACAGACCATTGGTTGAGCGCGAAGGTCCCACCACACACCTAAAAGATTTTAGAGTGCTTCCCCTCCCAAGCCAAAAGCTGAGATGGGCACCTTGGAGGGCGCTCGAAGCCAACCAAAAACGACATGAGAAAGAGAACGAGGGAACTCCCTTCTTCAAAGGTGCCCTGAAGGGTCTATTTATAGTTTTCCAAACCTAGCCTGCAAAAAGCAGAATCCCGCCCTCTGGCTCTACTATATGCAGCCCAAAGTTTGTCTGCCAACAGCCAAACTCTGCCGTTTGGAGAGGCTATTGGCAGGCCAACAGGGACGTCCTGGTAAAAGCATTGCTAGGCGAGTGGCTACTACTATTAACACTCGCCCGATACGACGAGTGCCCAAAGGGACCAGCAATAGCTACCTTGACCGGGGTTGAGGGCGAGTGCGGGCCTAGTTACCCCAATTCGCCTCCCCCTTAGCTTTGTCGCGAGGTGAGTGCGGGCTCGAATCCCCCACTCACCTCCACGCCACTAACGACTTAAACCTTTGTGAGCTGAAGAAATCCGACCCCACTTGCCCATCCAGCTCGCTCAGGCCCAAGACTGCACTTTGTCTTGATCTTCTAAGGGACCTACTCGGCGAATACAGAGTTGTAAAATAACCTTTCAACTCGCTCAAAAAAATATACATTGAATCTAGGAATAATCTTTTTACTACCCGTTCACAACGATGAATTGAGCTTAATCCATTTTCCCACTAATTTTCAACCTACCATTTATATTCCCTCTTGGTATTCCTCTCCTTATGACAAACTGACAGTACATTTCCAGCATTTAATCGAAGACTTCTGAAAAAAATAGATTACGACTTCAATAAAACAAGACTTCCCCGAAAATACATTTTCAAATTACCCCTGCATTGCCTACTTGGATTCCTGTGATGATATTTGACGTTTTCTCCCATTGCAACGGCTCCTTTAAAGCATATAGAGCTTAGCCATTCCAAACAGCATCGCATTCGATATAATATTCAATCTCATTTTAAGAATAATTTAAAGAGTAATCATATATGATTACACACCACAACTAAATATCTTTCATAAGGCCAAATTTTAGTTTGGAGGGGGAGAATTGCAGTAGGATACAGCAAAATTCCAATGCAGCGCCGCAAGGGGATGGGCAGTAATTAGCGTTGTACCAGTTCGATTTGGTTCGGTTTGTAAGCAAAATCGCAAACCGAACCGTCCCTATGTGATTCAAAAAATTTGGAACCGAACCAAACCGCTCAAACATTGAAACCGAACCGAACCAAACCGAACTGCAGTTCGGTTTTTGTGATTTAAATAATGTGATAAAGTCTAAAGATTTATAGAGAGATCGGGGATGCTGCAATGAATGAGGCTCAACCACACAACATGAAAGTATTGTCTAAACACAATTCTAATCACATAACCATTTCAAGACTCAGAAATCAAATGAATGGAAAATAAAATATTCATCAGCATTATTTGTTTGGAGAAAGATCGAGATTAGAGAAATATCTAAACTAGAGATCAACAACAACTTAGATGCATTGTTTGTTTGGAGAAAGATCAAATAGAAAAATATTCTGGAATGACACGACAAAGTCGGTCTGGATTGACCTAGATGAGAAGAAATCAACAGTAGGGAAGAGGAAAAGGAAGAGAGGAGAAATCAACACTAGGAAAGAGGAAGAGAGAAGAGGAAGATAGCTCACCTACGGCGACTGGCGAGAGCGGTGGCCGACGGCCGGCGGGATGAGGAGCGATGACTCAGCAAGATGAGGAGAAATCAACAGTTGCAAAAAGCACGGGTCCAGGAAATAGCCGAGAGAATTAGGTTAAATTTTCAGAACCTAAAAATAAAATATAATTTACTAACACAGGATTTAATCATTAATGAAATATAATTAACTGTTTATCGCAAAAAAAATCAAAACCATCATTTAATGAAAATATGAAATGTAATTAACTGTTGTATAATTAATCGTATGGTTTAATTAAACGTAATTAATAAATTAAATATTTTTATACACAACGGTTCGATTCGGTTCGACTTGATTCGGTTTGCCACGCAAAACCATAAACCGAACCGTATGATTTTTCCAAAATCAAAATCTTAATCGAACCACGGTCTACTAAAACCGAACAAAATTGTATGGTTTAGTTTGATTAGGTTCGGTTTTACGGTTCGGTTGATTTTGGCTTACGGGCCTAGCAGTAATTCGTGGTTCAAACTATAACTGATCACGGCCCCCAAATAACCCCAAACCAGGCCTAAAAAGAAAGATTATACTAGAGAAGAGAACAACATTAATCAATCCATAAATAACCAGTATTTGACATTGTCAGAAATTGAAGAGGACAAACCGCCCAGAACCAAAACCTATCAAAGAGTCATGCATAAGATCGATTCAAGAACTTGCTGAAGGCTGGCCACCAGCCAGTATCTTTTAACATTGTAAATTACAACAGATGCATTCTAACTAAAATCCCACTAGTTTTCTGAATAAAAAAAAGCAATGCTGCGATAAAAACACCCACTTTAACGGCTTAAAGAGCGGGAAACTTCCCTGTGAGAGCCCTTCATGACATCTTCATCATCCTCAGACGGGCTCCTACTCCCCAACCCAAGAGCATTTGGAGATCTCGAGTAAGATCTCTCCCTACGAGTTCGATGATCATCCAGAGAAACAGACCTGTCCAGAATCGTTTAAAAAAGGAGTTAACGATCCCCAAGAGTTCAAGTTAACCAAACTTCAACAAGAGAGAAAGGGAGAGAAAGGGAGAGAAAGTATATACCGAGACACTCTTCTGCGCCTAGGAGATGGAGATGGTGAATGGTGGCTGAAACTGCGAGAGCGAGATCTTGCATAACGGGGCAGGGGAGAATATCTCGACGAACGCCTTGGAGATCTCGAGCGAGAACGATACGGAGAGCGGGAGCGTGGTGATCTTCTAGAACCATAACTCCGGCTGCTATTTCAGACAACCGAAAAAAATCATGAAAAATTTAGTAAACAAAATGTTCTTCAGCAAAACCAATTACCATAGGATTAGTAAGAAACACCAGTTTTTACAACACACCACAGCAAATGAGGTGATAACACTGCTAATATGTAGAACATGCGGTCTTCAAGAGTATTTAAAAAAACAAGGTGAAAGTGGAGGGGTACCTGACTCTCTCTCTGGCTCGCATATCAACAGGCTTCTTCCTATTCTCCTCTGCATATACTACTGTTAATTCACGCCCGAGAAGAATTTGACCGTCCATTTGATACTTGGCCTCCGCAGCATCATTAGGGTCAACGAATTGGACAAAGCCAAATCCACGAGGTTCGCTGCAAAAATTTGATGTAAAAAATTTATGATAAGAGGATTCTTGTCACTAGCATAAAACTAGCAAGTCCAAAGTGATCAATAAGGATTTTCAAGGATTAGACAATCCTGAGAAACACAGAAGACCAGTATCAAATAATGCTTCAGTTATTTTTCATGCAATTCAAGAAAAGCAGGCACCTGGCTGCTAACCTTGCACTCTTCAGAGTTAAAGATGACTTGATATTCTTCAAGACTTGAATATCTTCAAAAATTATATACTTCAAACCCATTTTCTTCCCCCTTCACAAGCCATTATCTTCAAAACTACTTACATCCTCTCTTGAATAGAACTCTTAAATTCTTGACTGGTGTCTTGATATCTTTATTTTCACTGTTAGATCTCAACAGCCTTAATAAGAAATGTGCAATGCATAAAAGTAATGCCCAATAGGAATGCAAATTTAATGACGATTTGTGCTCTTAATTCTCATAATTTCACAAAAAAGAAGTAAAATGAAGAGAAGATGAGAGCATAGAAAAGAACAAGCATCATTGCAGTAAATATTCTGTACTGTTTGTTTCCCAAGAAAAGAAAGAAGAAAGTATGCGCTTACCCTGAGTAATAATCACGAGGAAGATAGATGTCCTTCAGAGGACCAAACTGACCAAAAGGTTTACGAAGATCCTCCGGCCTGCATCAAAAGCACAGCATATCTTAGACCACCTGGCTGTGTATACCATAAGATAGTATTCTAAAGACAACAATAGTTGGGATAAGGTCATCAATGATGATGATTCTGAAGAAAATGGAGAATTAAGGTCTTTGGATATTATTGGTAAAAAAGAATGTGAAGAAATAAGAGAGCAACATTATGCATGAGCTTAGCTTAATGGTCCTTCGTAAAGTAACACATAAAAACATAGTCACCAACGTGGCAATACAACTTCAAATATCATTCATGAAATATTGTTAACAAAAAAAGTGATGAAAAATTGTAAACTACAAATATTTTTCTAATATAACCATTGATGATTGTTGACAGATGTTAGTAGATTGCACTACAAATGAAAAGGAGGATACCAACTTGCAAGATATACTTGTGCCTTGACTCCCTCTAAGAGTTCCTCTCCAAGAGGCTTAAAAGACATCACCAAGACAAAAACAAAAGACTAAACACACTTCATATACGGAGGGAATAAAATGCCACATCATAATACATAAGAAATACAAACAACTAGTATGAGACACTCCTGAGATGTCGAATCTGGATTGGCTCGGTGAAAATGTATACATGCTCATTGAGGGTACGTATATGTATCAATACTAATTCCCTGAAAATTGATATTGCCCTAAAGATTGAGTTCTGATGGGCCATCCTCAAACTCAAGTGCCTCAAAGACAGCGAGGGTGATGTCTTCCTCTTTGGCGCGTAGCAGCAGCAGCAATTCTTTATTTGGACAGTTGTGTGTACAGGACTTCAAGTTACTGGTAGAGGAAACATAAATCCTAAAGGTGGAGGTCAAGATGATCTTGGTGTGATAAATGGTGTGGGTGATAATAGGGCTTCAGTGTAGATGTGAGCACGAAAAATGGAAAACTGCTCAAACCGCCCATACAGAACCGAAATTCGCACTGAACCACTCGGTTTGGTGTAGGAGGGGTTTTTCATTTAGGATAACCATCCTAGCCAGTGTGGTGCAGTCTTAATTTTTTTAAAATCGATCATAAATTAAATCATATACTAAATATGGTTCTAATAATTACAAGGGCAAAGAACGAAATTTTAAATGCATATTTTAGGGGATTATCAATACACATATATATAGTCCTAATGATTAAAATTTGCATGAATACCTTCAGATTAAATGGATGGATGTGATACTTCTAGTGCAAACTCCAATTAAAATAATTAACATATATAAATATATAATATGATCATAACCAACATTTGGAAAATCGGACCGCACATCAAACCGGTGGAGGGAAAGGTTCAAGGTTGAACCGGTCCAACCGATTTAACGGGGATGAAAGCATTATATATATATATATATATATATATATATATATATATATATATATATATATATATATATATATCTTCTATTATATAAAACAATATGTTTATCTAAGGCACACCAAAGATTTAATATGAGTCATTGGATCATGAGAGAGAGTGTGTGAGGGGGGAGAGAGGGTGAGATATATTATATATATAATAATAGGGAGAGAGGGAAAGAGAAGGGAGAGAGAAAGAGGGCGGCGGTATGGAGAGGGAGAGAGAGAGAGGGAGAGAGAGAATTAAAGAAAGAAAGAGGAGAGAAATTAATGTTTTAACGTTAAAACTTAATTTTTTTACAAAAAATGATAATCTTGATTTATATTTTTTTGCGGTCATTTTGAGTCCTCATACGTATATGTTGCGGGCGAAGCCTGCCGGGGGCGGCCGAGTACTGTCGCGCATGGCTATAGGGGCGGAGCCACGTGTCGGGCACTCGTATGTATATATATATATATACATACATATATATATATATATATAACAAAAAGGAAAACATATGAACACGTTTTGAATCCAGGGAATGAGCCGCGCATGCAATCACCGTCGTCCATTAAAATCACGTTTACACGCTCTTATAATACCTCCCCCGAAAATCCTACCTCATTCCGCACAAAACGTTGCAGTCGTCAGTCACACACCATCACTCCTCATGCAAACACCACGTGTTGGAGCTCTGTCGATCCCCCGTCGCACAAACACCCCGCGCCGGAAAGCACGACAAAACCCTCCTCGCACGCCGGAGCGCTGTCGATCCCCCGTCACACAAACACCCAGCGCCGGAAAGTACGACAGCACCTGAAACCGCAATCCTCCGCCGCTCCCGCTCTCGCCTCCTCCCAAAGTATTACTGAAGTTGACAAGACTGTTTGCCTCCACTACCGGCGATCCATCTGTCATATTTGCTGGCCGCCTACTCCAACGGGTCGGCGGTAAGTCACAACATCTAAGAAATCCTCCCTACCGTTTTTTATCTCCATTTCCTTTAAGGATTTCTTCTAAAATTTTTAAAATCTCATCAGTTTTCCCAGCGAACTTCTAGCATTCTCAATCTCTTCTTATGATCTCTTATCACAAAACGTTTATATTTTTTATTTATGTTTTTGAAAACAACATTTATCAAATTCGTTTACTTTTATGGATCTCCGGTTTGATAGGTTGCGGCCTTCAGAGGAGGAGATCAACTGCAGGCACCGAAGTGTCTTTGGGAGATTCATTGCTCGAGAGGTCATTCCTGATGAGGAGTATTGGGTAAGATTTGGAACCTCCTAATAATAAGATCTTTGGTTGCCTTTTTTTCCCAGTTATTTGAAAATTCTGGGTTTTTAGAGGCAGGTTTCTTTTTTAATCATCTTCACGAGATTGTGCATTGGGAAATTCTGATTTATTATAGACTGCCCCTTGGTTGAGAGCAGAGAGCCATTGGGAAGATCAACCAGGGGACCAGTAATCATTTTTATGTGTGTACTATCTACGCTTGGAATCACTTCACACAGTTTCAGCTAGATTTTGAGTATCTTCAGTTGCCCCCCACGATAAATGTTGTCGGGGGAGGGGCGGGCGAAGCCCGCCGGGGGCGGGCCAGGTTTTGTTGCGTCGGGCGAGCGGCGAATGTTGGAGGCGTCGAGCGAGGGGCGAATGTTGGCGGCGTCGGTCGAGAGCAGCGGGCGAGAGAGAAAGAACGATAGATTAGGGCACGAGAGGAACCACGGGGTCGGTCTCCTCTCAAATCCAAATTCCAATTTCAAAGTAAATCATGCATACAAATAAGTTCACATATTTTCACTTATATAGGGGAGAGACCCATTAGGCCGACCGTAGAAACAAGGAATAAGATACTAGTAAATAAAATACGGAAATAACTCGAGGGAGCCCGCAGAAACAAGCTGATGTAGGGTAGGCTAATAGTGCTCGAAAACTATAACTCTAAGTGCAGGTGCGGGGTGACACACTAGTGCAGCGCTAAATGCAATGTGACTGTCGGTCGACGACGACAATTAATATAAGCAATGTGATTACTAACACCACGCAGATAATTAAAATAAAAGAGACACAATTAATTTTTAGCAATTAGGCAACGGCTTCCTCCACTCGGAGGGCCAAAGCAAGCGTGCGGCGAATAACTCCCCCCTGCAATTATTAGTATAAAAGAACCAAACGCAACAATAATCTCAGCACAATATAATAAAGCACCGCATGAAAATATCAAATCCAAGAATACAATACCACAAACGCTCACAAGATAGAGGGATGAACCGAGACACTGAAGATTTGGAGGGCCGGATGTGTAGATCGGCGATCGGGGGTGGAACCGGTGGCGAGACGAAGGTGACGGTGGCTGCCCTCGGCGGAAAATGGTGATAACGGATGGTAAAACGGCGGATCCGGCCACGAATAAGTAGATCCGGGCCGGGGATGGGTAGATCCGCTATTTAGTAGCGGATTCGGGCAAAAATGGAAAGTATGAGATGTGAAAATAACAGATCGGGAGCGAAATTCTCAGATCTGAATGGATCTAGAGAATTAGGGTTGTTTGGAAGTGGTTCCACGAAGGGGAGAAGAAGTGGAGGGTCTGGTGAATAGTAACGGTGAACAGGCACGATGAACAGTGCCGGGTGAACAGTAATTCCGTGTGAACAGTGATTCCACGTGAGAATTGATTCGGGTGAACATTGGTTTCGGGCGAACAGTGGTTTCGGGTGAACAGTGATTTCGGGATTCCTGGACAGCGGTGTTGGAGGTGGGGTTTGGGTGATTTTCGGTGGCTGGAAGTGGGATTTGAAGGGTGGAAAACGAAGGTGGGGATAAGGATTACCTTGGGGAGGAGTTTGGCAGCCTAAAAATCGTCACCTAGGGTTCCACTGCGTCGGCACCGGGGAGGGATCGCTGGAATCCGGGAATGCTTCTTCTCCAAATCCAACAATGAATCATTTCTGAAAGTGAGGGATAGATCTACTTTACACTAGAGGGGGGTGAATAGTGTATATTTAAAACTTTAATTTAGTTTTATAGCGAATTTAAAAACTAGTGATATATATATTGTAACACCCCGAAACTCAAAAGAGGGACGGGCGACTTTTTAAGCCAAGTCTGGGACTTGGAGCAGGTGTCACGGGTCGTGTCACGGGCGTGACACGGGCGTGACACGGGCGTGACACGGGGGTGTCACGGGCGTGTTCGGCCTCGGGTCATGTGGTCGACGTTTTGACGATCGGAGATCGTCGAGTTGAGGAACACGGCCTGGGACACGGGCGTGTCCCAGGGCGTGTCACTTTGGGCAGTTTTCTGAGTCATGCACACTGGCCATGACACGGGCGTGCCACATGAGACACGGGCGTGTCGGGTGCCGTGTTGCAGGCCGTGTCCTTCTCGGGTTGGGAAAGCTGGCTGATTGCACACGGAGGGGGCGTAACACGGGTCTCGACACGGGCGTGTCACATGTGACACGGGCGTGTCGGAGGCCGTGTCGAATGTCGTGTGCTGGTTTTCGAGTCGGTCGAGACGGCGAGTGGGTGACACGGCCAGGCACACGGCCGTGTTGCAACCCGTGTTCGGCCCAGATTTTGTATTATTGGGCTGAATCGTGGCCGTTCGTTTCCTTGGTTTGGGATCCGACGTCTCAGGGCTGTTGCTGGGATGTTTTATCCGAGAATAGGGTTTAGAAACCCTCATTCCCTTTGGTTGGTTCTCTCTCTAAGAGTTAGAGAGAGGAGAGAGCTTGGAGGAGGAAGAAGAAGCTAGATCCGGTCACCGGCGGAGCTTCGGAGCTCCAAATCACGATCCGAGTCCGGATCCGCGAAGGCGAGGCCGATACGGTGCTTTCCATCCGGCTAGATCGTCATGGCGCCGAGGAAAAGCGAAAGGGTAACGATTCTCTTCTTGAGCATGTGAAGCTCTTCTTCCTTTGCATGGGAAAACCCCTCTCCCGCGAGTGTGCGGCGAGATTGTGGTATTCCTTGGGATAGATATGTGAAGTTCCCCTTGTTAGAGTCCGGAATCGTAGTACGGACATAGGCATGTTGTGTGAAGCCTACCCGGACGTATTCTCCGGATCGGTGATGATTTGATGTGCATTTTTAGCCGGAGAAGACTCCGAGCATTTTGATTGTTTTCGGGTTGCTATGCGGTAGAATGCATCAGGGAATCTTGGGGATTAACCCCGAGGTGCACCCGGAAATTTGGGCGGAAGCGAGGTTCTGCCATTTTGGTGGCTTGGGAGCCAGCCAGGAACATATTGGGGCTATGTGCCATGTTTGAATGCATCAGGGATCCTTGGGGATGAACCCCGAGGTGCACCCGGAAATTTGGACGAAAACGCAGTTCTGTCATATCGGTGGCCTGGGAGCCAACCAGGTACATAGCGGGGCTATGTACCATGTTTGAACGGTATTTGGGATTGGGGAAGCTTAGTCCGCGTCAAAGGCCAAATGGCAACGGCGGGGTGAGCAACGGACTGGTGGACCCCTACCCGCTCCACCTGCTCGGTTAAAGCGACCTAAAGTTTTACGTGAGACTTACCGAGGTTTGGAGATCGAGTCTAGGCTACGGCTGAAAGGACTAAATGCTCACGAGGTTGCCATCCTGGGGGTGGTGGCGGAGTCAAGGACCGGACGGGGTTCGGACTGGCCCGCCGATTAAGTGCCCTGAGAGCACGGGGTGTACGACCGTGTGAGCGTGCACCTATGATGTGATGCTTATTTTGCTGTGTTGCTTGTTTTGCTAACAAGTGCAGGGAAGAAGCTTTGCCGCCCCGGTTTGGGGGCGGAATCATTATAATTTGGTCTGACCGTTGCCTTTGTTTACTACCGTGCGGTGGATTGTTGCTTGCAGGTGCTGCGGAGCCGAGAGGTAATTAGCGGGCTAAAGCCCAAGTTGCTGTGCCGGCCCTCGAAGGCCAAATGTTGAGTGTTTTCCTTTTTGTACTCATGTGTGACCGGCCTGCGTGTCGTGGTATGGAAGACATTTTTATTAAGCAAACTCTTGTAAGGCTATAAGGCCGTTATTCATGTATTAAACATTCCTTTGTGTTTGGTTTAGTGGACATTCATGCTAGCAGGGTTCTTAATTGTGCAACTTAATAATTGCTTCCGCTAGGTGTTGTGTAGGACGTTATGATTGGTTGAATGGTTTCAATACGTAACCAACCGGTCTGTCCGTAGTATATGGCGTCGGGCCCCGGCCGGACCTACTGTTATATACTTTGCGACGGATAGGGGTGTTACAAATTGGTATCAGACTACTGGTTTTGGTCACGCTTAAATGAATTCGTGGACGAATTCACTTTAAGGGGTGGTGAGCACATGTATGTGCGTCATCGTTATAACATGAAAAGAACCCATGAATGTCCACTTAGGAATGAAAATACACATATTTGGGGAACCTGAGTGTTCCTATAATTACTTTTTGCAATTTTGTTCGGTCCCTTATTGGTGTTCTGTACGATTGTAGGTGTCCGAGAGTGGCGCGTGGCAGTCTGAATGCACACTTTCTGAGAAAAGTACTGCACCCAGCGACGTGCCGGAGACCCCTACGTCTTTGGAAACCATAAGAAGGGTGGTTGAAGCGGTGTTCGCTGTGACCAACGCACATCATGGGAGTAATGTACAACCATTTGTCCCAGAGATGGCCCCAACATCGAGCGGTATGTTGGACCAAAGGGCATTTGGGGGTCATTTAGAGCAGCAGTTGAGCATGACTGTGGCGCAGGGAGCGCATTCAGTTGACGCATACTTGCAGACGTTCCTTTTGTTAAGGCGCTACCCAGGCTTTGAATGGGAAAGCGAGCAATCTAGAGTTGATAGATTTTATAACGGTCTGCGCAGCGAGTTGCGTATCCTACTGCTAGGACCAAAGTTGTTGGGATTCCGAGCTTTGGTGGAATCGGCCAGAGCTTTGGAAGTGGAGTTGGGGAAAACTCACCAAGTATCAGTGTATAGGGTACCAAACCCTACAGATCCTATAGGGACTGCCTATCGAAAGACACCGAGAAAAGAGGCTGGGTCATCTATTAACCAAACTACCCTCAATTGTTATTCTTGTGGCAAGAAAGGGCACCTCGCCAGAGAGTGTTGGGAGAGTGCTCAGAAGACTAGGAAAGTTTTGGCAGGAGCAATCAAAGATGCTATGGCAAAGGATTCGGTGGTCAAGTTGAGAACCTCAAAATCTGGGTACCGTAGGTGGTACAAGAAGGCTAGGAGGTCGGGTCTAATCCCTTCCTCTAGCACATCTGGAGCGACTACAGTCCAAACCCCGGATGCATGCTTTGTCCGTGGGAAGCCGGGGCACTATACCCGGGATTGTTGGAGTGGACGCCCAATGTCCAAAAAGAAGTTGGGGTCAATATCTGAGGAGAAGGGAAAGGCGGTGGCGTCTACCGCACCGCTGTTTACTCCGGCCCAACTGGGAATGGACATCCTTGGCCAGCAGGAGGCCATGTGCCCGATCGTCGGGAAGACAGGTATGGTTTAATTGATAGCAATTTAGCTTCTTATACCTGTTACCTTTTGCGTGTTAGCTTAGGACTGGAGGTTCTAGGCTTTGTTTGGATTTTGTTTTTGGCAATCTGGCGAGAGCATTGTTCGATACGGAAGCTTCACGCTCCTTTTGTCCAAAGGATTTATATCGTGCATGGAAGAACCTTCTTCGATGGCAAAGGACAAATTGGATGCGTTGTGGCGTAATGGATGTTCAATGCGCGCGAAGAGAGTTTCTGTGTAGCAAGATTACGGTTTAGGGGTCAGGGATTTGACGTGCAAGCGTCGTTACTTCCACCATGGGAGGCTTTGAAGCCTAAGCCTACATTGGGTAGTATCTTGTGTGTATCCGAATATCCTGATGTGTTTCTCTGATGGGCTCCCTGGAGTCCCTCCGTAGCGAGCGATCGATTTCGAGTGAGCTGGCGCCAGGTGCCAAACCTGGGTCACGCTCTCCATATCGATTAACGCCTAATGAGTTGGCAGAACTGAAAGTTCAACTGGAAGAGTTTCTGGAGCAAGGTCATGTGCGTCCAAGTTTGTCGTCTTGGAGCACACCGGTCCTTTTCGGGTAGGAGAAGGATGGGAGTTTGCGGCTCTGAATCGTTTATGGAGAACTAAACAAGTTGATAAAAGAGAGCAAGTACCTGATCCCAAGAATTGGCGATCTGTTTGATCAGTTGGGTGGGTCATCGGTGTACTTAAAGTTGGATCTTAAGTCTGGTTACTATCAGCTGAGAATCAGGGAAAGCGATATCCCAAAGACAGCGTTCAACGCAAGATATGGGCATTTCGAGTTTATGGTCATGTCGTTCGAGCTGACTAATGCGCCAACGGTGTTTATGGATCTGTTGAACAGAACGTTCAGGGAGTACTTAGACCATGTTGTGATCGTCTTTGTTGACGACCGATTGGTGTGCTCGCAGTGCAAAGAAGATCACTTCAAGCATCTGCGTTTGGTTTTGGAGACGCTAAGGAGGAACGAGTTATACGCAAAGTTCTCCAAAGGCGAGTTTTGGTTATCTTCAGTGACGTTCCTTGGTCACTTAGTCAGTGGGGAAGGAGTTGCGGTGGATCCGGCGTAGATTGTTGCAATACGAGAGTGGCCTGTGTTGTCTTCGGTAGCGGAAGTCCGGAGTTTGTTGGGGCTTGCCGGCTTTTACAGGCACTTCGTCGAGAACTTCTCGCGGATAGCGCTACCTCTCATGACTTTGACAAGGAAAGATCAGAGCTTTGTGTGGGCGCATGAATGTGCGCAAGCTTTTGAAGAGCTGAAGAGTCAGTTGACCACCGCGCAAGTGCTTAGTTCGCTGAGTGGGACCGAGGGCTTCACGGTCTATAGTGACGCCTCGGGTAGTGGTTTGGGTTGTGCGCTGGTGGAGCGTGGGAGCGTGATAGTTTATGGATCGCGTCAGTTAAAAGTGCTTGAAAGGAATTATCCGGTCCGCGACTTGGAGTTGGCGGCCGTGATATTTGCGCTTAAGTAGTGGAGGCACTACTCGTACGGCGTTAAGGTCGATATTCATACCGACCATAAGAGCCCGAAATACCTGTTGGATCAATAGGATCTGAACTTGAGGCAGCGGAGATGAATGGAGTTTCTTGGGGACTATACGTTCAATATTCATCGTGCACCCGGCAAGGGCAATGCAGTGGCGGATGCGTTGAGTCGCAGGACTCCCGCCCAAGCCAATTGGTTGTCGGTGTATGATGAGAGGCTAGATCGGGAATTGGAAGCGTTAAAGATCTGTTGTGTTGACAAGCGGACTAGCGCCGAAGCGTTGTTGAACTGGACGGAAGTTCAGTATGACCTGCCTGATCGTATTTGGCAGACTATGGTTTGTGTAGCTGCATGAAGGAAATCATGGGTGCGGCTCAATGGGTCAAAATCCCAAATCGACGATTGTAGGTGGGCTACCAAGGAAAGACAATCGTTTGTGCGGCCCAAGCATGGGTAAGCTATGGGTGGAGTTGTGATACGTTATATCAAGTACTCAACTCGCTTAGGAGGCACGAGGTTGTGCCGATATCTGAAGAAGTGCTCTGGTGGCCAGAACTCTAGAAGGTCGTGGCACTATATGTGGCAAAGTGCCAGCCTTGCGCCTTAGTGAAGGCAGAGTGCCAGGTGCCGGGGGATCCTTGAATCCTTGCCTAGTTCGGAATAGAAGTTCGACTGCACTGTGTGCATGGTTTGCCAAAGTCACAGTGAGGTAACGACGATGTTTGGGTGATCGTAGTTGTGTTGACACTAGTGTCGCACTTCATTCCGCATAGGAAGGATAAGTCGGTGGAGTAACTGGTAAATGTTTATGGATAACATCGTTAGACGGCACGGTGTGCCCCGCAACGTCGTGAGAAATCGAGGTTGGTGTTCTACGTCTAATGATTGGAGTTAGTTACAGAAAGTGCTGGAGACTAAGTTGTAGTTTAGTCCAGTCTTCCATCCGCGGACGGATGAGCAGGCCGAATGGGTCAACAGGACATTGGAGGACGTGCTTCGCATGTGCGTTCTGGACTTCGGGAAGGAGTGGGAAGGCCATCTGTTTTGGTAAAGTTTGCGTACAACTTTAGCTACCAAGCGAGCATACAAATGGCGCCCTTCGAGGCCCTTTTTGGTAGGAGTCGTCGCATGCCGTTGTCGAGGCTAGAAACGGATGACACGAAGTTGTATTTAAAGTAAGAGGTGGTAAACACTACCCTTTTTGGTGTGAACCATGTGAGAACTTTTGCTAATCGCTCAGGAGAGGCAGACTAAATGCTTTAACGTCACGTAACGGAATGATGAGTTATCGGATGGCGTGTTGGAAGTTATAGTCGTTCAAGAGTATTTCACGAGAGCGACGCTTGGGGAAGCTGAGCCCGGTATACCGTGGACCACTAGAGAATTCTAGAGCGGTTTGGTGAGGCGGCGCAAGAGCCTTCGAACTTGATCGTGAGCGATCAAGTTTTGGTGGACGAAAGGTTGACGACTAGGGTCAAACCCGTTCGTTTTGGAGACCGTGAAGTCGAGCGACTTTGTCTCAAGGAGATCAGGATAGTCGTGGTCCGGTGGGACTTTTGTGTTAGCCAGGAGCTCTTAGGAGTGAGAGCAATCTATGCTGGAAGTGTACCCGGAGTTGTTCCGCCTGGGTACCGCTGAGAGATTCTGTTTTCTCTCATTTGG
The DNA here is from genome assembly GCA_039513925.1 of Platanthera zijinensis. Lineage (NCBI taxonomy): Eukaryota > Viridiplantae > Streptophyta > Magnoliopsida > Asparagales > Orchidaceae > Platanthera > Platanthera zijinensis. Next base: position 218,739,736 of record CM077079.1, read on the forward strand.
TAATTTCGTGGACGAAATTCTTTTAAGAGGGGGAGAGTTGTAACACCCCGAAACTCAAAAGAGGGACGAGCGACTTTTTAAGCCATGTCTGGGACTTGGAGCAGGTGTCACGGGTCGTGTCACGGGCGTGACACGGGCGTGTCACGGGCGTGTCACGGGCGTGTTCGGCCTCGGGTCATGTGGTCGACGTTTTGACGATCGGAGATCGTCGAGTTGAGGCACACGGCCTGGGACACGGGCGTGTCCCAGGGCGTGTCACTTTGGGCAGTTTTCTGAGTCATGCACACGGGCCATGACACGGGTGTGTCACATGAGACACGGGCGTGTCGGGTGCCGTGTCGCAAGCCGTGTCCTTCTCGGGTTGGGAAAGCTGGCCGATTGCACACGGGGGGGCGTGACACGGGTCTCGACACGGGCGTGTCACATGTGACACGGGCGTGTCGGAGGCCGTGTCGAATGCCGTGTGCTGGTTTTCGAGTCGGTCGAGACGGCGAGTGGGTGACACGGCCAGGCACACGGCCGTGTTGCAACCCGTGTTCGGCCCAGATTTTGTATTAGTGGGCTTAATCGTGGCCGTTCGTTTCCTTGGTTTGGGATCCGACGGCTCAGGGCTGTTGCTGGGATGTTTTATCCGGGAATAGGGTTTAGAAACCCTCATTCCCTTTGGTTGGTTCTCTCTCTAAGAGTTAAAGAGAGGAGAGAGCTTGGAGGAGGAAGAAGAAGCTAGATCCGGTCACCGGCGGAGCTTCGGAGCTCCAAATCACGATCCGAGTCCGGATCCGCGAAGGCGAGGCCGATACGGTGCTTTCCATCCGGCTAGATCGTCATGGCGCCGAGGAAAAGCGAAAGGGTAACGATTCTCTTCTTGAGCATGTGAAGCTCTTCTTCCTTTGCATGGGAAAACCCCTCTCCCGCGAGTGTGCGGCGAGATCGTGGTATTCCTTGGGGTAGATATGTGAAGTCCCCCTTGTTAGAGTCCGGAATCGTAGTACGGACATAGGCAGGCTGTGTGAAGCCTACCCGGACGTGTTTTTCGGATCGGTGATGATTTGATGTGCATTTTTAGCCGGAGAAGACTCCGAGCATTTTGATTGTTTTCGGGTTGCTATGCGGTAGAATGCATCAGGGAATCTTGGGGATTAACCCCGAGGTGCACCCGGAAATTTGGGCGGAAGCGAGGTTCTGCCATTTTGGTGGCCTGGGAGCCAGCCAGGAACATAGCGGGGCTATGTGCCATGTTTGAATGCATCAGGATCCTTGGGGATGAACCCCGAGGTGCACCCGAAAATTTGGACGAAAACGCAGTTCTGTCATATCGGTGGCCTGGGAGCCAACCGGGTACATAGCGGGGCTATGTACCATGTTTGAACGGTATTTGGGACTGGGGAAGCTTAGTCCGCGTCAAAGGCCAAATGGCAACGGCGGGATGAGCAACGGACTGGTGGACCCCTACCCGCTCCACCTGCTCGGTTAAAGCGACCTAAAGTTTTACGTGGGACTTACCGAGGTTTGGAGATCGAGTCTAGGCTACGGCTGAAAGGACTAAATGCTCACGAGGTTGCCATCCTGGGGGTGGTGGCGGAGTCAAGGACCGGACGGGGTTCGGACTGGCCCGCCGAGTAAGTGCCCTGAGAGCACGGGGTGTACAGCCGTGTGAGCGTGCACCTATGATGTGATGCTTATTTTGCTGTGTTGCTTGTTTTGCTAACAAGTGCAGGGAAGAAGCTTTGCCGCCCCGGTTTGGGGGCAGAATCGTAATAATTTGGTCAGCATAGCTGACCGTTGCCTTTGTTTACCACTGTGCGGTGGATTGTTGCTTGCAGGTGCTGCGGAGCCGAGAGGTAATTAGCGGGCTAAAGCCCAAGTTGATGTGCCGGACTGGCCCGCCGAGTAAGTGCCCTGAGAGCACGGGGTGTACGGCCGTGTGAGCGTGCACCTATGATGTGATGCTTATTTTGCTGTGTTGCTTGTTTTGCTAACAAGTGCAGGGAAGAAGCTTTGCCGCCCCGGTTTGGGGGCAGAATCGTAATAATTTGGTCAGCATAGCTGACCGTTGCCTTTGTTTACCACTGTGCGGTGGATTGTTGCTTGCAGGTGCTGCGGAGCCGAGAGGTAATTAGCGGGCTAAAGCCCAAGTTGCTGTGCCGGCCCTCGAAGGCCAAATGTTGAGTGTTTTCCTTTTTGTACTCATGTGTGACCGGCCTGCGTGCCGTGGTATGGAAGACATTTTTATTAAGCAAACTCTTGTAAGGCTATAAGGTCGTTATTCATGTATTAAACATTCCTTTGTGTTTGGTTTAGTGGACATTCATGCTAGCAGGGTTCTTAATTGTGCAACTTAATAATTGCTTCCGCTAGGTGTTGTGTAGGACGTTGTGATTGGTTGAATGGTTTCAATACGTAACCAACCGGTCTGTCCGTAGTATATGGCGTCGGGCCCCGGCCGGACCTACTGTTATATACTTTGCGACGGATAGGGATCCCGCCTTGTGGCGAACCCCTCCAGGTGCATATGATGGTTCCCCATCAACTCCCCCCGACTGAAAAGCCTTCATCTACGATGAATGGAGATGATCGTACTGAGGTCCAAATCCGGGGGCGAGCCGATCGAGCTCTGTCGGTAGTATCCAAGTGTCGTCAGTGTCAGGGCGACCCCGCCAATGTACCAGGTAGCGGCAACGCGGTCCATCTGAGGTGGGAACAAACTGGTGGGATCTGATCTCCGTGATGCTCTCATCTCTCGCCTCTTGGAAGGTGGATCCCGGTGTGATTGGTGGTGCCTGCGGTGGAACCAAAGGGGGCGACTTCCCGGGTGGGTGGGTGGCAACAGTGGGTGAACTAGGATGGACATCAGACAGTGGTGATGTGTGAGGGTGGTATGGTAGTGACAGTGGGGGCAGGGGTGGTTAGGCATCTCCACTGCTCGGGTCCACATACTCATGAGGCTCATAGTATGGAGTCAGATCCTCAACATTAAACACAGGGTGAATTCCCATACTGGCTGGGATGTCAAGTCGGTAGGCGTTGGTCACAATACGACTAACAATGGAGTACGAACCCATTTGCCTCGCGCTTAACTTCTTGGCAGGCCCCGAAGGGAGCCTCTCAGGGCGGACTCGCACCATTACCTTCTCGCCTACATTAAATATTTGCTCTCGTCTTTGCTTATCTGCATGGGCTTTGTAATTTTCATTGTTTGTTATTATTCGTCAGCGAACCGACTCATATAATGCATGCAAATGATGAACAAGTGACCAAACTGACTCATGCAAATGAAGCGAACGATGCACATAGAGCACAACATACTCGACACACTTCTTAAGTGAAGACCTGGCAATGACTTGGATATTGCTAACATGGGGTGGCCTATCAGGAGGCTCTTTCGGTGGAGTGTAGACAAACTCATCCCGTGTGTGATGAGTGCTCAAATGACCGTGAGAGAATTATACTCAAATACGGGCTCGTAAAGAGCCAAATCTCTCTCGGGGAACGTAGCGCATCAGGTGGCTCCCCAGGAGGTGTGTAAGAAAAGTCATCACGAAGGAGACGACCACCTGAGTGAAAAACGTTTACACCGACTAGAAGTCGTGACTCTAAAATATGGTAAGCGTCCAAGACAAGAAAGAACTCATCGGGTGGTTCAGCGGGTGGCATGTCCCAAAACTCATCCAGTGTGTGAGGTGTCATAAGGTAGGTCCTCACAATATGAGTATGCTCAAGTGGACTTAAGGTAGGCCCTACATATGTCATGCTCCACTCAAAGTCCCTTCTCTGGGGCAAGGCCAGAGATGATAATGAAAGAGGCGTCATACCTGAGTGGCTCACCCAAGTCTCAACCTCACCAAGATGTGGCGGATCATCAGGAGGCTCAACAGGGGGCTCATCACAAAGGTCAAGGTCCTCCCGATGAGTACCATCGAAAGGGGTAGTGCCCCCGTGCATGGGTGACATAGCCACTACGAGATCAACACTATACTCTCGACTCTCAGTAATGAAGTGACCCGAGACAGTACTAAAGGAAGAGTAGGGGGTGCCCAGACTCAAGTGTGGGTCAATCGTTATAGTGTCGAGAACCATGTCTCTGTTCAAAGGGGGCACTAGGTCTAGGTGTAGGTCTAGGTGATGTGAAAAGGATAGGTATACCATCACAGTGTCACTAGGTGGCTCGTCCTCACCCACGTGACCATGCTCACTAGTCATGCCAGTATCACTCTCTACCTGTATCATAAGGTCATGATCAGTTTCAACCTCAAGATCACATGAGCACTGAATCTCATCAAACTGAGAAGGATCAGAACCAAGCGTCGGGTCTCTTATCTCGGTGGGAGCACTACTCGCCACATCGGTGGCTTGCCCTAAATCCCTAGGCTTTCTTCGTAATGTAGATCTTAGGTGATCAAATTGAGCTTCTAAGAGATAAAAGCGGTCAAGAAATACTCGCATAAATTCAGCCTCAGGTAACTCTATTGGTGGAACACTACAAGGATCTTGACATGTATTGTGTTCCTGCCGATGGTGACCTCTATAGGGTTCCTGAGGGTCGTCTTGATGGTAGATCCTAACATAATCAGATTGTGCTCGTGGGTGTGTATGGGCCCTGTGAACGTGCAGTGGAGGTCGCTCATGTCCAAACCCAGGTTCCTCTCCTAGAGGAGATGTGTAGCGGCGATGACCTGAACGATATTCAATTCTATCATCGTGAAATCGCGGAGAGGTGTAATGATGAAGACCTGATGACCTCTTGTCGTGGTGATCGCCTCTAGCATGATGTAATTGTGTCAAGGGGTCGACACGATCTCTAGGAGTGTTGTGCGGGGAACGATGATAATCATAATGATAACATGAAGATCTCTCTAGAGGGGCTCTATGAGGCCGGGTATATGTAGAATCGGGATACTCAGATGGAGGAGACGAACGACGGTGACAACTAGACATAAATGAACCCAATGATTATTTAAAACCTACCACTACGAAGCATGCAAATGGCATAACCTTGACCTCTGATACCAAAATGATGTAGGGTAGGCTAGTAGTGCTCGGAAACTATAACTCTAAGTGCAGGTGTGGGGGTGACACACTAGTGCAACGCTAAATGCACTGTGACCGTCGATCGACGACGATAATTAATATAAGCAATGTGATTACTAACACCACGCAAATAATTAAAATAAAAGAGACAAACAATTAATTTTTAGCAATTAGGCAACAGCTTCCTCGGCTCGGAGGGTCAAAGCAAGCGTACGGCAAATAACTCCCCCCTGCAATTATTAGTATAAAAGAACTAATTTCTACGCAACAATAATCTCAGCAGAATATAATAAAACACCGCATGAAAATGTCAAGTCCAAGAATACAATACCACAAACGCTCACAAGATAGAGGGATGAACAGAGACACTGAAGATTTGGAGGGCCGGATGTGTAGATCGGCGATCGGGGGTGGAACCGGTGGCGAGACGACGGTGACGGTAGCTGCCCTCGGCGGAAAATGGTGAAAACGGATGGTAAAACGGCGGATCCGGCCACGAATAAGTAGATTCGGGCCGGGGATGGGCAGATCCGCTATTTAGGGGCGGATTCGGACAAAAATGGAAAGTATGAGATGTGGAAATAACAGATCGGGAGCGAAATTCTCAGATCTGAATGGATCTAGAGAATTAGGGTTGTTTGGAAGTGGTTCCACGAAGGGGAGAAGTGGAGGGTCGGGTGAATAGTAACGGTGAACAGGAACGATGAACAGTACCATGTGAACAGTAATTTCGGGTAAACATTAATTCCTATGAACATTTATTTCGGGTGAACTATTTCGGGATTCCTGGACAGCGGTATTGGGGGTAGTGTTTGGGTGATTTCCGGTGGCTGGAAGTGGGATTTGAAGGGTGGAAAACGAAGGTGGGGGTAGGGATTACCTTGGGGAGGAGTTTGGCGGCCTAGGAATCGTCACCTAGGGTTCTACGGCATCGGCACCGGAGAGGGATCGCTGGAATCCGGGAATGCTTCTTCTCCAAATCCAACAATGAATCATTTCAGCCTCTAACACTCCTATTTATAAGAAAAGACAAGCCCCTTAAAGTACATCAAAACAAACTCAAAAAAAATAAATTAATATAGTTTTTTTACTCGCGGCGACGTCCCGGACGCAACTGCGGAGTCCGATTGGCGATCCGATCAAGTCTTCCTGCGCGAATACATGTACGTGGGTCCCTCCTTACGGCGAACCCCTCCAGGTGCATCTGATGGTTCCCCATCACAAGCTAGGCTTATGTCGTCTCTGTACCCCACGTGCGCCTAGTGTAAACGCGCGCGAAGCGCCTTTCTTCGACGGGATTCGCCCCGTTCGTATCAACTTACCCCGGGGTTCTCAACAACCGTGTCCTCAATGTTGAAATATGGGAATTTGACCTTCACTTATTCCGCCAAGATCCATGTAGCCTCGTGCCTTGCCTGCCCCTTCCACTGGATGAGAACCTGCCTCGTGGGTTGACCTTGGACGTGCTCAGTGTGGGTGCCCAACATTGCAACGGGCTCATAGTGTGGGACATCTTCACTACTCAGGCCTTCAGGCAGATGGCCTGGAGGGGGTGGTTCCCCAACGCTCGCTGCAACTGTGACACATGGAATACCAGATGAATGTGACTGTCGGGTGGGAGCTGCAGGCAGTATGCTACTTCGCCTATCTTTTCAACGATCAAAAAGGGCCCAAAGTACCGCACTGAGAGCTTGGGGTGGAGGCGCTCGGTTAAGGAGTCTGGCGGTGCGGTCGCAACTTGACGAACACATGCTCGCCCAAAGAAAAGAGAACCTCGCGGCGGCGTCGATTGGCCTGTTGGGTCATTCTCTCTTGGACGCGGCGGAGGTGATGCTTCAACTGTCATAGAGCCCCATCCTGATCATGAAGGTCCTCTGACAATGCTTGAACTTGACATTCCCCGACGAGCCTGACAGGTATCGGTGGGGGAGGACACCCATAAACTGTCCGGAAGGGGGTGGCACCTGCCGCCAACTAGTAGGTAGTGTTGTACCACAATTCCGCCCACGCCACCCACTGGGTCCACTGGCGGGGCTGCTCGGTAGCAAAACAGCGAAATTAGATGCCTACGCAACGATTGAGGACCTTGGTCTTCCCGTCAGACAGGGGATGTGATGTAGGCTCAAATCTAGGGTTTTGAAAAATAATTAAATTTTGATTTAAAAACTACTTTTAATGAAAATAGAAATTTAGGGTTTTGATTTTTTAAGAAATCACGAGGGCCGAGCGGCCAAAAAATGAATTTCCACACGCAATAATCAAGCTCACCGCTTTGGACATTAAAAGTTCGTTAATTTTCGCTCGAGTGGAACTTCCTCGCGCCTTATGGTTTGATTCCGTCACGAGAAGTATACGGCCACAAACAAGAAAAACATTCAACGATTTACGGATACGATATTAAGAAAGAGCGATTGAGGACCTTGGTCTTCCCGTCAGACAGGGGATGTCATGTAGGCTCAAATCTAGGGTTTTGAACAATAATTAAATTTTGATTTAAAAACTACATTTAATGAAAATAGAAATTTAGGGTTTTGATTTTTAAAGAAATCACGAGGGCCGAGCGGCCAAAAAATGAATTTCCACACGCAATAATAAAGCTCACCGTTTTGGACATTAAAAGTTCGTTAATTTTCGCTCGAGTGGAACTTCCTCGCGCCATATGGTTTGATTCCGTCACGATAGGTATACGGCCACAAACAGAAAAACATTCAACGATTTACGGATACGATATTAAGAAAGAACGCAACGGCAAGCCCATATTTAATTAAATGTGATGCATAAAATTATACTAATGCAAGAGAGTGAACGAATATACCAATCCACAACTGCTCAAGCTCGGTTCCAGCCTAGCCACGCACAGGAAATTTAATCGGGTTCTGGAGTTAGACCGTCTGGTTCTCAGCCGGAAGAGGTCGACGGCTTCAACGGAGCCCAGGTCGTCGGGGAAGGTGCTCGCTGTCGATGACGACCCAGCTAGAGTGTTTCCAGGCGGCTCTGGAGACGTCGGCACGGCCCCACGGTGGCGGCGTTGGGACCTTGGCGCAGACGGTCGTACGCGCAGGTCCAGGCGCTGAGCAGCAGGCGGCCTCTGGACGGGATCACTTCACCGACGATGGGAGGGGGAAAGGCTCTAGTCGGCAATGGGCAGGGAAACGGGTGTTCCGTTTTCTCTGCCATGTCTGATCCTGCTCCTTTCTTTCTTTGGATGAGATTTTATAAGTCCAGGTGAGAATATTTCCTCCTAACTACTTTTCAAATCTTCCTTTTCCCAAATTATTTTCTTCCAAGATTAAACTTGTCTGATTCCTTTTAATATATTTTTTAAAAGGTTTCCAAATTTTATCATGTTGTCTACTTAAAATATTTTGACTTTATGCACCACGTTAATTAATTTTAGGTTTGCCCATACGTTCTTACTACTAATAATACCGGACCGCTTTGTTTAAGGTCCCAACGGCCGGTCACACCGATGAGCCGGAAAATAACACAAGTACAGAAATAAACGAGTGCATGAAATAAAAGTACATAAAATAAAACAAATGCATACACAACTATGAGTGACGCGGGCGCATTAGGATGATATGTCGTACTGAACCGTAGATTGGTTCCCTTTAAGCAGAACAGTTCCTGCCAGAAGGTGCTCATGAAGACCGGGTCGCGATCGCTAACAATGGACCGGGGCCCGTGCAGACGGACGATCTCTCCCACAAAGACTCGGGCCAATGAACTTGCCATGTATGGGTGTTCGACCACCACCAACAAGTAGTCATACCCCTGAGAGCGTGGAAGGCGGGTAATGAAATCCATGTCGATGTCTTCCCAAACCCGATCGGGCACCGGAAAAGGTTGAAGCAGGCCGGTAGGGGAGAGGGTCTGGTATTTGGCCTTTTGATAGACCAAAGAATCGGCCACGAACTGCTGCACTGTCCTCATCATGCCTCGCCAGTAGAGGGTGGCCGCCAACTGGCGGTAGGTCGGATAGCCTCCTGAGTGCCCCGCCATCGGATTCGAATTAAAATCCTCCAGCAGACGTGGTATCCATGGTGATGAAGCTGCGAGGACAGACGATCGCGAAAGTAGAGTCTGCCGCCCACAAGTCGAAAGGGAGGGCGCGCATCCGGCGCGCTTCGTAACTCGTCGATCATGCAACCATAATGGGGGTCCGCCCGCACCTCCTCCTGTAGGATCGCCGCGTCCCGCCACTAGCAAATGGAGATCGTCGTCGAGGTGTCATCATGCTCACGACGGGACAAGGCGTCCGCGGCTGTGTTCGTTTGTCTGGTCTTGTACTCGATCGAGAACTGATAGCCTAAGAGTTTGGCTATCCAGAGTTGTTGGGTCGGGGTGGGACCTTCTGACTCCATAAATTTTCAGGCTACGGTGGTCGGCCCGGACAGTGAAGGGGCGTTCGAGAAGATACGTGCGCCAATGCTGAACTGCTAAAAATAAAGCACGAAGCTCGATGTCTTAGGCGAAGGCCGCCTTCCACCTATCAGTGAATGCCTTGATGTAGTACGCGATTGAGTGCCCCTCCTGCACGAGGACGGTGCTGACCCCCTTTCCCGAGGCATCAAACTCCACGACGAACGATTGGGAGAAATCAGGCATGTTCAGGACCGGTGCCGCCACGAGAGCGCGTTGCAAACTGAAAAAGGCCTCTTGTGTTGTCGTGCCCCACATGAAGGGCACTTTCTTCTTAAGGAGGTCCGTCGGGGGTCGCGCCAAGGCCCCATAACCGCGTATAAAGCAGTGGATATAGCCGGTGAGGCCCAAGAATCCGTGCACGGCCCGACAACTCGTCGGCGTCGGCCATTGCAGGACACCGGTCCGATGGCCAGGAGGCGGATTCTGCTGCCCCAGCGTTTTGGAGAATGATCCCTACTATGAACCCTTGGATAAGAATCCACTCAGAATCTGAAGGATCGTCGGGGAGGTGAGAGGAGTCGGGAGCTGCCGGAGGTGGAGGAGAGATCCCCAAGTGGTCCCTGATCTGAATTATGGCGTCCTCTGTCCGCTTCTGTGAATCCTCTATACGCTGTAAGCGCGGTGAGAGCTCGGTCTCATAAAAGTGACGGAAATCACGCGAATACTGAGAGCGCGATCGAGGAGGAGGGGCAGAAGACTCTCCATGAGTATAAGTAGACTGGGCTGGAGGAATCAGAGGCTCATCGAGGTCATGATCGACATCGTCGTCGTCATCGTCATCGGGAGCAAACTGAGGTCCACGCCTCGCAATGGAATAAACAGGTCCACCCTGACCCTGACGGGCGGTGACGAGGCGGAGAGATCGAAGACTGGTCATAGTGATAGGAACAGTCTTCGCTACCACTGTCATCGGGGGAAGGGAAGAAAAGATGTTCATATTCTTCGCCAAGCGCGTGATGTAGGGTGCTACACAGATAGACCCTATACGTGAGTTATCGGCCTGGTGAAGAATGAACTGCGCTCATATAACCCAAATGGATGTGGTAACGCGACGACATGCTATAGAGGTACAGCATATCCTGCCTACTCACGACACCAGAGCTTTCGCCCAGGCCACTCAAGGTATGACTCAGCAGATGATGTATGTAATGGAGGGCGGGAGAACGCAACTTAGAGGCCTTAGACCTCTTGGCCTCATATGGAGATAGATCGAAAGTAAGTCGAGCCCAGATATTGGCTGCGTGGTCACGAGAGGGGAGATCAAAGTGAAGGTCGGAGTAGGCGGCACTATAGAGGAAAGGGTCCTCATACACCCCTAAATATTGGGTGAACTGGAGAAGAGAAAGGGTATAAGTAGTGCCCGCTACTCGAAACGAAATAACCCCCTCTTGCGTGTTGGTCTGCTCGGTGAAAGTCGGTCTAAGATTTAGGTAAAAGGAGGACATGAACTCTAACGTGAGCTCCTTAAACCCCAACTCCTCAATACTAAAAAATTGATCACACCCCATTACAGAAATTAACTCTCGAACTTCCGCAGCTAAATGAATCTCCTCCAAAACGCTCCAGTCGATAGTTCGAATGTCTTGAAATTTCTTTGACTGGAGGCGATTAAAACGGCTAATGTGCGCTGGATCCGTAAACTCCTGTGGCGCAGCATTGTCGCGTCTTTCCGTAGATAATGCTTGGAGATTTGGGCGACGACGGCATCCCCCTTGTGAACGTCTCGTTGACATGATCTGCAGACAAGCAGAAGGATTTTTAAGAAATGAAAAGGAAGAAGAGGAAGAAGGATGAGGAAAAAAATAGGAGAAAATGAGAAAAAGATGAATGAGAAGAGAGTGGAGAAGAAGAAGGAATTGAAAAATAAGAACAGAAAAAAAAATTACCTAGGGAGATAGATCGAAAGGAGAGGAGGCGAATCCACGAAATTTGAAAGCAAAAGCCCAAAGCCTGAGTGAAGAAGAGAGTGCTGGAAGGTAGGGCTGAAACCAGGAAGTGGAGAGGAAGATGACACAACCTTATATAATATGTCGAACACGGGTTACCACACGGGCGTGTGTGGACCCGTGTTTAGGAATCTTTAACCGCGTGGAACAAGGGCCTTGAAAAGACGTGTGATCAAACTGACGGGAAAGCAGTGCGCCAGGCAGACACGGTCCACAACACGGGCGTGTGTGCACCCGTGTCCTTCTCGGGCACAGTGCATCGTCGAACGCAGAACTGCACACGGCTAAACACACGGCTGGGTATGTAGCTGTGTCCTCTGGAAGAGTGAAACGTCGATCTCAGAATATGGCACAAGGTTACCAACACGGGTGTATGTTAACCCGTGTCCTGCTCGGGTTGATTATTGGAAAAGTGGAGCTATTACGACACGGCAACACACACGGGTGTGTGTTAACCCGTGTGGTGCTCGGGATGACTCTTTCCTACTTCAGGTTTCATATTGAACACGGCTGGGTGAGAAAATGTTTTACGAACACGGCCGGGCACACGGGCGTGTGTCCAGCCGTGTGGTGCTCGGGAAAAATGACTCCTACTCATTTAAAACCGAACACGGCTGGGCTAAAGAAAACGTGTATGAACACGGCATGGCACACGGGTGTGTGGTAACCCGTGTCCTCCTCTGAATTGGAATTACCTCCTAAATGATTTTTTATAAAATATTTTTATTTTTATTTTATTTTTTAGGCTAACATTTAACTATAATTTTACCAAAAAATTTTATAAACCTAGAAAAATGATTACATTATACTAAATCCTAGTCTAGCCAGAGGCATGATTCTTGGCGAGAAAAATCTTAAGGAAACGCACCATAATAAAGTTTTAAACGGTGCCCGATAACCTTAAAATCTCCCTTCTCAGGGTGGGTTAGCTCGATGGTGCCATAGGGAAAAACTTCTTTGACTTGGAAGGGTCCGGACCACTTAGACCTTAACTTCCCTGGGAATAGACGAAGTCTGGAATTGAAAAGGAGTACTTGGTCACCTTTTTGGAATGTCTTGGGTTTGCGAAGGTGACGGTCATGGAATAATTTAGTCTTCTCCTTATATATCCGGGAGTTTTCATAAGTCATGGTTCTCCACTCATCTAATTCATTAAGTTGAAGTTTGTGTTTCTCTCCTATAGAATTGGTGTCCAAAAGTTAAAGAGCGTGTATTGCCCAATACGATTTATGTTCTAATTCTATAGGCAGGTGACATGATTTACCATAGACTAATCTAAGGGGGTGGTCTCTATGGGTGTTTTGTAGGCGGTCCTATATGCCCACAAGCAATCGTTTAGTTTCTTAGACCATTGTTTTTTATTCCCTTCTATATATTTTTCTATGATTCTCTTAAGCTCTCTATTTGAAACTTCAACCTGATCATTAGTTTGCCGATGATAAGGAGTGGTTATCCTTGTGTGACCCCGTATTTTTGTAAGACTTTATCTAATTGTAGATTACAAAAATGTGTACCCCTATCGCTAATAAGAGCACGTGGTGTGCCAAATCGTGCAAATAAGGACTTCAGAAACTGAATTACTACTCTACTATCATTAGTAGGGAGAGCTTGCGCCTTTACCCACTTTGATACATAATCTACAGCTACAAAAATATATTTATTCCCATAAGAAATCGGAAATGGTCCCATAAAGTCAATCCCCCACACATCAAACACTTCACATTCAAGAATAAAATTTTGTGGCATTTCATGTAATTTAGAGATATTACCTGATTTTTGACAAGAATCACAAGAAAGCACACCTTTGGGCATCCCTGAATAGAAGGGGACAATAAAAACCGGAATCAAGAACCTTTTTAGCTGAGCAATTTGCTCCAAAGTGACCACCTGTAGGGCCTAAATGACACTGCTCCAGGATTTTTCAGCCCTCCTCAACTGATACACATCTACGTATAATGGAAGTTGCACATATCCGAAAAAGATAGGGGTCCTCCCAAAAGTAATATTTCAAGTCAGAGAAAAATTTCTTTTTCTGCTGATATGAAAAGTCTTTTGAAAGGACCTTAGGGACAAGATAGTTTGCATAATCGGCAAACCACGGATAATCAGCATTTATATTTGTAGATAATGCAAATAACGATTCCTCCGGAAATGTATCACTAATCCGTGAATAATCCGTTCCGGGCCAGGATGAAATGGTGCTAACCCAGAATTTCTCCCCCTGTTCATAGACAAACAGACTACAAAACAGATATTAAGCGATATAACTATGCAATAAACTAATTTACAGTTAAATGTTAATAAACAAAAAATGGTAGATTAATAAAGTTTAAGCTTTCAAAATATTGAAAACGATACCCGACAACGGCGTCAAAAGCTTGATGCGATAATTTTTACTCTATATATAAACTATGTAGATAGGTAAAAGCTAACTTGATTTTACTCTCAGGCAAGTGCACCTATCAATCATAGTATATGAGAAATCTACATCTCGTGTCGTATTCCACAGGGTCTTTTCAAGTACTCGTACTCACTCTCACTCTATTATCGTACCTATAATTAAAATTGATTGTTACTCTAAATTAACCTAACTAGGACTACTTGGATAAAGAGACATTGGAGTATTAAGGAAAATTAAAAAGCAGATAGTCTAAGAGTAATCTCATGAGATTAATCACTCATCAATTCAATTCTATGTAATCACATAATAACAAGATTATAAAATTCGTTGTATTGTAAGGGTTAAACCTTTATCGAATTCTCTCTCGAGCAATTCAACACCTAAACTTAAGTTGAGTAAACTTTCTCTCGAACAATTTACAACACTCAAATTTGCATTAATAATAAGAAACACTATCTAATACATAAATTCATGAAATCCTATCTCTAAGATACCATGAGTCCAATTATCCGTATTACCATTATCCAAACAACATATCTCTCGATCATGCAATTTGAAATACAAAGAGAAATAACACCAGAATATGAGTGTATATACATTATCACAAACATCCAATTTCTCAATCTAGAAGTTTGAGATTCAAATAAAACAAGTTCCAACTTCAAATCTAATATCAATCTCCTTGTTAGAAGCATGCATACGAATAAAATACCACAAATCTGATATAAAAACCAACATACATGATTACCGAATTGTTTCAAAAAAAACCAAGTCTCATGCGAAATATAAAAATAAAGTTAGATCCACTAAGAGGAGGGGGGAAATCAAAAGAGATACATAAAAATAAAACCATACAGATTATCTCCTTCGATCTCCCCTCCGCTGAATGCTCCACTTTCGTCCTCAAGAAGACTCCAAGTTCTTCAGATCCAAAAGTCCCTCTTCTATTTTTCATAAAGGTTTTTAGTCTCCTTACAAGCAGGGTCGAACACGGGTTCCAACACAGCCGTGTCACAGGCCGTGTGGACGGTTCAAAGGCGGTTTATACGAAAAGATGTGTCTGGTCGTGGGCCGTGTCATTTGACACGGTTGATAACACGGCCGTGTTGTTCTTCGAGTTCTTCGCACATGGCTTGGTTGGCAGCAGGTCTTTAATTCTTCCCGAAAAGGACACGGGTAGTGGCACGGACGTGTTCCTACCCGTGTGGTGCTCTGTCTTTTCTCCCAAGCCTTGTGCTATTTCCTAATAAGGACACGGGTGTGTTCCTACCCGTGTGTGTCCAATTCCAGTCCTGCCATCAGTCATGTTGGATCTGTGAACTCCTCTGTTTGCTCCAAGACTTTTAGTTCCAAGGACTTGCAATACCTGCATTAAGAAGATGAATGAATAAATAAATAGCTTAATACAAGAAATAAAGGAAACTCCATACTGTGCTCTTCTATTCATGATAATTCAAATTCTTAACTATTTTTGCTACCCTGCCTCAACTGCAGGAATCCGTCTTCCATCTCATCCCACGCCGACTGAGGTACAAAATGCTCCAATAGAGCTTCTTTGAACTCCTCCCAGGCAATTTCTGCGCAATCCATCCCAGCAAAGATGGTGTCTTGCAGTGACTTCCACCATCTCTTCGCATGCGATTACAAGCAGGAAACTGCCAAAGCCACTGCCTCCTCTGTCGGGCATCGAATCTCGGCCAGCATCTCGTAAATAATGTCCAGCCACTCCTCTTGGGGTGCTTCCTTTGTAAGCCTTTGGTCTTGTAATTCCTTATTACTCCTCAATTGGATTGCTTTTGCATGCTCCTTCGGGTTTGTTTCGGTATTACCCGGAAGTGTTCCTTGTTGTCTTTCAGATGCCATCCTTGCGAGCTGACCTATCTGATTCTCCAAATTCCGAATCGAGCCCTCTTGATTCCAGAAAGCTACATCAGTAGTTTGCATGAACTTGGTGAGTACATCTTCTAATGATGGCTTTCTTTGCTCTAGTTGTTGTGGTTGTCCAAACACAGGTTGCTTGTCTTGATTTTCTTGCCCTCCCCAAGAAAAATTGGGGTGGTTCCTCCATCCAGGATTGTATGTAGAACTATATGGGTTGTTTGCTTGGTTGAAAGGAGGTCTGGTATTGTTGCCCATATAGTCAACATGTTCTTGCACTTGAGGTTCACAACCAGACATTCCACTAAATAAGGGGTCACATTGTTGAGTTACCATGGAGGGTGATGCTAAAGATAGGTTATCCATCTTCTGATGAAGCTTCTCCACATGAATAGCTAAGGAAGTGACGACATCCACTTCATACAGTCCTGCAGGCTTATTAGGCTTTTGTCTCACGGTAGTCCATTGATAGTTGTTCATTGTCATGTCTTCTATCAAATTTTGAGCCGCTTCAGGTGTCTTATTGTTCAAGGTACCTCCACTAGCTGCATCGATCATCTGTTTAGTGGCTGGATTGAGACCATTGTAGAAGGTCTGAATCTGAAGCCAGGAAGGTAATGCATGATGGGGACACTTTCTTAACAGATCCTTGAATCGTTCCAATGTGTCATACAACGATTCAGATTTTAGTTGAACATACGTAGAAATGTCATTCCTTAGCTTTGCAGTCTTCGCCGGTGGAAAATACTTCATTAAGAACTTCTCAATCATCATATCCCATATAGTAATCGACCCTCTTGGTAATGAGTTTAACCACTGCTTCGCCTTGTGCCTTAGTAAGAACGGAAACAATCTCAATCGAATGGCATCATTGGTAACGCCATTGATCTTGAATGTATCATATATCTCAACGAATCCGGCTAAGTGTGTGTTGGGATCTTCATCTTGCAGGCCATCATATTGGACATACTGTTGAACCATCTGAATAACACTCGGCTTCAACTCGAAATTGTTTACGACAATTGGTGGTCTAACGATGCTTGACCCAGTACCCTGAAGATTAGGTCTAGCAAAGTCAGACATGGTTTGCTCGTCCTGATTTGCAATGATATCTGGATTATCTGGATGATGATCTCCTAAGTTTACTATTTCCTCTTCTGAAAGTCCGTTTGAATTAACTGTGTTATCAGTTCCCAAGTCCCTTTGGCCGGTGTTGTGAATAATCCGTTCCAGGTCAGGATGAAATTGTGCTAGCCAAGAATTTCTCCCCCTGGTCATATAGACTAACAGACTACAAAACAGAGATTAAGCGATATAATTATGCAATAAACTAATTTACATTTATATGTTAATAAACAAAAATTGGTAGATTAATAAAGTTTAAGTTTCAAAATATTAAAAATGAGTCCCCGGCAACGACGTCAAAAACTTGATGCGATAATTTTTACTCTATGTATAAACTATGTAGATAGGTAAAAGCAAACTTGATTTTACTCTCAGGCAAGTGCACCTATCAATCATAGTATAGAAGAAATCTACATCTCGTGTCGTATTCCACAGGGTCTTTTAAAGTACTCGTACTCACTCTTACTCTATTATCGTACCTATAATTAAAATTGATTGTTACCCTAAATTAACCTAACTAGGACTACTTGGATAAAGAGACATTGGAGTATTGATTAAATTATCAAATTCGTTGTATTGTAAGGGTTAAACCTTTATCGAATTCTCTCTAGAGCAATTAAACACTTAAACTTAACTTGAGTAAATTTTCTCTCGAACAATTCACAACACTCAAATTTGCATTAATAATAAGAAACCTTATCTAATACATAAATTCATGAAATCTTATCTCTAAAATACCATGAGTCCAATTATTCGTATTACCATTATCCAAACAACATTTCAGATCATCGCCGCTCCAAACGCGGCTGAGGGATACCCCTTCCACATTCCGTAGGCGGTACCCTCCCGAATTCAAAGCTTCTACTATGTAAGGGCCTTCCCAGTTAAGATTCAGCTTCCCAACCGTTGTCCCCCTCCAGCCTGCATCGACCTTCTTAAGAACAAGATCTCCCTTTACAAATTGTTTTACCCGGATGTTCTTGTCGAAATACTTGGTCATTCATCGCTTGATTTATTCTTGTCGGATGGTCGTCAAGTCTCGAAGTTCTTCTACTAGATCCAGTGAGAGCCTTCGTTCTTCTTCGTTTTCCACCCGCCATTCCTCATCTCATTTTCCTACGGCGACCACCCGTGGGGACTTCACCTCAAACTCTACTGGCAACACAGCTTCGGAACCATGAGAGAGCTTAAAGGGAGTTTCACCCGTGGTCGTGTTAAGTGTAGTTCTCAAGGCCCAAAGAACTGAGGGGAGCTGCTCCACCCAGTTTCCCCTCAGGTTCTCGACCTTCTTCTTCAACAGATTTATGATTATCTTGTTCACCGCCTCCAACTGTCCATTACTCCTAGGGTGGTGGACCGACGTGAAGCGGAGATCTATGCCCAATTGGTCGCAGAAGCCGACAAACTCCTCGCTAGCGAACTGCAGCCCATTGTCCGCGACTATGGCTAGAGGTAGCCCGTGTCGAAAGACTATCTCCCCCAATACAAAATTTTTGATAACTTGAGAGGTTACCTTGGCAAACGCCTTTACTTCTAGTCACTTTGAAAAGTAATCGATCATGACTATCAGGAACCTCTTTTGACCGCTGGCCTGGGGAAAAGGACCCACCAGATCCATTTCCCATATTGCAAAGGGCCATAGGGCTATGATGGTTCTGAGTCTCTGGGCTGGAAGGAGCTGCAGGGGCGTGAACATTTGACACTTTTGGCACTTCATTGTAAACTTTGTCGCATCCTTGCTGATGCTCGGCCAGAAGTAGCCTTGCCTAAGCACCCTTCCTTCCAGAATCCTGCTCCCGGAGTGGCTACCACATTCCCCAGAATAGATCTCCTCCAAGATTCGCGGGACCTCCTCTGCTGACACGCATCGGGCTAAGAGGCCCAAGAGAGTTTTCTGGTACAATTCTCCCTCAAGCAATAGGTAATACGCCGACTTGTGTCTGAACCACCTCTTGTCCAAGTCCCTTGCCCGAAGTTAAGAAGACGATGAAGGGATCCACCCACGACGCCCGCTGGTCCACCTCCATCAACTCTCCTTCCTCAATAGATGGCCAGAAGAGCTCCGTCATTGTGCCTCCTGCCCGAGTACCAAACTTGGTCAGATGGTCTGCTGGGGCACTCTCCTACCCCGGCACATGCTGAATTGAGAAAGTGTGGAACTGCCCTATGAGGCCTTTGACCTTCACAAGGTAGCGTTGGAGAGTTGGCTCTCTAGCCTCAAACTCCCCTTTAACCTAACAAGCCACCACCATTGAGTCCGTCGAGACCCTTACGTCTTGCACCCCCAACTCCTTGGTCAGGCGAAGCCCCGCGATCACGGCCTCGTACTCGGCATGGTTGTTGGTGAGTGGGAAGTGAATGTCTATCATTTGCTCGATCATCATGCCCTGAGGGCTCACTAGGATCATCCCTCCCCCAAAGGAATGCTTCCTTGATGCTCCGTCCACAAATATTTCCCACGTCACCGGGTGGAGAGACTCGGCCTCTTTGACCTTGGCCATATAACCCGCCAAAAAATCTACCACTGTTTGTGCCTTCATTGACAACCTGGGGACGAACGAGATGTCAAACTCACTCAACTCTACCAATCATTTTGCCAATCTCCCTGAGTGCTCCACCCCCTCCATGATGTTGTGGAGGGGGTGATCGGTCACAACCCGGATTTAATGTGCCTAGAAGTAAGGCTGGAGCTTCCTAGCCGAAACAACCAGGGAAAACGCTAGCTTTTCAAGGATAGGGTACCTGAGCTCCGCCTTCCTAAGGACCCAGCTAACATAATAAATCGGGAGATGTCATCTCCCTTCCTCGCGTATCAGAACGGAGCTTACTGCTTTTGCTCTCACTCCCAGATATAGGGCTAGGTCCTCCCCCTCTTTCGGACCCTGAAGCAGTGGAGCCTGGGTGAGTTTCTTCTTCAAATCTTGGAAAGTCTCTCTCACACTCGAGGGTCCACTCGAACTTCTTGTTCCCACGCAATACCTTGAAGAAGGGTGAGCACTTCTCCCCCGCCTGGGAGAGGAACCTGCTCAGCCCTGCGAGCTTCCCCGTGAGGCGCTGGATCTCTTTCGCGTTCTTTGGCGTTTCAAGTTCCAGTATCGCTTTCACTTTGTCAGGATTGGGCTCTACCCCTGGTGAGGTGAGGAGATGGCCTAGAAACTTTCCCCTGCTAGCCCCGAAAACACACTTATGGGGGTTGAGCCTCATCTTGTATTTCCTCAAGGCATTAAAGTTTTTGCCAAGTCCTAGAGGTGGGACCTGACATCCTTGCTTTTGAACATAAGGTCATATACATAGACCTCTAGGTTCATGCCCTTCAGCTCCCGGAAGACCCGGTCAATCATCCTTTAATACGTTGTCTCCACGTTCTTTAGCCCAAAAGACATCATCTTGTAGCAGTAGCACACATCTCCTATGACGAAGGAGACATCATTTATGTCGGGTGGGTGCATGCGGATCTGATGGTAACCTAAAAAAGCATCTAAGAAACTCATTAGAGAAAAAACGACGGCTGAGTCTACCAGCGCGTCGATTCGGGGCAAGGGATAACAATACTTGGGGCATGTTTAATTTAATAAAGAAAAGTTCACACACATCCTCCACCTTCCATCTCATTTTTTAACCATCACCACATTGGAGACCCAGCCTGGATACTGAATCTCTGATACAAACTCGGCCTTGAGTAGCTTACCCACCTCCTCCCGGATGGGCTCGACCAGCTTGTCCGCGATGGATCTTTTCTTCTGTCGGATGGGGCGGGAATTTGGGTCGAGGTTGAGACGATGGCCGCCACGTCCGCATCGATCCCTGGCATGTCTGCCGCGCTCCATGAGAAAACGTCCACGTTCTGTTGGACGCAGGCCAGGATCTTCTCTTAGTTCTCCTACCCCAGCTCCCCGCTGATCTTCACCTTCTCTGTCCTACCATCTTGGGCCAGGACCTCCTTCTCCACTACCTCCTCTGCCACCTCCAACCAAGACTGCTCCCCTTGCTCACTTTCCATCCTCCTTCCCAGAGCGAGGATCTCCTCTTCTCCCTTACACCATTTATCTCTACCACTTCCTCCACCCCCCCCCCCCCCCGATCCACTACCTCCTCCTCCTCAGCCGCTATGACCACGTCCTCCTTCCTTGTCTGCTCCTCCATTACCTTCTTCATTTCCTAAGCTTCCGTCATCCAGGAGATGGTGTTGACGGTTGTAACGTAGCACCGTCTTACTACCTTCGGGTCTCCTCGCACCCTGAACAGGACTCCTCCCACACTAAACTTCAGGCACTGGTGGAATGAGGAGGGGATGCACCGGAACGGGTTGATGAGGGGTCGTCCGAAGATGGTATTATAGCTGCTCAGAGCGTCGATGATGACGATCCGACAATTTCGGGACTGACCCCCCAAAGTCACATGAGGTCTGACTCCCCCTTCCACCTCTGATATAAACTGACCATCGCAAACTTTAAATTTAAGCGAAAATTTGCTCGGCACAATAATAAATTTTTTTTGAAGCAACACCACGTATCGGAATGGCAAATAATATACATACTTATATACTGTGTGTGTGTGTAAAAATCATTTTTAATTACGATGTAACACTAACGTACATGTATTCTTATTTTTTTATTTTGACGTGCCATTGTACTAGATACGTACATTCTTGGTACTCATACCCGTATTGAGTCCTCATAGGCAATAAATATGTGTGATACAAACACACTAGTGTTAATAACATGCGTGGAATAAAATAAATGTGCACGAAAAACATGTGTAATATTAGTGCAAATAAAAATACAAATAACACGATGTGACACTGGTTGTATCAATTCTCCCGTGGTTGCAAGGTCTTGAACCCATCAAGAATGGCATGTTACCTACTACTAGAAAATATGTAGGTTGATCTAAAAATTCTTCGTTACAACTTTGTTGTTAAGTAACCAAGACTTAAGTAAAGTCCTCAAAAATACATTGGTGTTATGTTGGGTGAGGAAGATTCTGCGTTGTGTTAGGCAAGGGGGAAAGAACGGAACCTTCATTGCAGCACATGGCCTGTAAGTAACCTCTCTTTCTTGAAAGATACGGGAAATCAATCTTCTTCGAACAAAATATAATCTTCAATGAGAGAATCAACCATTGAATTATTGTCAAAGATGCCGGTAAATAGATAGCTATAAATTTATGCATAGTATTAAAATTGTAGAAAAAGTGCGCAAACACTTGTAAAAGTTGTGACCCTTTGCATATACTCCTTGTGTATTTACATGAGTCTTAATTTCAAGATGTGGGACTATTACAAGAAGGGGAAGAAGGCCAAGTATGGCCCATTATATGGGCCTTTACATATTCTTTTTCTAACACTCCCCCGCAAGCTGGAGCGTACAAGTCGTGGGCACCCAGCTTGGATAAGAACTGATAAAATAGAGCACTTAGTAAGGCCTTAGTGAGAAGATCGGCAACTTGGTCAGTAGTAGGAACATGTTTTAGTTTTAGCTTCTTCATTTGTAACTTTTTCCCGAATGAAGTGGCAGTCAACTTCAATGTGTTTCATTCTTTCATGGAAGACGGGATTCTTAGCTATGTGAATCGCAGCTTGACCGTCACAGAGTAAGGTGACTGGTGAGGAAAGTTTTACTCCCATATCACTTAGGAGACTCTCAAGCCATGTGAGCTCAAATACAACAGACGTCATCGAACGGTACTCAGCTTTGGCCAAAGATCGAGCAACTACAGCATGTTTCTTACTGCGTCGGGTAACAAGGTGACCTCCGAAGTAAGTACAGAATCCGTTGGTGGAACGCTGAACATCAAAGGAACCAGCGTAATCAACATTTGAATATACAAGCAATGTTGAAGTAGAGGAGTAGGGCGTTCTGTATACCATTCCTTGACCAGGAGCATTTTTCAGGTATCGCAGAATACGATCGACGGCCTGTAGATGTGACGCCTGAGGAGAATGCACAAACCGACTGACAACCCCAACAGCAAAGGATATGTCAGGTCTTGTGACTATTAGATATATAAATTTTCCAACCAGACGTCGATAGTATTCTGGATTTGGAAAAAGATCTTCATCAGAGGCATGAGCACACAGCTTGTGATTGGCGTCCATAGGAGTGTTAACCGGCTTACATCCAGAATATCCAACATCCTGAAGAAGGTCGAGACAGTACTTCCGTTGGGTTAGGACAAAGCCATCAGAACGTCTTGCGATCTCAAGGTCAAGAAAGTATAGAAGGTTCCCTAGATCTTTTGTTTGAAAATCAGAACTGAGGTGTTGTTTAATCACTTGGATTACTTTTTGAATCATTTCCTGTGATTAGGATGTCATCGACATACACCAAAATAAAACCCGTTCCTGTTGTGCTACGTCGAGTGTACAGGGAAAAATTTGCTGAGCTCTGAGTAAAGCCAACCTCCAGAACAGTCCTGCTAAACTTATTGAACCATGCCCAAGGAGGTTGTTTGAGAACATAAATCGACTTCTTAAGGAGACAAACTTGGGACTCCCTCGTGGTCTCAAACACGGGAGGTTGTCGCATGTAGACAGTTTCTTGAAGATCGTCATTGAGAAAAGTATTTTTGATATCAAGTTGATGCAAGGGTCATTGACGATGCACAGCTACGGAGAGGACACGAACCATGTTGAGCTTGGTCGCTGGAGAGAATGTTTCCTCATAATCTAGACTCTGTTGTTGAGTAAATCCACGCGCCACCAGACGGGCCTTAAGTCAATCAATCGTCTTATCAGGAGCATGCTTGGTGACAAAGACTCATTTACATCTAACAGTAGTCTGTCCTGGAGGAAGAGGAACCAGATCCCACGTCTGATTAGCAAGGAGGGCTGTCATTTTTTCGTCTATGGCCGCCCGCCAGCCCGGACTTTGAAGAGTCTCATGCACAGGATTAGGGACAGAAATAGAGGATAATGAGATAGCAAAGACTTGAAGCACCGGGTTCAGGCGATGTAAGCATACATAATTTTCCAGAGGATAGGTTGTGGAGGGAGAAGCTGGGTCGACAAGTCGCAGAGTGCCAGCGATTGAAGCCGACTGTAGCGGGGCGACAGAGCGAGGAGGTCGTCTAGTATACACACGAAGAAGAGGGGGGTTGGTGGAGACCCGGAGCTGGGAAGGGGAGGAAAGGAGATGGTGAAGGAGATGGAGTTGGTGGAGGTGGAGGAGACGTAACTGGGATGACAAGTCTCGGTAAGGGTGGTGATGGTGGAGAGGACGGTGGAGTGAAGAAAAACAGTTGATCTTCCAAAAAGGTACATCAGCCGAAACAGACATCTTACGGGTAATAGGAGAGAAGCAAACATACTCTTTCTGAGTACGGGAATAATCATCGAACATATGTTTGGCCACCCGAGGATCGAACTTGTCGGTGGTAGGACCAAGTAAATGAACATAACAGGTACAACCAAATATTCGAGGTATTAGAGGGAATGCAGGTGTGGAAGGAGTCTGAACGGGGTGGCATTGTCGAGGAGAGAGGATGGATAACGGTTAATGAGATAGCACACCATCGAAACCGATGAGTGTCAGTACGTCTTGGGAATGTGCATTTGAATCATGAGAGAGCGAGCAACAACAAGAAGATGTCTGTTTTTATGCTCAGCTACACCGTTTTTTTGGGGAGTATATGCACATGACGTTTGATGAATAATCCCGAACTCAAGCAAAGGTTATCGAACTCATGACTACTGTATTCTCGAGCATTATCCGTCCGGATTGTTTTGATTTTGTCAGAGAATTGAGTACGAGTCTCAAGAACAAAAGCCTGAAATACACACGGAAGCTCGAAGCGATCACGAAGTAAGTACGACCATGTCATTCGAAAATAATCATCAATAAAGGTGAAAAAATAACGATAACCAGAAATACTTGTTATTTTATACAGGCCCCAAATATCAGAATGTACTAACATAAAAGGAGCAGAGCTCCGGGTACAATGAGGAGGATAAGAGGAACGATATTGTTTCCCCAAAATACAAGAATCACAAGTAAAAGTAGGAAGATGAACATCAGGAAGGGCCTTCTTGACAACTGGAAGAGGAGCATGCCCAATACGCCGATGTCAGTCAACAGAGGAGAGAACGGTGGGGGAGACATCAAGAAAGTAGAGCCCGTTGTGTAGTCGTCCTTTACCATTTATACTCTGCGTACGTCGGTCCTGCATAAGAAACGAAGAAGAGGTGAATGTGACAGAGCAATCCAAATCGGTAGTGAGACGGCTAACATAAAGTAAATTAAACAGAGAGCCCGGGATATAGAGAGTTGAGGGAAGAGAAACAGAGGGATTGAGAGGTATATCGGCAGAGTGGGAGACAGGAGCGGTGTTGTCAGTGGCTACAGTGATAAACTTAGGATGTGAAGAATCCAAGTATTGAGGTGGCTTCAAGGAGGTGATTAGATGAGTAGCACCTGAGTCCACTATTCAACGCGGATTAGTGAAGAGACAAGTGATACCTTCATGAGAGACGAAGGCAACGAAGGCAGGTGAGTTGTGGAGCAAGCCCAGAAGTTGTTGGAGCTGGAGGCGGACTTCATCAAGATCAGCGCGAGTGGCAGATGGGCTGAGGGCGGCAACAAAAGCATTGGGACGAGGAGGCGGACCATGTTTGCGATAGCAGGTCGCCTCAAGATGTCCAAAACTTACCACAGAAAAAGCACTTAGGCCTCGGTCGTCCATTTCGGCCCCTCCTCCGAGAGCCTGTACGACCCCCACAAGTAGAGAGAGGAAGAGGAAGCAATAGCCCAGAAGATTGCTGGAGAAGGGCCGTTGAAGGAGGGCTGATAGCATCGGGAGGTGGTGAAACCTTTAACAGCATGGAACACACATCAGAGAATGATGAAATGGTAGCAGAGGAGAGGATCTGAGCACGAACACTATGAAGATGAGGCGGAACACGAGCCATCATCATGGCAATACCAACAGCTTCCTTTTGAGCATGCAGGACAGTTGGATTCGTAGTCGAGGGCTGATATTGAATCAAGGCCTCAACAAGCAACTTGGACCGAGCAATAAAAGATATTAAGTCAGCAGCAGTTGCAGCACTGCCTGAGTCAAGGGACTGAAGACAGCGAGCAGATAAGACTTCAACACGGTTTGAAGCAGGCTAACCGGCAAGGCCCCGGCGGACTGAGCAACGAACAGAGAAGAGACTGCGGCGGGCTGAGGAGTAGCAAGCTGAGAAGAGACCACGGCGGACTGAGCACTGAATAGAGAGGAGACCGTGGCGAGCTGAGAAGGGACCGCGGCAAGCTGAGGAGCAGCGAGCTGAGAAACGAACAGAGAAGAGACTGTGGCGGGCTGATGAGCAGCGAGTTGAGAAGAGACCGCGGCGAACTGAGCACCTAATAGAGAAGAGACCGCGGAGGGCTGAAAAGCAGCGAGCAGAGAAGAGACCGCGGCGAGCTGAGAAGAGACTGCGGTGACGAAAGGGACTAGAGATCGCGGCAAGCAAGGGAAGACCGCGGTAACTAGAGGCAAGAACAGACTTCAGCGGCTAAAGAGATAGACCGCGGAATCAAGAAAGCAGTGGACAGAATGAGACCGAACCGAGTAGATTGTGGCGAAATACAGAACAGGCCGCACGGTGGGACCCAGCAGCGAAATTGATGTAGACTTGATTCTCAAAGTTAATTTTAAATAGATAAACTTAATTTCATTTTAAATTATGCAGCATCGGAGAGATTTTTCACGCGCAAAATATCAGTGACAGTCAACCACGTTGTCATAAACGCACATACAAGCCTAATATTCGAACATAATTAACGTCATGACGTAATTCCTCCACAAGTATAGGCGAGAGAAGAAAACTGCGGGAATGTGAAAATTAACGACAAAGAGGCAATGAGAAAATTGAGGCAAGCATGCTCTGATTTTAAATAAACAAATAAATATTAAGCATATCCTTTTGTTTAACAAGAAACTAGCAATGGAGATAAGTTTTGGGAGGTATACCACGGTTCCCGAAATTAGAGCTAGACGGCTGAAAACAGTGGATAGAACGACTGAAAACAGTGAAAGGGCTCGGGTGAAAAAAGCCGCTTCATGAAGGGATGAGTCGAGCAAGGCAGAAGAAGGGGGAAAACTCGGCCGCCGAAGTTGTCACTGGAGGAGGAGGACCGGGGAAGGTTTGTCGGGGTCGACCGGCCCTCGAATGGAGGAGGCGAAAACGAACGGGATCAGGTTCCTCGTCCAACTCCGTTGGAGGCTTTGTTTTCCTGCGAAAACAAGCGGGAAGGGTTCACCGGGACTGTAGGGAGCGGCGGTGGAGGCGAGAAAGGGCGATGTGGGGGTTCATTCGCAGAAGGCTAGGGTTGGACCTATCGAAAATAGGGAGAAGTTCTCCTATTCTGAATTTTGTCTAAGCTGGAGTTTACGCAAAGGAGGAGATGCTATTTAATAGGGCTGACATCAGTTATTAAAGGAGATAATATAATATACAAGAAGGCTGGCCAACAACATTAATTGCAAATCAGTATTAATATTAAAGGAAGGCCGGCCATATGTTTTTAGAGAGAGGGCTGATTAAAACAAATTTAATACCAAAGGAAGTAAATGAGATTAAAAATAAGGAAACAAATATGATATTTCCAAAACTTTATGGGATTGAATATAGACTTTGATTTTAATTAAAATATGCTTAATTTTAATGAATTATTTTAGAGAGCTTGCCTTAATTAACCTATGACCTAATTTGATGGATCTTTTTATTTAGGGTCTTATTGGACGATCACCTCAATAAGCCATGAGTACGAAACAAAAATACATATGTGTTAATACATGCGCTACAAAATACTAAATAAAAATGCATAGGATAAAATGAGATACGAGTGTGACTCAGGTTGCATCAGAAGTCTATAAAAACGAGGAGATCCGAACCCAGAAGAGGAGGGAGCAGCACAAGGAGAACCTTACAGTCAGAAAAATTCTATCCGCCGAAGGTTGCGGATAGGAAACCACACAAAGGGTTGCGGTTAGAAACCTTCTATCCGCCAAGGATTGCAGGTAGAAAACCGCACAGAGAGTTGCGGTTAGAAAATCAGAGACCGTCCATAGGGATCGATGGCTCTGATACCATGTAGAAAAAGAGCACAAACACTTGGAAAAATTGTGAACCTTTGCATATACTCTTTGCGTATGTAAATACAAGTATGAATACATATATACAGGGAGAGAAGAGTCCCAATTTCAAGATGAGGGACTATTACAAGAAGAGGAAGAAGACCTATGATGGGCGCCATTATATGGGCCTTTACATATTCTTTTTCTAACAAAAATGATCAATTAATTTCAAAATATCAAAAAGATGGATGTTACCAAGTGAAAAAGAGCAAAGACCAAATATGAAAGATACTGAGTAAGTAGGCTCTAAGAGAAGGGTATCGTAAAGTGAGAAAGGAAAAAGAGCAAATAAGTAAGGTATGAGGCAAACAGGCTCGATATGTCGAATTATGAAATCATGTTGCATCACAAGCTCTTTTGTTCAGTACCTACATGTGTAATGTGTTTATGAGGCCTAGATCAAAGATCTTACTTTTATCACTCTAGTGCGTCCGGTGAGCGTCACAAAATCTAATTTTGACTTCAAATTAATTACTTAGGATTTTCCAGAGAAACCCTCTAAAATGTGTATCCATATTAAGAGTGAAAGCCTTGGGAGTACTTTATATCATTATAACACTAATCTTCCTAAACATATTAACAATTTGACCAAAGAGTTCGTCGAGTACATTTAAACTCAGAGGATATTCAGATGTACTAATGATGCGATCACCAAATACAAAGTCAATGTAATGTGATGAGTTTAAGGTCAAGGGAAAGTGATCATCAAGCATAATGCTAGTAGATTGATGGGTTTGCAAGTGTAGTGACCTAGGAGAGTAAGAAAATACTAAGAATCTACGTCATCTACAATGAGTGACATGTCACTATGACATTCTTTTTAGAACATAGTCTTAGGAAGAAAATCGATGGGTGAAGGTTGTGATATAGTGGGGAGTCGTGGGTCGCAATATTAGTGGAGATGGTAGGACGAGGAGGATGATCACCTTCCTGAAGTTGTGGCACAGGAAGAAGCTCGACATTTGAAAGGAGAGCTATGGAGGAGATAGTGGGGCCAAGGTGCCAGTGGGGTGGTAAGACATGGGGAATCTATGTTCATAAAAATGGGGGCAATGGCGAGACTAGAAAGAGGACTACAAATAGATCTAACCTCAAATTCCATTGTACAGGGCATACAAGAGACTTCATCTTAATCATAGTAATCGTGCAACTCGAATCGGTTCCAAATGGAATAATGTAACCCGTGTAGGTAACAGGATATAATATCAAGACAAGACTGGAGGACTAAAAATATGTTGGTGTACGTCCACTGATAAATTGTATTGTAGTAGATTAAATTGTATTGTAGTAGATGATGGAATCTAGAATAAAGTGTTTGGAGGTAGTCGAGTGGGGCATTGCTTGCACGGTTTTGTTTTAAACTTAACCCAAGTAATGTGTGTGTGTGTGGTGGGGGGGGGGGGGGACTCAACCTAATTAATGAGGGGGCATCACTTAACTTTCATGTGTTCGATTTGACGCCACCAAACAAACGCATGCCCCTTACGCCTATGTGTCACATACTTGATTTGCCTAATCGGGGGTGTATTATTTCAACGCATGAAACCACCCATACAATTACACAAATCTAAACATCCTTCAGGCCCTCGACGTCCATCAAAATCACTCAAGTGTGCGAGCTCTAGGATCCTAGGGTTAGGGTTCCCTTCATGTGTGGGCTCGGGTGCTCATCCTAAAGTGTACAGGAGCCTCACTGCTACTACCCAAAGTGTACCCATTTAGGTCTTGTCTTATGTCAGAGAGTCGAGCATTTTTGCAAACTTTCTCATTTGAGTATTTAAATCACTTGCACTACTCTTTATATGACCAAAACATATTTTTTTTTCATTTTAAAATAAATTATAAAGTGCTTCAAATCATTAAATAGCTTAATTTTTAATGAAAGAGAAATTATTCAATTTAAAATATTTGAAATAGCTTATATTTTAAAAGTTATTTTTATTTTGTTAATTTTAAATGATTTCAAATTTAAAGAAATATAAATATTCTTTTGTGGGCAATACACATAGTTTAGGAGATCTTAAAAAGATATACTTTTAAAGGATTATTATTTAATTTTGTAGAAAATGCACAATAAATTGAGACGGCGACAACAACACTAAAGCCTTTAAATTGAGAAATAAAATAATTTTATTAATTTCTCAAATAAATGCTTATATCTTCAATACATAAATTTGTACACTTATATAGTAGAAGAGGGAGAAGAAGATGTTCCAACCTAAGATGTGGGATTAAATCCTAAAGATGAGGTAGGCTCTAAATGGGCCTTATATTAGGCTTTTACGCATCTTTCCTTCAACACTCCCATGCAGAAGTATAGGGTTGGTCTTCCAGAAAGGTGACATCAGCAGAAGTAATAACCATACGATCCTTAGGAGAGAAGCAGACATAGCCCTTCAGAGTATGAGAGTAACCAACAAATATATATTTCGTGGCACGTGTAGCAAGCTTGTCAGTGGACATGCCAAGATTATGAACATGGCAAACGCAGCCGCAAGGGGTGACTGAAAAGGGAGGTGTGGAGGGAAAAAGAAGGTTGAAGGGAACCACAAAGTTGAGAATGGAGGAAGGCATGTAATTAATAAGATGACAGACTGTAGAAACCGTGAATTTCAAATAAAGTTTTGGAACATTAATTTCAAATATGAGAGAACGGGTGACCTCAAAGAGGTGACGATTCTTGCGTTTGGCAACGTCATTATGTTGAAGGTATAAGCACACGAGTTTTGATGGATGATCTCAAACTCAGCACACAAATTTGTAAACGCAAGACATGTGTATTCACGGGTATTGTTGTTTCGGAGAGTTTTAATGGTACTAGAGAACTGGTTACGAATTTAAATAATAAAGGAACGAAGTACACGAGTCAGCTCATAGCGATTATGAAGGAAATATAATTATGTCATTCGAGAGTAATCATCTATAATGGTAACAAAGTAACGATAGCTAGAAACACTTGCGGTTTTGTAGGGTTCCCAAATATCATAATGTATTAGAACAAAGGGAGCATCGCTACGAGTATAATGAGGTGAGAACGTAGACCGACGGTGTTTTCCATAGATAAAAAACTCGCAAGTGAAGTCATGGAGGGATAAATCCGAGAGAGCTTTCCGGAGGATGTGTAGAGGAGCATGTCCAAGACATTGGTGCCACTCGAAAGAGCTAATAGGGGAGAGAAGCGTGGGGGGAGAGGGGTCCAGGATGTAGAGTCCATTCGACAATTGCCCTTTACCAATGTTGTTCTACGTCTGTCGATCATGCACAACACAAGAGGTGGAAGAGAATGTTACATAGCAATCAAGGTCTTGAGTGAGAAGACTAATAGAGAGGAGATTGAAAGGAGAGCCCAAAACATGAAGAATTGAGCGAAGAGTGATGGAGTGAGTAAGGGTGACGTCTGCTGATCCAGAGACCGGAGTAGTGTCTCCATTAGCAATAGTAATGAACTTGGGATGCACAGAGTCCAAGTATTTTGAAGGTTTTCGAGGGGTAATGTGGTGTGAGGCCCTAGAATCCAGAATCTAGGATGAACCATGGGCGAGACAAGAAATACCATCATCAGACATAGACACAATAGAGTCAAGAGAACGGTTGATCAGCCTTTGAAGTTGCTGGAGTTGGGTGAGCAGGGCATCAATGTCAGCTTGAATGTTATTTGGAGTGTAAATTGTGTCGACCGCTATCCGAGAAGAGATGCAAGCACCACGAGAAGGGAGAGAAGAAATGAGTTGGTGGTGACTGCGGAGATGAATTTAACGGTTCATCACGATGTGCAGTCATGGAAGATGATCCACCTACAGCAAAAGCCAGCAGGGTTGGAAAAGACAGGGGGGCTAGAAGAAGGCAGCAACGAGATCCAACAGCGGGAAGCAACGACAAGAAGCGGGTAGTCAGAAGGCCTTGGCGGACAAGGAGCAGCTCCTGCGAGTAAAGATGGTGGCTAGCAAAGGTAAGAGTTGCGACTAGCAGCGGCAAGAGGCAAGAGGCAAGCGACAAGCGACAGAGAGAAGAGCAGGAGACAAGCAGCGGCAGGCAAGGGCACGGCCAGTAAAGAGCACACCCCACGGCTAGGCAAAGAGCGACCTGGAGAGCAGCGGTCGGGGAGAAGGGAAACGACGACCTGGAGAGGCGACCTGGAGAAGAGAAACGGTGGACTGGGATGCAAGCTTGCTGAGTAATTACGACTTGGAGAGGAGAAATGGCGTACTGGAGGAGCTGCTGACAAGAAGTTGCGGCTGTGGCCCGGAGAATCTGCAAGATGAAAATAGCAGCCTGGAGAAGCGACTTGGAAAAGAGAAACGGTGGCCCGAGATGCAAGCTTGTTGAGTAACTGCGGCTTGGACAGGAGAAATGGTGTCCTGGAGGAGTTGCAGACAAGAAGCACTGGCCTGGATAGCTACGGACTGGAGAAGTTGTGGTTGCAGCCTGAAGAAGTTTCGAACTGAATAACTGCGGCTTGGAGAAGAGACATTGCCGCTTGGAGAAGCGGCAGTTAGGAAGCTGCGGCTTGGATAGCGGTGGACTGGTGAAGTTGCGGGTGCAGTAAGGCAAGCACGCGGCAAGGGGAAGAGGTCGCGGAGCACAGACAGTGGCGGGGCCCAGCAGTTATAGGGGAGATGCTATAAAAGGGGAGGAAGACGAGAGGGGCAGAGGGCGGAAGCAAGACGAAGAAGAGGGGCAGCAGAGGAGACCTGCAGTTTAAACAAAACTGGCAGCAAAAATAGAAGTGCGGTTAGAAAATTCTAACCGCCCAGGGAGAGCGAGCAAGGGGGAGCACGACTTAGATTGCGGATCGTCGAACTCTGATACCATGTAGAAAATGCACAATAAATTGAGAAATAAAATAATTTAATTAATTTCTCAAATAAATGCTTATATCCTCAATACATAAATTTGTAAACTTATACACTTATATAGCAGAAGAGAGAGGAGAAGAAGTTCCAACCTAAGATATGGGACTAAATCCTAAAGAGAAAGTAGGCTCTAAATGGGCCTTATATTGGGTTTTTACACATCTTTCCTTCAACAAATTTCAAAGTTAACCTATATTTAATGATTTCTTTAAGCTAGAAAATATAATCTTTTTAAACTTGGATTATCTACTCCACAATAGGAATTAAAGGCTCTAATATTAAACTAATGTAAACAAAGATTGAAAGATTTTTATATTAAATAAAGTTGCATACTGATTTAATTAGGTAAGGCTTGTGTCGACTCGTTAAGTAATAAACAAAGATAATTAATCTAGGGTTCGCAAGACTCATGCAAGGACAAAACATTCAAACGGTGAAAAAACACGAACTAACATTGCACATGTATGAAAATAGGAACATGAGGAACATGAAAATATGAAATTTAACAATAAAGAGGTCCAATGATAATTTAGGGCAAAGTCTATATTAGTCTAACAAGAAAAAGAGCAAGAGAACAATAAGAAGTAAACATCAGGATCGTTAGTGCAATGGAGGATGACTTGTCAGAGGTTGGTTGACAGGCAGACAACGACGATGCGCTAGGCCATGCAGGTATTGAGGTTCATCATGGTTGGAGCGAGCTTTGGATCATGTCAGTCGGACAAGATCAAAGAAATAGATTTAAAAAATTCTTTATTTCCTCTTTTTCCTGGATTTTTATAAAGGAAGCGAGGGTCAGCTATTATAAGAGGTAGGTTTTTAGGGTAAATGATAATAAATAAATGAGGAAATTTAAAAGAGGGGAATTATTTTTGGTAGAATATCAAATAGCTAGTTTCTTGCCTTTAGGACACCAAGAAATTGAATAAGACTTTTATTGAATAAGAATAGTATAGGGAGGAATAGTTTCATTTCTGATACACAGAACAAGGGGGTACTGAAGAGGTTCTAGGTTGGCGATGAGTGCTCGAAAGGAGTAGTGGTGCAGGAGGTGGAAATAACCGGGCTGAAGGAGAGAGATTTTAATGTCCAGAAGGTAGTCGGCGGCCAATCGACTGATTGTGTTGGGGATGGTAAGGGTCAAGGCTGGAGATGTTGTCGGATGGAGGAACTATTGGAGGGTGACTCGTCGAAGGTTGGCAGGCAAGCGGATAATGACGGCAAGCTCTGGCATGCAAGCATCGAGGGTCCCATCATGGCTGGAGCAAGCTTAGGGTAATAAATGTATCTTTGTTGGGCAAGATCGAAGAAACAGAGAGAGTTCTATATTTCATCTTTTTCCTGGCTGCTTGTAAAGGAGGCAGGGGTCAACTATATAAAAGGTAGGTTTTTAGGGTAAAAGATATTGTAAAAGAGGGGATTTTTTTTGGTAAAAGATCAAAGAACAAGTTTCTCGCCTTTGGGACACCAAGAAATTGAATGAGGCTTTTATTTTAGGGAATAATTCCTAAAATTAAAGGTATGATATTTTATTTCTTAAATTCCAAGAAAATTGTAAAATTTACTAAACTTAATTTTTTTCATCACTTGCCCTAATTAACACTCAACATGTTTTGATGGATCATTTTTTTGGGGTCTTACTAAATGATCACCGCCAAATCTGTAACAAGCTAGATAAATATGTGTGATACAAACACGCCAGTGGTAATAACATGGGCAAAATAAAATAAACATGTGAAAAGCATGCGTGATACTTACGCAAATAAAAATAAAAACAACATGATGTGACGCAAGTCCTATCAAAGATGCACCACTCAGCAAGTGGATCCAAATCCAACTTCCCTAAGCTATCACGTATTTTAGTTGCATTTCATATGTAATTTGTACCCAATGGCATTGTGGTAAGTTATGAGATAATAGTGCTCCCACCCTATATAAGGAGGTTTGATGAGTATTACAAGGATGGTTTGGCGAAGTATTGCAAGCTATCCTTAGGAGAGGAACACTTCAAAGAACAATCAACCGCTTGGTGCGAGCATACCCCACGAGTTTATATCCCGCTTTTTAATTAAGTGCAATCTACCTCCTATATCCTGCTTTTTAATTAAGTGAAATCTACCTCCCAGTGCATATCAACTTGGACCAAAATCAATTTTTCAAATAATCTCATTCAAAAAGCTAAAATAATACAAGAAGTTTCAGAAGGTTGCATGCCACCAGATTACAAAGCTGCAGTAACTAGTAAGAAACGCCAATGTGTTTGAAAAAAATTGAAAAAAGTAAGAGTTTGGTAAGACTATTCAGCCATGCTATAAATTAAAGCACAAGGCATTCATAATGATTATAAAAAACTAAACATGCAGTGTCATATCATAATGAAAGAAATAAACTAATATAGTATAAATCAATACTACAAGATCATAAAAAAAAATTACAAACACTGGCAAAGGCTGATGAGGACAGCTAGAGTTACTTAAGATATTAATTGAGAGATCGGCATCACAATAATACAATTTACTGGTACACAGAAATCAAAAAACAAACCTGCAATCATGACGAAGGTTTCTCACAAGAAGACTTGTAGGAAGGTCTCTACTACGCCCACCATATCTGCCTCTAGGACTGGGACTACGGGCTCTTCTACGATAACCCCTTGGTGGAGGAGAAGGACTGTAGCTGTAATCTCTACCTCTCATCCTGCTGGACATGATATCTAGCTGCAGCACAAGTGAATAGAAGTAAAAAAAACTGATTGGTAGATTACATCAATAAGTAATCTTTTACAAGACAACATCATTGGAACAGAAAAAGAAAAACACAAATTTACCAAGCCATATAGCTTAAAAATAATTTACTCTATGAAATCATTTTAAATCAGTAATACAGCTTATAAAGGTTTACTACAAGGGGTCAAGTCACCACATTCAATTATGAGTTTGAAAAGAACCAGTTACCAGCAAATGGATTCTTCCAAATGGAGCTCAGTAACTGTAAAGATCAAACAACGCATAATTGAATCATCTATATCTTAAGATTTGAAGATCAAGCAACATCATAATCATATAGCCTTATCTCAATTATTTGAGGTGAATTTCTAACACAATATTTTCAATTGTTCCTATTGAGCGGAGGCATAAAAGAGGTAAATCTAAACTATGTGAATCGGCTTGCACATTTCAAATACAAGACACCTTAAGTCTACCTCTTCTCCTTCATCATCATTCAACACTAACTCTATCTACTCACCTAATTGAATCATTTTCCATCCCTCCTTACACATCTCAAAATCAGTACTGCATATTATATTTTTACATGAATTTTATGATATGGCCGTCAACCTAATATTAATCATTAGCCTCCATCATCTAGCCTAAGAGCTAGCAAGGACATAGATAACTAATCACACTAAAATAACAACATAATCAAATATCAATAATTGTCAATACATATATGAGTATACATCATAGTCAATATCAATACTTGTCAATATATGAATATACATCATGTCATCATAGCCTAAGGATATTTCTGAAACAAAGAAATTTCAAGGTATTTAACATTTCGCATGGCAAATAAATGAAATGACTGCAGTAACAATAGTTGATCACACACCTAGAACCACCCATCAACAGGAGAAAACATAATTTGTGAAATTAGACAACCGAACTACAATATATTAAAAATATGTGTAATAAATATATCAGTTAATGTCATTCCAGACATATTAAACAACAAAACTAACTAACTCAAGCAAGAAAAAAGGAAATAGGGCAAGAAAAAAAAGTTAAAATGAAGAAACATTTAATTCAATTGAATAACATATACAAGATAATTGAAGCACAAATAAAGAGAAAAAAAGAAGAATAATTATAACAAAATAGGCCTAGTTTTTTTATTATTTTTAGTCAGCTATGACTGATGTGTTGTCATTCTCAAACCTCAAAGTCCAAATGAAGTCCAAGTTGAGTTTTCATGCATGAAACATACATAAAAGAAAGGGCACTTGCTTTTTTATTTCACATTCTCTGCTACGCCTTAAAATATTTATTAATCATTACAATAACAGATATGTCAAAGAAGAAAAAATATTTGAGTTGTAGTCCCAGCCCATCAGCTATGAAGTGGAAACCAAGACGGAAAAAAAATTTGGGAAGCCAAAAACATCTAATTGACTTCAAGATGTTAAAAACTTTAGAAAATGAATTTGGATAGATTTAGGAGAACAAACAAAAGTGAGCATGCTAACTACAATTGTTTCACCATAAACGGGCAACTCTATATTTTCATGCTTAAGAAAATAAAATATGTCAGGTTTTCTTTTGAAAGGATCAGTTTGCAGCATTTCAACAAAATGGGATAATGAGATCTACACTTTTGGTTGAATTAGAATATTTACAAGTTGAAAACTAACAGCACGTGCGCAAACACATGCATATGGACGCATCTAGACTCAAGGCTAGTTTAATAAGTGATTGATAGTAGAAAATGCTTGGCCATAAATCAGAAAAGAGAGAGGTGGATTGTGATTCACTAAGTGCCAAAAAACAATCACTTTCTTTAGTTCATTGACAAAGCATTAGAACAATTGGATATCTTATCACCATTAAGCTTCACAATTCAGCATTGGAATGACAAGTCATTTCTTACTTTATGATAATTCTCCACATTACTAACTAGTTAGTGCAGTCTTCTAATTGAGTAACCAGCCCAATCACCCATCTATCTAGCCAATTAGAACCTCTCAAAAGAGAACTATAAGTTGAGAGACTGAGCAACTTAGGAAGATGCATGAAAACCCTCTATCTCACATTCTAACAAGAAAAGTAATTATAACATAAATACATATATTATTCCTTGGCGAACCACCAGATCTATCTGAAATTTTAATATATTAAGCATCATCATTATCATGTGAAAGATCAAGCACAATAACAAGAGCATGGATAAATATTCACTTAGCTTTTCAAAAGCAGTAAACAGAACCAACCCTCTTACATTAATTCACTCATCCACAACACAAATTATATCTCGAACTTATACCAATAGATTGCTTAAAATTTCGCTTTAAGAGAACATAGGGATAAGAGAAACGGAGAAAACCCACACCACATGGACAAACCTAACAGGAAAGAGCATCTAATCTCTATAAGTAATCATCTAAAGAAATGTAAGATCCAGGAAGCGCTATCGATTTCAGAACTATATGGATGCAGCAACACTTTCCCGAAATCGTTACACTCTACCCAAATGTTACATCCAAACCAGAAAGTACAAGGGCGATGAGAAAAACCAGTAACGAAACCATACATAACCCTAACATTCCCAACACTGAAGAACTGGTTAAGAGATGAGATGGAGGACGAAAAGGAATATACCACAGAAGGATGCGGAAACGAATTGGAGCGAAACCAAAATCACGCTAGAAACCCTAACGGAGTAAAGGCGGGCGGCCGGCGGGGACTCGATTCCTTCCTCGACGTGTCTCTGTTATACCGCGTAAGAGAAACCGGCCCTAAATTCCTTGCTTTATGTGCTCAGACCGATTCAGATTAGGGCAACCATCACGAATCTTCAAGGTCCTCGGGAATTGGAATTCAATATTACAATTCAAAATTAGGGAATATTGTGGAATTAAATAGGCGATTGTTATTAGCACTATATTTTTGGATATTTGCATTACGTTTACTTCTAATTTTTTACGTCTTTTGAAAATACTTTTTTTACACGTCGAGATCTACAACTTTCGCGTTGAACACTTTTCCTAAAAATGCTTGTATAAGGCGTCTTTTTAAAAGGCGCGAAATCTGAGCGTATTTCTAATGTACGTATTGTACATGTATTTTTAGGAGATCTATAATTTTCATGTTGAACACTTTTCCTAAATATGCATGTACAAGGAGTATTTTCAAAAGGCGCAAAAAATTAGGAGTAAGCGTAGTGCGAATATCCAAAAGTGTAGTGCTAATAACAATCGTCATTAAATATTGCTAATAACACTTCTGGTTGTCGCCGCCGTCCGATCTTGCCGCCGCCTGATCTCGTTTTCGCTGCCTGATCTCGCTGTCGTCGCCCCCAATCTCGTTGTCTCCGCTCGATCTCACCGGACCCGTCTGATCTAGTCACAGCCGTCTGATCTCACCGTCGCCACCTGATCTTGTCATCACTGTCTAATCACGCCCCTGATCTCGTCATCATCACCCGATCTCACCGTCGTCAACCGATCTCTTCGATGTCTCCTGATCTCGTCATTACTGCCCGATCCCGATCTCGTCATCGCCGTCCGATCTCGTCATTATTGTCCGATCATAATTAATTGTTGGAACACTACAGGTCCGTTCGGCGCACAGGTATTGTCTTTGGTCAGAAAATCAATATTTGCATGAATTGTTTTTATGCAGAAAACCAATTCTACTGTTTGGCTGCATGATGAAATTCAGTGAACAGAATTGATATTGTTACATAAAAGTTGTTCGACTGCACGATGAAATTGGCTTTCTGAATATAAAATTTTAAAAATATAAGCATAA
The DNA here is from genome assembly GCA_039513925.1 of Platanthera zijinensis. NCBI lineage: Eukaryota > Viridiplantae > Streptophyta > Magnoliopsida > Asparagales > Orchidaceae > Platanthera > Platanthera zijinensis. Next base: position 218,779,040 of record CM077079.1, read on the forward strand.
AATCAAAGTACTAATAAAAACTGAAATTCATAAGCATTGCAAACGATTTAATCCAAACGCATTGCCCATTAATAAAAGTACATAAATAGCAAATGATCTAGATAAAAAGTCCATCGCTCAGAAGTAGAAACATGAAACTGACGATCAAACTGCATTCGCAGTCATGTGTCCTTTGTAACATCCCTCAGACTTCTAGACCCCTATGATGGTTTGTCATGACTGGGTCATGACAAAATCTTGGGAAGCACTAAAGGGTTTGGGGGAAACATTGGAATTAGGGTGTGAAACACTTTGGGCTGCAAATAGTAAGTCTCAACTACCAAATATTTAGAAATCATAGAACTGGTAGAATTCATCGAACGGAGGAATTCATCGAGTTGAGCAAATATTCGTCGAACGGAATAAGTGTTGAACTGGGTTCAGAGTTCGTCGAACGGAGTTCGACGAACAGAGCAAGTTGTTAAACTAGGTTCAGCGTTCGTCGAACGGAGCTCGACGAATGGAGTAAGTGCTAAACTGAGTTCAGAGTTCGTCGAACGGAGTTCGACGAACAAAGCAGGTTGCTAAACTAGGTTCAGTGTTCGTCGAACGGTGCTCGACGAACGGAGTAAGTGCTGAACTGGGTTCAGAGTTGGTCGAACGACAGAGCAGGTTGCTAAACTAGGTTTAGCGTTCGTCGAACGGAGCTCGACGAACGGAGTAAGTGCTTAACCGGATTCAGAGTTTATCGAACAGAGCAAGTTGCTTAACAAGGTTCAGCCTTCGTCGAACGGGCATATTCATCGAACGGAGATCGACGAATAGAGCAGATTCGTCGAGCGGAGTTCGACGAATAGAACAAAATTCGTCGGACTGAGCTTCTGGAATTGGGGATTTGGAGGAGAGAGAAAAGCTTGAGATTAATGGCCATCATGACCATGGAGGCTCCATAACTCCCACTTTTATGGGGCTTTTATTCCTCTGAGGTAGAGGAAGAGTTTCTGGAGGTGGTCGGCCATTAATTTGGTTCAACCCCTTAATTTGGTTGAAACCGAAGGGGTGGAGTTAATGGCCATTAATGGAGTTTAATGACATTTGGGAGTTACAAGCCTCCTCTCCCAAATTCTCTCTTTAAGGACCTTCACAGGGCAAGGGCAATCGTTTCCCCCGATTCCTTTTCATTTTCGTTGAGGTTGGTGTAGAGGTTGTAGAGGAGCCAAAGTTTGGTGGCCGGAAATGGTGAGGAGGCAAAGCGCACGTCTTCAGGCCGCAAATCAGGTCCTCCTCTACTCCTTCATGGGTTAGATCTTAGGAATCTTTAGAGATAAGAATCGGGCTCAGTTGAGCCGATTCCAAGCTTCAAATTCCATGAATTTTCGGATTTGGGCTTCCTCTAGGGTTCGCTGGAAACCGCCCCTCCGGCGCCCGTGCCGACGCCCGGCGATAGCCCCCACCTCAACGGAGGTGGTGGCTGTAGTGGCCGGCCAGGGAGGTGGCCGGGTGGCTGGCAAATGGGCTTGGAATAAGCTTCAGGTTGGGCTGATCTCAGTCGTTGGCTGGAGGAAGAAGAAAACCAGGAGCCACTCGATTTGCTTTAAGATCTGTGCTAGATCTAGTATATTAAGTATTGATTTATGGTTTTTCTGTCACAGTTATTGAACTATTTTAAATTAATTATTAAAAATACGTAGGGTCCCCTTTAGTAAAAGTGGTCTACATGAAAGTTGCAGCCCTATGAGTCTAGTTTACTTTAAAATTAGTTTGAACCAATTTGGAGTTCAGGTCAGACCACAACGCTCATTTTGGTGAGGTCTATACAAGGCTAGGTCAGAGATTGTTTTGAGTGCCCTCATCTATCCAGCCATCCAAATGACTTGAAATTTTGGATGGGGGTCACTCTTGCCTATACCTAAAACATATCCAAAATGAGAATTTTTGGAAAACATTTTCCTAAAGTTTTGTAAGAATTTAATAATCCATGTATGAACTATTTAAGGGGTCTAATGACCTCTAAACCTACCAAAATTTTGGTGTCTGACTCTTAGGGTCTTGGCATGACCATGATAAAAATCTCAGCCCAATTGAGTTAGATTTGAATAGGTTTTAGTGAGGATTTTGATGTATCAGGCAGGAGCCCTCTTTAGTACTTTGCTTTATCATTTCTATGGACTCTCCCTTCGTGGAGAATTATTTATATATGTGTGATTCTGGTGGACTAGTATTGAGTTTCATTTTACTCATGTACTCTTATATTTATTCTACTCTTCTGCGATCAGTATGGCCTGCAGGATCAGCGTTTTATAGTGACGACCACCCGGGTGTGTTGGTGTCACCGCAAAGCGGCGGTTCTGGGCATAAGACCCCGGTGGTTTAAAAGAAAAAAAATGGGGTCTTACAAACTGGTATCAGAGGAAACCTCAATTGAAAGAGTAAAAGTACACTAACCCTAGGTCACCCCTGCTCGAGTTTAGTTTGGGGACAAACTAAGCAGCGGAAATTGTGGTGTGCCCATATGGGAGATCACTTATAATTGTCCACTTTTAACTAGGTTCGGGTCAAACTTCTTACAATTGGTCTTGTTATGCAGCCCCCGGCACATCCTACACCGCAGAGCGGAGCTCAGCAAACTCCGAATGTTGCACTACCTCCCCCGACTCCACTCCGTTTCTTCAGTCGGAGATGGGGAAGACTCTGACGACCATTTTGGAGGTCTTCAGGGCCCAGCAGGCTCCGGCTCCACAGCCGAACCCAGGGGCCAATTGGTTGAGTGTCTTCCGGGGAACCTCTCCCCCATCTTATATTGGGACGGAGTCGGCCGTACAGACAGAAAAGTGGCTTGATATCATGTTCGAGATACTGACGAGGATACAGTGCCCGTGGGAGGAGAGGGCACCTCTGGTGGTCTCCTGCTTGGAGTCTCATGCCAAGAGATGGTGGAAGACACTTCTGGATACGACATTTGCAGATCGGGAGGTTGCTGACGTCACTTGGTAGGAATTCAGGGATGCACTGTTAGAGCACTTCGTCCCACAGTCAGCAAGAGACGAGCTGGAAGACAGGTTCCTGCAGCTGAGGCAGGGCAACAGGACGGTGGTGGATTACTACCGGGAGTTCAATCACTTAGCCCGGTTTGCGAACTCCTATCAGTTGGACGAAGCAGTGTATACTAAGAGGTTCTATAAGGGCCTTTGAGAGGACCTGAGAGAGGCTCTTTTGTTTGTATCTGACTGGCCTATACCTCAGATTTTGGAGATGGCAAAGAGGATAGAGGATGATTGGCACACGACTCGATGCTGGAAGAGGCCAACTGAGGATCAGGGTTGGGGAGGCAGGAATGATCAGCGGAGGGGCCACTTTGCTGATGAGAGAAGGGAAGAGGATCAACCCCGCCAAGAGGTGAGACAAGAGCCGAGGGAGCCGGTGATATTATCCCCTCAACCTCTTCAGATGTGGGAGATACAGAGGCTCGAGGGTGTGGCACTTCCCCCGCCTGAGTGCTACAACTATCATCAGGTAGGGCACATTCAAAGAAACTGCCCTATGAGAGGGGCACCTCTACTGACACCACAGGCTGCCCCGCCCGCTCAGTAGTTTGTAGGTCGAGGCCGTAGAAGAGGACGTGGTTTCCAGGGCAGAGATCGGAGGCAAGAGAGGGATCAGGTGTATGCTCTGGACTTGGCTCCACCTCGGGACCCGGGCAGGGTGATTGCAGGTATTTTAGTAATTTTTTATGTTGTATTTACTTTTGGAACCTTTGAAACAAAAAACAAATAGTAGCATACTAGAAAAAGGGAACCATAAGCCCAGTGACCTAACCATATCCAAATAAATAGGAATATTTATGGTGTGCGGCAAACCTGTCATACCTTGGTGGATACGGGGGAGTCGTACAACTTCGTCTCTGAGGAGTTTGTAAAGGGACTGGAGGGAGTCAGACATTATTCGGGAGTCAGACATTATTCGGGAGTCGCCATGAGGGTGTGTCTCCCCAACGGGACAGAGGTCATAGCTAATGCTAAGTGCCTCCTAAAGGTGACTATTGATGGTCTGACACTCGAGGCCCCGGCTACGATCTTGAGGATGCCGGACTTCGACCTGGTTCTAGGAATGACATGGCTTACTTGGAACCACGCCCAGATATATTGCTTGATAAAGAAGGTTATACTGAGTTATGACGACACCTTCGCGACCTTCGAAGGTATTACTCCCGTCTCACGTAGGATGTTAGCTTATATTCAGGCCGTCAAGGCCCGCATGCAGGGAGATGAGGTCTATCAGGTGTTCTTTGAGATGGCCGAGGTCAAGACGATGGTTGCCGATATATCGGGTGTGCGGGACTTTGCGAATGTGTTCCCAGAGAAGCTACCAGGATTACAGCCGCATCGCGAGAAGGATTTCCAGATTCAGTTGGTGCCTGGAGCTAAGTCGGTGTCTAGGGCTCCCTATCGGAACACTCCAAAGGAGCTGGTGGAGTTCAGGAGTCAACTAAAGGAGCTGGTGGAGGCTGGATTCGTTAGGCCAAGTCCTCTCCTTGGGGAGCTCCGGTCTTGCTTGTGAAAAAGAAGGATGGGACCCTCAGGTTGTGCATCGACTATCGTGCACTAAACCGATTGACAGTCCGAAACACATATCCACTGCCAAGGATCGGTGAGTTATTTGATCATTTAGAGGGAGCACATTGGTTCTCGAAGCTGGATCTAAGGTCGGGATACTATCAGTTACGGATTCAGGAAGAAGATATCCCGAAGACGGAGTTTAGCAGCAGATATGGCTTGTACGAGTTTATCGTGATGCCCTTTGGGCTCACGAATGAGCCATCAGCTTTCATGAGCTTGATGAATTGGGTGTTCGAGCCGTACCTCGACATGTTTTTCATTGTGTTCATAGATGACATCCTTATTTATTCGAGGACGAAGGAAGAGCATGCACAACATCTGATCTTGACCCTGGAGAAGCTCAGGGAGCATCAGTTGTATGCCAAGTTCAACAAATGCCAGTTTTGGCTGACGGAGGTAGCCTTTTTAGGCCACATTATCAGTGGAGCAGGATTGGCGGTGGATCCCGCGAAGATTCAGGCAGTGCGAGACTGGCCTTAGTTGAAGACGGCCACCTGTCCGAAGTTTTCTGGGATTGGTCGGGTATTACCGGAAGTTTGTGCAGGGATTATCTCAGATAGCCCTTCCACTCACTTCTTTGACGAAGAAGGACACTCCGTTCGTTTGGATGTCGCAGTGTGAGGCGGCCTTCCAGGATTTGAAGGGTAGACTTACGTCGCCACTATCCTCGCTCTCCCGTCTGGGAAGGACGGCTTCCAGGTGTACACTGATGCGTCGTTTCAGGGGATAGGCGTTGTACTGATGTAGCATGGACATGTGATAGCATATGCCTCCTGCCAGCTAAAGAAGTATGAGCAGAACTACCCTGTGCATGACTTGGAGATGGGAGCAGTGGTGTTCGCTTTGAAGATTTTGCGGCATTACCTTTATGGGGTGCACTGCGAAATATTTTCGGATCATAAGAATCTGAAATATGTCAATACGCAGAAGGAGTTGAACATCCGCCAGAGAAGATGGGTGGAGTTTTTATCTGACTATAAGTACACGATACACTATCACCCGGGGAAGGCGAATGTGGTGGCGGACGCACTGAGCCGGAGGGATACCACTTCAGGAGCAGATCCCCAGTTGATGTCTATGGAGATGATACGGATGATGGAGGATATACAGATTACCTTGGTGTCCTCAGATGACTCAGAGCTTTTTGAGGAGTATCTAGCCGCGATGAGCACTACCGATGATATTCGAGATCGTATCAGGGCTAAGAAGAGAAGGGATGACAAGCTGGAGCCAGTATTTAGGACCTTGGAGGCAGGCACGACAGGGGAGTATACTGAGAGGGATGGGTTATTGTACTTTAGAGGATGGGTGTACATACCGGTTGGGGGCAGGATTCAGGAGGAAATTATGACTGAGGCTCAATATAGTAGGTACTCGGTGCACCCATGCATCACTAAGATGATGATCGACCTGAAGAGGACGATGTACTGGTCGGACATGAAAAGGGATATCACATACTTCGTGAAATATTGCGAGGCCTATCAGTTAGTGAAGGTCGAGTGTAAGAGTCCGGCCGGATTGTTGCATCCACTTCCGGTGCTGGAGTGGAAGTTCGACGATATCACCATGGATTTCATACATGGTTTTCCTCGGTCACATGCGAGGAACGACTCGATATGGGTGATCGTCGATCGATTGACTAAGGTGGCAGATTTCTACCGATCAGGAAGGACGCACTGGTGGGTGACTTGGTGCGGAGGTTTGTGGAGCAGTTCGTCTGATACCATGGAGTGCCGAGGACGATAATGTCCAATCATGATGGATGATTTACGTCTAAGGAATGGAGGTCGGTCCAGGCTTATTTAGGGACCCAGGTGACATTTAGTACCGCCTTCCACCCTCAGATGAATGGGCAGACAGAGCGCACCAATCAGACACTAAAGAATTTGTTGCATCTTTGCATACTGGACCGCGGAGAGCCATGGGAGAAACAGCTACCATTGATCGAATTCTCATACAACAACAGCCACCATTCCAGCATCGCCATGGCCCCTTATGAGGCTTTATACGGGCGGAGATGCAGGACTCCTTTGTCTTGGATCCAGGACAAGGATTCGAAGGCACTTGGCTCAGATTTTGTTGAGGATACAAATGCTCAAGTGCGGTTGATTCGAGACAGAATGTTGGAGGCCCAGAGTAGACATGCCAAGTATTACGATGCTCGACATCGTCAGGTAGAGTTTCAGGTAGGAGACTGGGTGTTTCTAAAGATACGACCTGTAAGACCCCCTTTTTTTTTTCTTTTCAACCACCGGGGTCTTAGGCCCAGAACCGCCGCTTTGCGGTGACACCTTCACGTCCTGAAGGGTCATCACCACAAGGCGCCGATTCTGCCGGCCAAATCGATCACAAAAAGTAGCACAATTATTGAAGTAATAGTAAACAGTCCACAATAACAAAAACCACATATATAAATAAGTAAGCTCCACGAAGGGAGTGTCCACAGAAACATCAGAGTACTATAAATACGGGCTTATGCCCGGTACAAAATGTCCTCACTACAAGTCTCTCATGCGGAAGCGAAACAGTAAACTACTCAAGGATCGAGACTCACGGTCCCGGCTGTGTGAACTCCGGAGCTAGACTGCCCCATCTCTAGGCGCACCGATCTCTGGGGCTGCTCCTCCATGCTGGGCTCCACGATCCCCTAAATGATGCGGTTCGAAAACCGTTAGTCATAAAGACTAAGCCCTATCATCCCCTACCCCTTCCCCCCCATGGCTCCTAGGTACCGAGCGGAGAGGAAGAAAGGGAAGGACATGAAGGTGGAGATTAACATGAAAACAGATGGCAGCGGAGACTAATCTAGCAAGTTGTATTAGGTGAGCAGTTAATAAGTTGTTGTAATAGGTCTAGCAGTAAGAAAAGTAATTAAATGAATTTAAACCTTCACTTATGCGAGAACACATAAGCAAAAGGGATCTTTTACAAGGCTCCCATCGTATAAGTGTCCCATACCACTTATACCTTGGGGTGTCGGTTATCAAACAGCAGGGGTTATTATATATTGAAAATAACCTTTGATTTATAAACTTGCCCACACAAGCTTATAGACCAAGGGGTCGTTTTGCAGGTCCTAATGTATAAGCGTCCCATTCCACTTATACTTTAGGTGTCAAGGTTGTTATGAATGATTATGAAATGCAACTATATGGTGGGTATGTTATGTCATGCAGTGCAACTCACACACCCGACTCTGTGCACACAGACCTTTAGTTCCCCCTTTCGGAGCCGTTACCTCCCAGGATACCTCCGTAGTGGCAAACGGAAGCGGTGGGTTGGGCCTCGCCCACCTCCAAAACCAGTAAAGCACACTGGTCTGACCTATCGTACGCCTCAACGCTTGGTGCATAAAGCGGATGCCTGCGTACTCTTGCCGGCTGGCGCACCGGACTTCTGTTGGCGGAGTGCTAATCACCCCGCCGAGTCAACGATATCGGTGTCGGTGCAATCGAACTCCCCGATATCGATAGACCCACCACCTTAACTTTTCCTATTTTATGCACATGCAAGTTTAATCGCAAACAAACAGAACCGAGCCGAAGCTCCCCGGACCAAACGTCCGTCTCCAACCGACCGAGCCGAAGCTCCCTGGACCATCCCGTCCGTCTCCAGAACAACCGAGCCGAAGCTCCCCGGACCATCCCGTCCGTTTCCAAATCAACCGAGCCGAAGCTCTCATCAACCTTCCTGTGCCAACAGTGTTGTGAAGAGTGCAGCCCTAGTTACTAAGTTACTCTTGTCGGTTTGTTATTACAGTTTACGTTAGCCCAGGACTGCCCCCGGTATACCCCGTGAAGGGCTCTCAAGGGGCACTAGGAACCAAGACGGTGCATTACGGCCCGAAGTTCCCTTTCGCAAGGCACTTATTGTTATTGGTTGTTTTCCCTTAGCCCGATTCCCTTCTCATATTACGATAGACTATCCTAGGGTGATTTTTAAACCTTCCACTCCTCGGGGAAGACGATCTTTCGTCGAGCCCGAGCACCTCTTAACTCTAGCTATCACCACTACTCACTACTCTTTATATCTTCCTAATGTAATTTCTTCCACAATTGTTCACCCAGACAAAATGTTTAAACCTCAAAGACTTCCTCAGATCGTGTCCTATTGCATCTCACAACCTGCTATATGCAGACCGACCTAGGCTACATGTCGAACCGGTTATGCAATGATCCATTACTCATCCAAATGCCCTAAACTATTTACTGGAGACTTATCTTGGTATAAATAACCTAAATCCAGAGAGTGGAAATTTTCTTGATTTATTTGGCATTTAATTAAATTCCTCAAAAATCCAAGGACTACCGGTTTGAACATGAACTACCCTAACTATTCATGCAAGATGTCCAGCAAATTTATGATAATTAATAGGTTATCTCAGAAGGCTAAATCCTCAGTATCACAATTTTTCTATCATCAAAATGACATGAAAACTATTTTGGGAATAATCTCTAATTTCTATAGTTTATGAATCAAGTACAGAAAATATTCTTCCAAAAATTCTAGATAATTTATGACATGATGAATAAGGCCTAAAATTTGCACTGGCTAAGTTTCATAATTTTCCAGCGAGCATTTGATCCATAATAATTTTTTAAACATAAAAGCCCTTCCTATCATTTGTGAATAAAGTACTAGATTTACTCAACATAAAATTCTATAAAAATTCAGGGATCAATGTTCTACAAGTCAAGATCTAAATCCAGAATTTTAACTGATTATAATTAATGTAAAGCCTCAAATTAATTAAAACAACAAATTGGGCTAATAATCCTTTAACACATGAAGTATAATATATATTAATCATAAAATTCCAGAAAAATTACCATGAGTCTAAAACATCCTAAAACCCCCTCCTCCCGAGTTTCACAATTTTTGGATTAGCTTTAGTGCTTAAAATAACTAAATTACGTTTCCATCCTAATCCTACATCTCAACTTTTGAGGTACCTAACTATCTCCAAATCCATTACTATTTCAACCGGAGGGTTTTCATCATATCATCCCCCTCTCCTCCAAATTTCAAGGGCATACAAGAGCTTTTGCTCCTATGTCCTTCACAAACCTCAAACTCCCACCCGTTGGAGTTGAGCTAATCTCTTAGGGTAAAATCCACCCTAAGCCACACCATGTTACCCAAGAGGGTAGACATAGTCCCAACAAATCAGTGGCCAATAACATCAGCCTCTTTTGAGGAGATTTGTCCACTCCATCCCCAATCGTACTTTTCCCAAAGTACCCCTCGCCAAGACCTATCTAGGACTTGATACTTCCCTATTCAAAACTCGACCAATCGAGTTGAAATTTTGTACAGATCTTAATATTGATGCCAGGGACCACCACCCAAAATTTGGGGGAGTTTGGGCTTAATTTCATCTCCTAATTAATTTTATATTGTTTATTAAATTTTTACAAAAACTTTAGACAAAAGTTCTCCAAAAATTCTCATTTTTGGACAGCCTCTCGATATACATATTATAGACCTCCAGTCCAAATTTCAAGTCCTTTGGACGTGTTATGAACCGTGGGCAACCATTTTAATTTCTGGTTAACCTAGGTCTTGATCCCACCAAAATGAGTGCTGTGTTCAAACCACTCACCCAAATTGAATAAAATCAATTTTAAATTAAAGTAGACCCCGAGGGCTACAACTTTTGTGTCTGGTCATTTTTCCTAAATCGGCCTCTAAGTGCTTCGTTTTGCAGCCTCGAAAATACATTCAAAATAACATATTTTTCCATTGTAATATATAATAATCTATGTATTAAAATATTAATTCCACTGTTCATCTTCTTCATGAACCCGAAAACCAGACACAGGAAAAATCATTTTTCCTGTAAGCATTCCGTGATCCGTTGCCGGCCGTCCGGTCACTTCCCTGGCCAGCCACCACCACCACCACCTCCGTTGAGGCGATGGCTAGCGGTCGGCGGTGGTTTGGCCGCCGGAGGTGGCGGTTTCCGGCGAACTCGAAATATCTTTTTCATGGTTTTTCCATGAAAACGAGAGATGGATCCGGCTCGGTTGAGCGCGAATCTCCTTCCTAAAAATCCTAAGATCTACCCATGAAAGAGAAGGAGTAGAGGAGGACCTTGTTCGCGGTTTGGAGGCGAGAAGAGCGACGAGGTGCCATGGCGCGGTGGTGGCGTTGCTGAACTCCTCTTTACAGCAAGAACAAGGATCTGCTTCGTTTGCTTGAGCGTGTAAACCTCTCCTCTTTCCCTAAGTGGGCTTTTATAACTCAGGAAGTGGGAAGATGAAATGGTAACCGCCATTATGTCTTAACGTTTCGGTTACGGTGAAGGGATAAGAAACGGTGGAAAACTGAACCGGTGTATCCAGCTGGCGGTTTTCTATTGGACCACCCTTTCCTTATTTATTATTTATTTACAGAAGGAAAACGGCCTGAAATTACTCCTGGTGTAACTTCCCAAGCCAACATTTATTTCCACGCGCGTTAGAATTATTTCGGGCCTGAACTGTCGTTTCGGCCAATGTCACGGGCGTGACACATAGGTCACGGGCGTGACAGGCCCGGGTAGCCCATTCTGGGTTCGACGATCGTCGAACTGAGATCGACGATCGTCGATGGATGGTCACGGGCGTGACATCTTGGGTCACGGGCGTGACAGGCCCGAACAGCAGATTTCGAGGTCGACGATCGTCGAATTGAGATCGACGATCGTCGATGGGGTCACGCCCTAGGTCACGGGCGTGACACTCATGTCACGGGCGTGACATGCCCGGGGCGCAAGCTCGACGATCGTCTCACGGCGATCGACGATCGTCGATGGGGTCACGCCCCTAGTCACGGGCGTGACACCTTGGTCACGGGCGTGACATGCCCCGTCAGCACGATCGACGATCGTCTCGTGGAGATCGACGATCGTCGACGTAGTCACGCCCAAGTCACGGGCGTGACATCTTGGTCACGGGCGTGACATGCCCAGACAGCGCGTTCGACGATCGTCTCGTGGAGATCGACGATCGTCGAAGTAGACACGCCCAGGTCACGGGCGTGACGGGCCGGTCACGGGCGTGACCAACCCGTGACCCGCAATACTGGTCGCTTTATTTCCAATTTTGGGCCTCCTAGGGTTCCGTCACGACAAATCTGACTCCTAGGGGTCTAGCCGGAAATGGGATGTTACAAATCCCAATAAACAAAACAAAAATTTCGTCCCCGAAATTGAGGTTGAGCCTACGGGGATTTCTATCGGAACAAATTAATCTTGTAACATCCCATTCGATCTTTCTATTGGGTTCAGGCGATCGTTCGTTTGATAACGAAGACAATCTCCCCAATAAACAAAAGATTAGCCCCTACCATTCTGATTAAGTGTGCATACCTAGGTCCTAGATTTCCCTTGTCTAGTCTTAACATTCCAAAACAAGAAGGCAGTTTATAGTATACCGAGAGGTGGTGAGATGTACCTGACTGAACAACTCCGGGTATCTTTGCCTCATCAGATCCTGCGGTTCCCAGGTGTGCTCCTCCTGACCGTGATTTCTCCACAAAACCTTGACTAAGGGAATCTTCTTGCGGCGCAAGATCCGCACTCCTTTGTCATCGATCCGAACCGGCTCCAAGTGAACAGATCGGTCTGAAGCTACCGGCCCTTCTGTGGTCAAAATTCGCTGCTCCGGGCGTAGTAGAGCCCTTCTCAGCGAAGAGATATGGAAGACGTCGTGTAGAGCTGCCAGCTCTGGTGGCAACTCTAGCCTGTAGGCTAAGGGTCCGATCCGCTCCAGGATCCGGTAAGGGCCCATGTACCTAGGGCTGAGTTTCTTCCTCCGACCGCGCACCCGTGAGACTCCGTGCATGGGCCGGATCTTCAAGAACACTCGATCTCCTACCCGGAACTCCACCTGACGATGCCGAGCGTCATAGTATTTTGCTTGTCTGCTCTGCGCCTCCAGCATCCTATCTCTGATCAGTCTCACCTGGGCCTCTGTATCTTCCACAAAATCCGATCCCAACAGCTTCGGATCCTCGTCTTGAACCCAAGAAAGCGGGGTCCTACATTTCCTTCCATACAAGGCCTCATAAGGCGCCATCCTGATGCTGGACTGGTAGCTATTATTGTAGGAGAACTCGACCAACGGTAACATCTTCTCCCACGGCTCCCCTCGGTCCAGTATACACAGTCGTAGTAAGTCCTCCAAGGTCCGGTTGGTGCGCTCGGTCTGCCCGTCCGTCTGAGGGTGGAAGGCCGTGCTAAAAGTCAACCGGGTGCCCAAATATGCCTGCACTGACCGCCACTCCCTGGATGTAAACCGTCCATCGCGGTCCGACACTATCGTCCGGGGCACGCCATGATATCGGACATACTGCTCCACAAACTTCCGTACCAGCACTCCCACCGAGTCATCCTTCCTGATCGGTATAAAGCGGGCCACCTTCGTCAAACGATCGACAATCACCCAAATCGAGTCGTTCCCTGTCCGAGACCGGGGAAGACCATGTATAAAATCCATCGCTACGTCGTCAAACTTCCACTCCGGCACCGGGAGTGGCTGCAACAGTCCTGCGGGGTTCCTGCATTCCGCCTTCACCAACTGACACGCCTCGCAATGGGTCACGAAGTACGTAATGTCCTTCTTCATGCCCGGCCAAAACATCGTCCTCTTCAAATCAGCGGTCATCTTTGTGATCCCCGGGTGCACGGAGTACCGGCTGCAATGCGCCTCCGTCAAAATATCCTCTCGGATCTGGCCTCCTGCAGGTATATATACTCTGCCTCTGAAGTGGAGCAAACCATCTCTCAGGGAATAATCTCCTGTCGAACCTTCCTCCAAAGCTCGGAACATCGGCTCCGCCCACGCATCTGTCCTCTGTCCGTCCCGAATGCGATCCCGGATATCGTCTATGGCCACTATCGATGCCAGATACTCCCTATACAGATCTGGGTCATCCTCGGACACTAGGGATATCTGCATGTCTCTGAATGACTGGACCAGCTCCATAGACATAACCTGGGGCCCGGCTTCGGAAGTGGCCGCTCTCCGACTTAACGCGTCGGCCACCACATTTGCCTTCCCTGGGTGGTAGTGCATCTCATACTGATAATCTGCCAAGAACTCCACCCAGCGCCTCTGCCTGATATTCAGCTCCTTCTGAGTGTCCACGTATTTCAAGTTCTTGTGATCGGAGAAGATGTCGCAGTGGGCTCCATAAAGGTAATGACGCCAGACCTTCAGAGCAAAAACGACCGCTCCCATCTCGAGGTCGTGCACCGGGTAGTTCCTCTCATGGGTCTTCAGCTGTCGGGAGGCATATGCTATGACATGTCCGTTCTGCATCAGCACCGCTCCCATCCCTTGGTATGATGCGTCGGTATACACTTGAAATCCCTCCCTTCCGGATGGAAGGGTCAGGATAGGGGCCGAGATGAGTCGGTCCTTCAGCTCCTGGAAAGCCGCCTGGCACTGCGGGGTCCAAACAAAAGGTGCCTCCTTCTTTGTCAAAGATGTGAGGGGGAGGGCAATCCGAGAGAACCCCTCCACGAACTTCCGGTAATAGCCGGCAAGTCCCAAGAAACTTCGCACATCGGTGGCTGTCTTCAATTGCGGCCAATCTCGAACTGCTCGAATCTTTGCTGGATCCACTGCCAAACCGGCTCCGCTGATAATGTGGCCCAGGAAGGCCACCTCCTTCAACCAGAACTGACACTTGCTGAATTTGGCGTAAAGGTGATGCTCCCGCAACCTCTCTATCAGCAAATGTCGTGTCCAACAGCGTCTTCCACCACCTCTTTGCATGGGACTCCAGGCAGGAGACAACCAGAGCCACCTTCTCCTCCCATGGACACCGAATCCCGGTCAGCATCTCGTACATGATATCCAGCCATTCCTCCGTCCGAACAGCCGACTCTGTCCCCAGATAGGACGGGGGAGAAAGACCCCGGAAGATGCTGAGCCAGTTGGCCCCCAGATTGGGCTGCGGGACCGGAACCTGCTGGGCCCTGAAGGCCTCCAGAATGGCAGTCAGGGTCTGTCCCATATCTGACTGAAGGAAAGGAGTGGGGGCCGGTGGGGGTGGTGCAACATCCTGAGCCTGTGGAACTCCACCCTGAGGCGTAGTCCGTGCTGGAGGCTGCGTAACAAAAACACACGCTGAGAAAACGTTCAAATACTACATAAAGGTGGACAAATTATATGTGATCCCCATATGGGCACACCACTGCTTCCGCTGCTTAGTTTGTCCCCAAACTAAACTCGAGCGGGGGGTGACCTAGGGTTTGTGGACTGCTACTTCCTTCTGATCGATGTTTCCTCTGATACCACTTGTAAGACCCCCTTTTTTTTTTCTTTTCAACCACCGGGGTCTTAGGCCCAGAACCGCCGCTTTGCGGTGACACCTTCACGTCCTGAAGGGTCATCACCACAAGGCGCCGATTCTGCCGGCCAAATCGATCACAAAAAGTAGCACAATTATTGAAGTAATAGTAAACAGTCCACAATAACAAAAACCACATATATAAATAAGTAAGCTCCACGAAGGGAGTGTCCACAGAAACATCAGAGTACTATAAATACGGGCTTATGCCCGGTACAAAATGTCCTCACTACAAGTCTCTCATGCGGAAGCGAAACAGTAAACTACTCAAGGATCGAGACTCACGGTCCCGGCTGTGTGAACTCCGGAGCTAGACTGCCCCATCTCTAGGCGCACCGATCTCTGGGGCTGCTCCTCCATGCTGGGCTCCACGATCCCCTAAATGATGCGGTTCGAAAACCGTTAGTCATAAAGACTAAGCCCTATCATCCCCTACCCCTTCCCCCCCATGGCTCCTAGGTACCGAGCGGAGAGGAAGAAAGGGAAGGACATGAAGGTGGAGATTAACATGAAAACAGATGGCAGCGGAGACTAATCTAGCAAGTTGTATTAGGTGAGCAGTTAATAAGTTGTTGTAATAGGTCTAGCAGTAAGAAAAGTAATTAAATGAATTTAAACCTTCACTTATGCGAGAACACATAAGCAAAAGGGATCTTTTACAAGGCTCCCATCGTATAAGTGTCCCATACCACTTATACCTTGGGGTGTCGGTTATCAAACAGCAGGGGTTATTATATATTGAAAATAACCTTTGATTTATAAACTTGCCCACACAAGCTTATAGACCAAGGGGTCGTTTTGCAGGTCCTAATGTATAAGCGTCCCATTCCACTTATACTTTAGGTGTCAAGGTTGTTATGAATGATTATGAAATGCAACTATATGGTGGGTATGTTATGTCATGCAGTGCAACTCACACACCCGACTCTGTGCACACAGACCTTTAGTTCCCCCTTTCGGAGCCGTTACCTCCCAGGATACCTCCGTAGTGGCAAACGGAAGCGGTGGGTTGGGCCTCGCCCACCTCCAAAACCAGTAAAGCACACTGGTCTGACCTATCGTACGCCTCAACGCTTGGTGCACAAAGCGGACGCCTGCGTACTCTTGCCGGCTGGCGCACCGGACTTCTGTTGGCGGAGTGCTAATCACCCCGCCGAGTCAACGATATCGGTGTCGGTGCAATCGAACTCCCCGATATCGATAGACCCACCACCTTAACTTTTCCTATTTTATGCACATGCAAGTTTAATCGCAAACAAACAGAACCGAGCCGAAGCTCCCCGGACCAAACGTCCGTCTCCAACCGACCGAGCCGAAGCTCCCTGGACCATCCCGTCCGTCTCCAGAACAACCGAGCCGAAGCTCCCCGGACCATCCCGTCCGTTTCCAAATCAACCGAGCCGAAGCTCTCATCAACCTTCCTGTGCCAACAGTGTTGTGAAGAGTGCAGCCCTAGTTACTAAGTTACTCTTGTCGGTTTGTTATTACAGTTTACGTTAGCCCAGGACTGCCCCCGGTATACCCCGTGAAGGGCTCTCAAGGGGCACTAGGAACCAAGACGGTGCATTACGGCCCGAAGTTCCCTTTCGCAAGGCACTTATTGTTATTGGTTGTTTTCCCTTAGCCCGATTCCCTTCTCATATTACGATAGACTATCCTAGGGTGATTTTTAAACCTTCCACTCCTCGGGGAAGACGATCTTTCGTCGAGCCCGAGCACCTCTTAACTCTAGCTATCACCACTACTCACTACTCTTTATATCTTCCTAATGTAATTTCTTCCACAATTGTTCACCCAGACAAAATGTTTAAACCTCAAAGACTTCCTCAGATCGTGTCCTATTGCATCTCACAACCTGCTATATGCAGACCGACCTAGGCTACATGTCGAACCGGTTATGCAATGATCCATTACTCATCCAAATGCCCTAAACTATTTACTGGAGACTTATCTTGGTATAAATAACCTAAATCCAGAGAGTGGAAATTTTCTTGATTTATTTGGCATTTAATTAAATTCCTCAAAAATCCAAGGACTACCGGTTTGAACATGAACTACCCTAACTATTCATGCAAGATGTCCAGCAAATTTATGATAATTAATAGGTTATCTCAGAAGGCTAAATCCTCAGTATCACAATTTTTCTATCATCAAAATGACATGAAAACTATTTTGGGAATAATCTCTAATTTCTATAGTTTATGAATCAAGTACAGAAAATATTCTTCCAAAAATTCTAGATAATTTATGACATGATGAATAAGGCCTAAAATTTGCACTGGCTAAGTTTCATAATTTTCCAGCGAGCATTTGATCCATAATAATTTTTTAAACATAAAAGCCCTTCCTATCATTTGTGAATAAAGTACTAGATTTACTCAACATAAAATTCTATAAAAATTCAGGGATCAATGTTCTACAAGTCAAGATCTAAATCCAGAATTTTAACTGATTATAATTAATGTAAAGCCTCAAATTAATTAAAACAACAAATTGGGCTAATAATCCTTTAACACATGAAGTATAATATATATTAATCATAAAATTCCAGAAAAATTACCATGAGTCTAAAACATCCTAAAACCCCCTCCTCCCGAGTTTCACAATTTTTGGATTAGCTTTAGTGCTTAAAATAACTAAATTACGTTTCCATCCTAATCCTACATCTCAACTTTTGAGGTACCTAACTATCTCCAAATCCATTACTATTTCAACCAGAGGGTTTTCATCATATCATCCCCCTCTCCTCCAAATTTCAAGGGCATACAAGAGCTTTTGCTCCTATGTCCTTCACAAACCTCAAACTCCCACCCGTTGGAGTTGAGCTAATCTCTTAGGGTAAAATCCACCCTAAGCCACACCATGTTACCCAAGAGGGTAGACATAGTCCCAACAAATCAGTGGCCAACAACATCAGCCTCTTTTGAGGAGATTTGTCCACTCCATCCCCAATCATACTTTTCCCAAAGTACCCCTCGCCAAGACCTATCTAGGACTTGATACTTCCCTATTCAAAACTCGACCAATCGAGTTGAAATTTTGTACAGATCTTAATATTGATGCCAGGGACCACCACCCAAAATTTGGGGGAGTTTGGGCTTAATTTCATCTCCTAATTAATTTTATATTGTTTATTAAATTTTTACAAAAACTTTAGACAAAAGTTCTCCAAAAATTCTCATTTTTGGACAGCCTCTCGATATACATATTATAGACCTCCAGTCCAAATTTCAAGTCCTTTGGACGTGTTATGAACCGTGGGCAACCATTTTAATTTCTGGTTAACCTAGGTCTTGATCCCACCAAAATGAGTGCTGTGTTCAAACCACTCACCCAAATTGAATAAAATCAATTTCAAATTAAAGTAGACCCCGAGGGCTACAACTTTTGTGTCTGGTCATTTTTCCTAAATCGGCCTCTAAGTGCTTCGTTTTGCAGCCTCGAAAATACATTCAAAATAACATATTTTTCCATTGTAATATATAATAATCTATGTATTAAAATATTAATTCCACTGTTCATCTTCTTCATGAACCCGAAAACCAGACACAGGAAAAATCATTTTTCCTGTAAGCATTCCGTGATCCGTTGCCGGCCGTCCGGTCACTTCCCTGGCCAGCCACCACCACCACCACCTCCGTTGAGGCGATGGCTAGCGGTCGGCGGTGGTTTGGCCGCCGGAGGTGGCGGTTTCCGGCGAACTCGAAATATCTTTTTCATGGTTTTTCCATGAAAACGAGAGATGGATCCGGCTCGGTTGAGCGCGAATCTCCTTCCTAAAAATCCTAAGATCTACCCATGAAAGAGAAGGAGTAGAGGAGGACCTTGTTCGCGGTTTGGAGGCGAGAAGAGCGACGAGGTGCCATGGCGCGGTGGTGGCGTTGCTGAACTCCTCTTTACAGCAAGAACAAGGATCTGCTTCGTTTGCTTGAGCGTGTAAACCTCTCCTCTTTCCCTAAGTGGGCTTTTATAACTCAGGAAGTGGGAAGATGAAATGGTAACCGCCATTATGTCTTAACGTTTCGGTTACGGTGAAGGGATAAGAAACGGTGGAAAACTGAACCGGTGTATCCAGCTGGCGGTTTTCTATTGGACCACCCTTTCCTTATTTATTATTTATTTACAGAAGGAAAACGGCCTGAAATTACTCCTGGTGTAACTTCCCAAGCCAACATTTATTTCCACGCGCGTTAGAATTATTTCGGGCCTGAACTGTCGTTTCGGCCAATGTCACGGGCGTGACACATAGGTCACGGGCGTGACAGGCCCGGGTAGCCCATTCTGGGTTCGACGATCGTCGAACTGAGATCGACGATCGTCGATGGATGGTCACGGGCGTGACATCTTGGGTCACGGGCGTGACAGGCCCGAACAGCAGATTTCGAGGTCGACGATCGTCGAATTGAGATCGACGATCGTCGATGGGGTCACGCCCTAGGTCACGGGCGTGACACTCATGTCACGGGCGTGACATGCCCGGGGCGCAAGCTCGACGATCGTCTCACGGCGATCGACGATCGTCGATGGGGTCACGCCCCTAGTCACGGGCGTGACACCTTGGTCACGGGCGTGACATGCCCCGTCAGCACGATCGACGATCGTCTCGTGGAGATCGACGATCGTCGACGTAGTCACGCCCAAGTCACGGGCGTGACATCTTGGTCACGGGCGTGACATGCCCAGACAGCGCGTTCGACGATCGTCTCGTGGAGATCGACGATCGTCGAAGTAGACACGCCCAGGTCACGGGCGTGACGGGCCGGTCACGGGCGTGACCAACCCGTGACCCGCAATACTGGTCGCTTTATTTCCAATTTTGGGCCTCCTAGGGTTCCGTCACGACAAATCTGACTCCTAGGGGTCTAGCCGGAAATGGGATGTTACACGACCGATGCATAGAGTCTCGCGGGTGCGTGGTGGGAAGAAGCTCAGTCCGAGATACATGGGGCCTTACAAGATCCTGGAGCGGATCGATCCCATGGCATATAGACTGGAGCTGCCGCCAGAGCTATGGGTTTGAACAACGTTTTCCACATCTCCTCCCTCAGGAGAGCTCTACTTCGGCCGAAGCAACAGATTACGACTACAGATGGGCCTATAACTTCTGATCGATCGATGCACCTAGAGCCAATCCGGATAGACGATACTGGGATGCAGGTGTTGCGGCGTAAGAAGGTTCCGCTGGTCAAGGTCTTGTGGAGGAATCATGGATAAGAGAAGCACACGCGGGAGCCACAGGACTTGATGCAGCAAAGGTTCCCGGAACTTTTCGTGTCAGGTACTCCCTTTAATCTCTCGGGATGTTACATTTTACTTCTCAAACTTGAAATTATAGGTCCCCATCTATCCAACCATCCAAATGACTTGAAATTTTGGATGGGGGTCGCTCTTGCCTATACCTAAAACATATTCAAAAATGGGAATTTTTGGAAAACATTTTCCTAAAGTTTTGTAGAAATTTAATAATCCATGTATGAACTATTTAAGGAGTCTAATGACCTCTAAACCCACAAAAATTTTAGTGTCTGACTCTTAGGGTCTTGGCATGACCATGATAAAAATCTCAGCTCAATTGGGTTAAATTTCAATAGGTTTTAGTGAGGATTTTGATGTATCAGGCAGGAGCCCTCTTTAGTACTTTGCTTTATCATTTCTATGGACTCTCCCTTCGTGGACAATTATTTATATATATGTGATTCTGGTGGACTAGTATTGAGTTTCATTTTACTCATGCACTCTTATATTTATTCTACTCTTCTGCGATCGGTATGGCCGGCAGGATCGGCGTTTTGTAGTGACGACCCCCTGAGTGTGTTGGTGTCACCGCAAAGCGGCGGTTCTGGGCATAAGACCATCGTGATTTAAAAGAAAAAAAAAGGGTCTTACATCCTTCAACTTGTCGGGGAGTTTCTTGAATATGTCACGCTTGACACTATCATGACACAGTATATCTAAGGCCTTGAGAAAATCATGGTCTTCTAAATCAGTCATCTGAGTAAGTGCGACATAGATGTTATCAACATCACTAGGAGACATGGTTATCATTGCTTATTGCACGGAGTCAGCCAATTTTTCTATGGCCACAAATACTTAGTCATTTTGTCTGGCTCGCTTTCTCCTCCTTCTGCTGCTTCCTTCTACATCGACTCTAGGTGGCTCATGTAACCAGTTGTTTTTTCTTCCATGGAATCCGCCTCTATTGCGGTCACAACATGACTACTAGTCGCCCTATCAGTCCCGCATAACACAGTCAAATCAGACCAATTCACAATAACTTTTTCTATACAATGTTTCACTGAAGGATGAGTCTACAATAATACAATTCAAAGAATAATTTACAATTCAAAAAATTTCAATTATACTGCCTCTATAAATATACCAATCAATAAAAAAATAACTTACTTTCACATAATTTACCCATACTTCCTCACTATCCACCTTCACCATGTTCCTTTCCCAGTCCCATCCAAACCCTGATGTGTACAACATTGTGCTAACCTCGATGTATACTTGTTCCAAGTCTTTAGACGTGTTGTTAACTTCTCCCTGTTTGTTTTTATGCCGCAAATTTCTTTTAGTGAAGTAATGGCAGCTGTCAAAGCCATGTTCTTCCATCAATTTGGAATTTTATGACCATAATTGTGTTGTTCTAATAGTGCATTTGATAGAGTAATATCTATTTCAGATGTCCAATGCATGTACGATCGCTCGATCCTACCACCAATCTTTGTTGAGTTCTTTTCCATAATAAAACTTTAACATGAAACAGTATATGAACAATATAAATTTTAACATAAAAAAGCACGTACTACAAACTTTAACATGAAACAGTATATGAAGCAAGTATCAAAAACTAAGAGTAATAGAAACTTTAACATTAAAAAAAAACTACATTAATGTTCGGTTCACAATAATATTGTCATACAAAAAGCTCACCACAATGGATAAATTCAATGTCAAAACAAAATATTTTTCAATGACGACTCTGGTATTCGTTGAACATATTTATAGCTAGAGTGTCCCTAAAGTTTGTCCAATCTTGCATTGCTTGGATTGGACTAACAACGTCTACGTAATCATAAAACTCTTCTCCTGGGCTTTGTTGTAGTATTTTTGAATCAACCTCATCCAACATTTGCGCATCACATTCTAATTTCTTCTCCACTAAAAAATTGTGTAAGATGCAACATGTGTTTATGATCTGCACCTGTCATTCGTCAAAAATATACTTAGATTTCCTAATCTCATACAAGTTGTCAATCAACAAGTGTGACATTGCAAACCTAAACTTTAATGTTGAAAAATGATAGTTGTTATTAAATGGTCCATCGTTTCTTCAACAACCCAAAAATTTTCTCTATAACATTTATTTTTTTAGCATGTCGTAGATTAAATAGTTCTTTGTAGTTTGTTGGGTTATTAACCTTATATGACCACTCCTTCAGGTGGTAATGCATCGATCGGTATGGGGCAAGAAACCTTGAACCATTCGTATAGCCGACATTTACAAGGTAATACTTTCTTAGGTAGTGCAAAAAAAAGTTTATTTAATATGCATGTATGTCTACAAGCTTATTCTTGAAAAGAAGAGTTGAGTAATTTTACCATTTGACTCTTCGAAGCGAACATCTCACTCTAATGCATCTCGTAATACTCTAGAATCAGATGTTGAACCTTCCCAGCCAGGCAGTACATATATAAATTTCATGTTGTGTCCCAAACACCAAGTACGTTTGTTGTGATAACTTGTTTCCGATTGTGAAATCTACCATGATCTTCAACTAGAACAGTTACTTGAATATGTGTTCCATCTAATGCATCAATACAGTCTACAAACCATCTCGAGCTTGGTTCTACTCTAGATTCAGGCAATTTGATGTAGTCCCTTTAAAGTTTTAAAATATCCCGAAGGACAATATTGAAATGCTTTCTAATAGTATTAATCGAGCGCATATATGTATGTCCAACAACTCGAAACTTTTTGTTACCTAATATATATAAAAATAAAGCAACAACTTATTTAATCGAAACAGGCTGTGTGTCACATACATGGCCTTTTGCACGTAGAATATTATATAGCTCATTAAATGGTACTTTACCCATACATAACCGGTTGGAGCAATATATTTCTTTTCTAGCATATAAGTGTGTTAATAAAATATTACAGAAGGCATCTCTATCTGTTACATATGTTGGTGAAAGTATCTAGCGTCTATCTAAATCACCTAGAGGGGGTGAATAAGTGATGTTTGTGTCTTTTCGCGGAATAAAAATTTCTTAAAAAAAACAAGCACACAAACACAGAGATTTATAGTGGTTCCCTGAGTTGGTTACATCCACTTTCCCGCCTCGCCTATCTCCCACGAAGGGGCAGATTCAGCTACTTCACCTTTCTCAGATTACAATGAATCTTACACCTCAGAGCCGCAACTCCTACAACTCGGAGACGATGCTCCTATCACTCGGAGAACAACCTCTCCTACAACTCGATCCACAACCAGATCTACAACCTCGATCCACAAATGGATCTACTCACTCGATCCACAAATGGATCTACAAACTCGGAGAAATAATCTCCTACAATCAGTAAAAGAATATTACACAATACAAACGATTACAAGTCTTCACACCAACGTTCTTCGAGAAAGTAGATATTGAATTTTGGAGAACTTGGAGAAATGAAATCTTGAAGACCTTGAATCGTGAACCTTCAATCTTCGAACAACTAGATCTGGGGGAGTATAGATCTTGAGAGAGAGCAATCTAGTCTTGAAAGTCGAAGAAGATGAATCCGTGCACAGTAAGTAGTCGGCGACCGATTTGAATTTGCGAAACGTGAGGAGTCGGCCGACGATTTCTCATTTTGGAAAGTTCTAGTCGATTCATAATGTTAGCAATAACACGATTAGTATGGAAGAAAAATATCCCTAGGTATTTATAGAGATCTTCTTACCAACGGTATAAAGAAAGTTTCCAAAAACGAAACCTAAAAAGCACTGTGCATGACTGACCGAACCCGAGACTGGTTTTTGAAAATTATCGGAAAAATGACATAAGTCAAATTCGTCGAGTATCGTCGAGTATCATAATGATACTAGTCGAATACATCTTGATATATGACAAAAAAAAAACTTAGCCAAATCATCCCAAGTCGGCTGGTCACTCAACGCCATGACGAAGAGTCATACTCGACGAATTCGTCGAGTATTTCCTTGCATACTCGATGAATTCGTCGAGTATAGGTTAACTGACTTAACACACTCAATGCCGTTACACTCGACGCCTTGAGTTCACTCAACTCCATAGACAACATTCGATGAATATCATCGAGTTAACTCAACACACTCAACGCTTTGATATTCGACAAATAATACTTGGAAAAATCTAGAGAAGTAGCGTCGACTGAACTCGACGAATTCGACGTGTATCACATAGCATATTCGACGAATTCGGCGAGTATCGTTAGATACATTCAACGAATTCAACGAGTATGCACGACGATACTCGACGAATTTTACTTAAAAGATTTTTCACTTCTCTGGCAAAATTACCCTAAGTATAAGAGATTAATTCGACAGGTATAAGTAGGTATACACGAAGAATTCGACGAGTATCACGCTGATACTCAACGAATTCGACGAGTATTCCAAACCATACTCGATGAATTATACTTGGGAGAATTTCTATCTCTCTAATTCTATGCCTTGACCATTCTTGAGCCTTCTCTTATACTTGGGATAGAAGTACACTCCAATAGAGAGATTACACGTGAGTCAACACTTTGGCCTACACAATGAGGAATTACATTGTGTAGTCCTGTGTTTACTGACCCACTGTAACCTGACATTGATGTGTACTTAGCAATGAAAACCTGCAAGTACATAAATAAACAAGCATATCAAATACAGTCACAACTCATCTTAGCTTGACTGGACCATTCTTCAAATCAGGGTTATTTTAAATACAATACCCAACAATCTCCCCCTATTTGAAGAAGTCAGAATCCTACAAACTAAGGTGAATTGCACATGATAAATAATAAAATATGAAAACTTGAAAAAATAAATAATATTAACAAAACACGCATTCCAAGACAATTGTGAAAATTATATATATATATATATATATATGTGAGAAATTGTTCACAGTTTTTAACAGGGGGAACCCATAACTCAACACAGAATGTAATTACTGTTCCTGCCTGCTCTGACTCTTCTGCCTCTACCTGTCAAAATAAGCCCTCGACTTAGGATAATACTTTGGAGGAGGTGGAGGCATTGGATCAGCATTGTTGTGGTTTCTGAAGTGTATCCTCCTTTTGGTGCAAGCCAACTTGTACTTGTTACATTCCCCTTGGTTGTAGTATAGTTCACTCTTTTATCCTCCGAGATCAACCAAGGAAAATGTATCCAAGATGATTCCTCTGGAAATTGGGATCCACACCTCTTCCATTTCTTTGTCTCTAGCAGGCAGATCTCTGACAGGGTTTGATCTTGAAGCAGATGGACCTTCACCATACTTTCTCTTCTTGTAGACTAGAGCAGAGGGAATCTCTTCAACAACAGCAGTGTCTTAAAAGAATTCCTGTGTGTCTGTCCATTGTTGAGAGTAATCCTCAGGAGGATGAACATTAATAGGAACAGGCACAACATGTTCTTGAAAGCTTGTCAACTGACCATGTAGCCATATGACATTGTCATAGCTGTAGTCAGTAGTCTTTTTTAAGTTTTCTACCATGACAGCTTCAATAGAAATAAGCTTAGCTTTCATAGCCTCCTCCCCCTTTCTGACTTCATCAATGAAAACATTAGAATAAGAAGGAAGAAAGCTGTGAAAGTGAGTCATAGATCTGTTGTGGGCATCTATTGTAACACCCCAAAACTGATGCGTGGTCATTGGAAGTTACCGTGCGGCGATAGGCCTATCGACGGTGATAGCTCAGTGAATTAAAAGACCCAGGGCTCGGGTTGTTACCACCAGACGATAGGCGTTACCGTGCTGCGCTAGCCTCTCGACGAGTGTCGAGAAGGATTTCTCGAGTAACCGATCTACTGCCAGGCACTAGAGAGTTATCGCGGGGCGATAGCTCTGGATAGCGACGCAGGCTGGTCAAAGCGGTTACCTCCTGTGTTACCGCGCAGTGGTAGGAGTTACCGCGCGGCGGTAGCTTTCATATAAAAGTTGGACTTGAGATTTCGTTCTCATTTTCTCTCATACACTCTTTTGCTTTCTTCTGGAGAGGGAAGAAGAGGAAACGTCCAGGAGCTCATGAAGAGTCGATCCAAGGTGTGCTTGTGATCAGAATCGTGATTCGATGCTAGATCCGCAGAGAGGAAGTTGTGTAGATCAATTCCATCCGGATCAAAGATCACGGTCATGGCTCCGAAGAAAACTACAAGGGTAATGATCTTCCTTCTTGGACAAGTGAAGTCCTTATTTTGGCATATGCATGGAATCCCCCACCAAAAGATGACAAAGCGAAGGGAATTCCTTTGGTTCGATTCATGAAATCCCCAGTGAGTCTTGCATATAGATCCGGAAATGTGTAATACGGAATATGCATGTTGTGTGAAGCCCATTTGGATAGGTTGGTCTGGATTGGTGATGTTTATTTTGCGTGCCGGAGAAGACTCTGCGTATAAATGAGTAATATACGGGGTCTGCGGGGTTGTACTTGTGAACTGAAAGTAGCAGGAAGTATTGGAGTTGCATTCCAGGAAAATACCCTAGAAAATTCAACGGTTTTAAGACCAGTTGGATATCACCGGGCGACAGTGAGTATCGCTAACGACGATAGCTCTTAGTGAGCTCTTTGTGTTGTGTGCTATGAAAAGACAAGTTTTTCTGGCACTGCAGGATGATGTAGGGTTTTGGGTTGAGTTTGGGCGCAGAAAGAGAACTTTTGTTGGTCCCGCCAAGCGATCGTGACGAACGCTGTCAATACCTCCCTTTTTGATTATAAAGCCTATCTCTGGGAGACTGTGAGGCTAATCTGTGAGCTGCGAGCTCCTAAAGGCCGTCGAGTCGAACGAACAAGGGGAAGTCGACCCGCGTCAGTCTAGACATTGAAGTGATGATTTGAGCAACGGGCAATGGCTGAACTGTATCTGCATTATGGTTGTCTAACTCGACTACCTAAGTTATTGGCAATCGTTAGGATCACATAATAAGAGTCTTAGGCTGTACGTCGTCAAGACTAAAGTCTCAGGTCGGGGGTTGTGGAGACTGTGAATACTCAAAGTTAACCATTATATCTGGGACCTCTGAACGGTGGTGGTGTAACGTCCCAATTCGCGCTAGGCCCCTCGCACGTGTTCTGAGTCAAGAGACTCAACTCGGGCTCGGGGTGCACTGACGCGAGGTGTCAGGTGCATTGAATAAGTGTAGGGTTGGGTTCAAGGATACCCCAACCAGTAGCCGAGATGAGGGAACTCGGCTAAGTAAAAATCGTCGAGAATGGAGGTTGATGCTCGTCGATCGTCGAGAATGGAGGTTGATTCTCGCCGATTCGACGGGTATCGGTGGTCGATACCCGCCGGACTCAGAACTGCAGTAGACTAAGGGAAAATCGTCGAGAATGCCTGACGATTCTCACCGATCGCCGAGAATACCCGGTGATACCCACCGATCGTCGAGTATCACTGGCTGATACTCAACGCACACAGCGACAGGATGTCCGATAAAACGGCTAAGGGAAAATCGTCGAGTATCATTGTTGATACTCGACGAATTCATCGAGAATGACCCGCCAATACTCGCTGATAGACGGGAATCACTAGCTGATTCCCGCCGAATTTGACTTGTGCGTTTTCTACTCCCAGGCCGATTCACCGGCTTGTACAGGCGAACCGAACTAGACCTCGGGATTCGTGCCGAATGATCTTTGGACCGGTCACTTCAAATGAAACCTAATTTGGGCGGTCCAATTAGAGAGTGACACGTGGCGGAAGGGACTTAGCCTAATATGTAATATAAAAAGGGAGTAAACCAAACCCTAACCATCGCATCCGATCCTTCATGCCGAGCCGTCACCGTGCAAACCGTCGGGAGCGAAGGGTAGAGGAGAATATCACAGATCGCCGGAGGAGAGCTTGCTGGTGCGAGCTTTGGAGGCGGACTTCTCTCTCTCCTTCCTTTGTCGTGAAGAACAACTGCACCAAGGATGCCGCAACGAAAAGTAACGCGATCCATGGCCGGTAACGGAGGAAACGCCGGAAATGAAGTGAGTTTCCTCCCCTCTCCCTTGGTGCTAGATCTATAGTTATTCTTAGGCGAGACATCGACTCAAACGAGTCTTGATGTGTGAGATGAAGCTTTCTAGGAAGGTCATGCTAGAGCTTGTGCTCTAAAGCTTAGTCGTCTTCAACCTCCCCTCGCTTCAAAGTGATGATAGGGGTGGTCTCGTGAAGAGGAAATGGCCTCAAGAGGGAGATTAAGGGTGGAGGAACTTCTGGCTGCGATTTGGGGAAAATCGCTTGAGGAGGAAGATGAACGGATGCCGTTCACTTCGCTTCAAGATGCGTGCAGAATCTGTATTCTGCACGCAGCGACCTTCTGGGCTATTTTTAAGCAAGAAGGGAGCGGATCTGGGCTTTCGACTAAACATGAAAGTTGTAGCCCTTGGAATTACCTTTCCAACGAGTGGTTGCAAGTTTCCATGCGATACCTGTAGCCACGGGAAAGTCCGTCTGAATCCGCTGCAGTTGGAAGTTAATGCCCATGAATTCTGTATCCTGTACGCAGCAGACTTCGAGTTGCATTTCTGGTATGATGTGACCAGATCTGGGCTTTCGACTAAACACGAAAGTCGTAGCCCTTAAAATTACCTTTCCAACGAGTGGTGGCACGTTTTCAGGAGATACCTGTAGCCACGGGAAAGTCCGTTTGAATCCGCTGCGGTTGGAGTTAATGCCCAGGAATTCTGTATCCTGAACGCAGCAGACTTCGAGTTGCATTTCTGGTATGATGTGACCAGATCTGGGCTTTTGACCAAACACGGAAGTTGTAGCCTTTAAAATTACCTTTCCAACGAGTGGTGGCACGTTTTCAGGCGATATCTGTAGCCACAGGAATCCTCAGTCAAAGTTGCTGACCAGATTACATACAATTCTAGGTGATTATAATATGAACTTGGATTCGATGGAATAGATGTTGCAATTCATCTCGAGGTTGGGTGAATTCTTTTGTGTTAATCACCGAGGTAATGTAAAGATTGATGTTTGAGGACTTAAATCCCTATGCCGAGATGTGAATCAAGCCTAAGTGAATGAAAGGCTTTGTTATATTTGGTAGATCTCCATTATGCGCATTATCTATAATATGTTGAATTCATTTGGAAGGGTTTGTAAATGATTAAAACTATGGCCAGGATGTATAATGGATTGATGGAAGGGAATGGATAGTCCAATGCTTAGAGTGTCGTCTCCCCACGGGTAGTATTGTGGAAGTTAACAAGTGCGTTGTTGACCGTCACTAATGGGAATGAGGTTGAGTTGGATAAAATTGGACGGTTGGGCTTGGTCCTCGGTGTTCACGTCCCGGGGCTCCTTCCGTGCCACGTGAACGGTTGGGCTTGGTCCTCGGTGTTCACGTCCCGAGGCTCCTTCCGTATTTGATGGATGGTTGGGCTTGGTCCTCGTGCTTTCTCCGAGGCTCCTTCCATGCCACGGAATTGTGGAATTGCATGTGGTGTGAGTCGACACGCGGTGTCGTAATCTCGGGTTAAGGATAGTGTGGCAGGTCTACGGGCTCGCCAATCGTCACACCGATGGGAGTTGACAGTTAGACCTTGGGCGGTTGGGCTTGGTCCTCGGTGTTCACGTCCCGAGGCTCCTTCCGTGCCAAGTGAACGGTTGGGCTTGGTCCTCGTGCTCATTTCCGAGGCTCCTTCCGTGTCATACCATAGGCCAGTCAAGGGCTAGGATCTTGGTGCATATTTACCCGGGAGAACCCGCTGAGCCGTAGTACGCATGTGAGCTCCGCTGTTGTATTCCTAGCATGGAGGCGTACGGAGGCCTAGGCCAGATAGTGTGGAGACCAGCCTAGTAGTGGAGATGCCCGCTCTACTGTCACCGTTTGGCCACGACGGTTGATGCCTGAGAGGTTAGCTACCTGCTCGAATAGTGGGAACTATAAGTCTGTGTCGATATAGCGATTGCATGTGCTTGGGCATGGGTGTGTCATTGCATTGCATACATAGCATTGCACTTCATTACATACACAAGACCCTCATCGTATAAGTTTGTATGGGCACTCCTATACGATGAGTTACTTTCTGCTGAACGACCCTCAACTTATATGCTTGTATGGGCATTCATATAAGTTGAGTTACTTACTGTTCTAGTTATATACTCTCTTGCTGCTGTAGTTTGTAGATTTGAAAATAAGAGCTTGTTTATTATACACTACTGATGTTGCTGCTTATAATATGTATACTCACTTCACCTGTTGTACTACTGTTATTTATATATTGTACCTGTTCCTTTCTCCGCCCGGTGCCGAGGAGTCGCCGGGGGAGCGGATGTGAAACCACTTAGTCTTTTTGACTAACGGTTGCTACGTCTTCCTTTTTAGGAGGAAACCCCACAGGTAGAGCAGCAGGATATGCAGACGGACAGCCAGGCCAGGGTGACAGGGCCTGAAGGGACGGTACCGTCGCTACCGTCGGTTACAGATGTGAGTGAGAGAGAGATTTTGTTGTAGCCCTTCGGGGCAATTCTGTTCTCGTACTCTGATATTAGAAGCTTGCTGTAGCTTCTTTATTTATGATATTATGGACATATGCTTGGTGTGGATTTGACTTTCATATTATTATGGTTGGGTTGGCAGTTGTATGTTGATATTGGTTGTAGCCAGCAGAATAGGCGTCTTGTGGTACAGGCTAGCCCGAGTGCTGGTGCTACCGCAAGGCGGCTGTTCTGGGCATAAGACCCCTCTCGTGCCGTGTCTTGTATTCCGGGAGGGGGGTCTTATAGGTGGAACCCTGAAAATAGGTACACCGAAAATTTGCCCTGAGTACACGGAACGTTTGGCCGTTGAGGCATTCGTTTGTGATATATTGAACTGTGCGTGAGTGCACATACTTGTGGTTTATCTACTGGTGATAATGCTATGCCTGCAGGGAAAGAATACCACTGCCCCGGGAAAGGGGTAGGGTCGTTATAAATTGGTCAGCTGAATGCTGATCGTTGCCTTGTTTCCCACCCTTGTGGTGGATTGTCTCTGTGCAGGTGCTGCAGAGCCGAGCGGGAAATAGCAGTCTGAAGCCCTTGCTGCTATGCTGACCCTCGAAGGCCGAGCGAAAAAGTCTTACTGTTTTCATGTATGGCCGGCCTGCGCGCCGATGTTTGTAAATCACATTTGTGAAGTATAACTGTAAGGCCTTAATGTCATAACTTTTGTGTATTTGTAAGTGACATTTTTGTTATATATATAAATGGTTTGGTTTATATATAGTGGACATTCATTTGGTATGAGTTCATGCAACCCTAAAGCTTCCGATAGAATACTCTGAGATAGGATTCGAGTAAATTTTGATATTAACCTGGGATCCCGCCACCTATTTGTGGAATATGGTGTTAGGCCCCTGTCAGACCCTCTATTATATTTCATGCGACGGACGGAGGTGTTATAATTTGGTATCAGCTTGTCTTGGTCTTCCTCCTACGAATTCGGGGTCAAATTCTTTTGAGGGGTGGCGAGCATGTGTAAGTGCGGACCGTTATAACATCAATGAACTCAAGAATGTCCACTTAGGAATGAAAATACACCTGTTTGAGGAACCTGAGCGTTCCTATTCGTCGTTGTTGCTTTTGTAAAGTCGCTAAAGTGTGTCTTTTACACATATAGGTGACTCGAAGTGGTGCGGGGCAGTCTGAGCCCCAACGTTCTGTTGAGAGTGCGGCACCTACTGATGTGCCCACACCTCCTCCTTCTACGGAGATAGGGCGCTTAGTTGTTGAGGCATTTGTAATGATACATGCACAACCTACTGGGCAGGCGCAACCTGCAATGGTTCCAGAACAGATTGGTGTGAGGCCAGAAACTATTGAGGCTGTGGTGGATATACGAGCAGTAGAACGACAATTGAAGCAGTTCATGAGTTTCAGTCCTCCTATATTTGTGGGGGTAGGCTCCCCAACACAGGCAAAAGACTGGCTTGCGCGAGTCAAGAGAATTTTGACGGCATTATGAACTGAGGAATAGAAAGTCACCTTGGCCGCTTTCCTCTTAGAAGGAGAGGCTCTGCTTTGGTGGGACGATATGGAGCTGCACCACTTAGCTGGTAGACAACTAACAGAGGTCTCGATAGAGGAGTTTTCGAGACTATTTTTGGCGAAGCATCTGCCGTCGGTGTAGAAAATAGCCATGGAAAATGAGTTTCAACATCAAACTCAGGGTGAAAGTAGTGTCGATACCTACTTACATGAGTTTACAAGGTTGGGACGCTATCTAGGGTCTACTTTTGCTGAAGAAGAGCGTAAAACCAACAGGTTCTACGAAGGGCTGCAGGATGAGCTGAGATTCCTGCTCTCGAGCTCAGTGAACCAAGGGTTTCAAGTATTGGTGGATACGGCTCGTGCGCTGGAAAAAGACTTGAAGAGGGTGTAGGGTAAGAGGGACTTGGCCGTGACAAAGCCCGAGTTCAAAGTGCTGTACCTGGGAAAATCTAGCTACCGAAAGAAATGGGGCAGAAAGTCCAAATCTTCTGGACAGACCCCCTTTACTGTTGCTTCTGGAGTAACATCTGGGTAAGGACCTTCGATGTGTTATACTTGTGAAAAGCCTGGACACTTTGCCCGTGACTGTCAGAGTGGTCCTCCGAAGGGTGATAAGAAAGCAGGAGCAACATATACTGAAAAGGGAAAGGCGGTGGAATCCACTGCATCCCAGTATGCCCTAACTCAGCTAAGGGTGTACAATATTGGCCAACAGGAGGCCATAAAGTAGAGTGATGTCATCACAGGTACGAGTTAAGCTACCATTTTTCTGCTTTTCGTACTTCATACCTTGTGTGTGGCTTGTGTATGATTTGTTTATATTAGGTTTTGTCCTTATTCGGGACTACCCGGCGAGGGCACTGTTTGATACAGGTGCTTCACATTCGTTTATTTCTGAGGACTTCGTGTCTCGGATTGGAGTGCCTACTTGTGTGATGACAGTTAGCCTATCGATTTTGTTACCTAATGGATGCGTGATGCGGGCAAATAAGTCTTGTTGTATTGAGGTGCGGATAGGAAGTTGGGATTTCGGATTGGAAGCATCTGTGCTGCCGATATCGGACTTCGATGTAATATTTGGTATGGATTAGCTCTCAGAGCAGCGTGCCTTTATAGATTGCAACTTAAAGGAGATCACATTATGACAGAATACCGAGCTAGAGACTAAATTCGCTGGTATGCGAGGATCGAGCAAGATATTGATGTCTGCTCTCCAAGTCGTCAAAGCTATTCGGAAGGGAGTGAAGTTATTCTTTACGCTTATAAAGGATGTTGAGCCAAAAGCCAGTGTGAGTGACGTTCTGATTGTATCGGAGTATGCTGATGTGTTCCTTAAGGATCTCCCAGGTTACCGCCCCAGCGGGAGATTGACTTCTCTATTGAGTTGGTGCTAGGTGCAAAACCTGTGGCCTGCTCGCCGTACCATGTTGCGCCAAAGGATATGGCGGAACTGAAAGTCCAACTACAAGAACTTAGAGAGAAAGGATATATACGCCCAAGTATGTCACCTTGGATCTCGCCGGTCCTCTTTGTGGAAAAGAAGGACGGTAGCCTGCGTCTATGCATCGATTATAGAGAGATGAATAAGCTGACGGAGAAGAACAAGTATCCAATAACACAGATTGATGACTTGTTCGATCAGCTGGTTGGATCAACGGTATACTCTAAGCTAGATCTGAAATATGGCTATTACCAGTTGAGGATTCGAGAATATGACATTTCTAAGACAACATTTGGTACACGATATGGTCATTACGAGTTCACTGTAATGCCGTTTGGACTAACAAATGTGCCATCGGTGTTCATGGAACTAATGCACTGAACGTTTCGAGAGTACTTGGACTTATTTGTAATCGTCTTTATTGACGACATTTTAGTGTACTCTCTGTCTAAAGAAGATCATGCGAACCATTTGCGGAGGGTGTTGCATACCCTGAGAAGAAGTAAACTCTTTGCCAAGTTCTCAAAATATGAGTTCTGGCTGTCGTCAGTTGCCTTTCTAGGCCATGTGATAAGTTGAGAAGGTATAGCGGTGGATCTAGTTAAGATATTGGCAATTTAAGAGTGGCCTATTCTGTCTACTATAACTGAAGTACGAAGTTTCCTTGGAATTGCGGGCTACTACAGGAGCTTCGTGGAGAACTTTTCACAGATAGCCTTACCTCTCACCACACTGACACGAAACCATCAGAAATTCATTTGGACGACGGAGTGCGCACGAGCTTTCGAAGAGCTAAAGAGTCGTTTGACCACGACACCTATTTTGACGTCGCCATATGGTACGGATGGCTATGAGATTTATAGTGATGCATCAGGGAGCGTCTTAGGCTGCGTCCTTCTATAGTTTGGTAAAGTGATAGCTTATGGCTCATGCCAGTTGAAAGTGCATGAGCGGAACTATCCCGTCCAAGACTTGGAGTTGGCGGCATTGATATTTGCACTTAAACTGTGTCGTTATTACTTATATGGAGTGAAAGTTGACATCTTCACGGACCATAAGAGCTTTAAGTATCTTCTGGATCAGAAAGATCTAAATATGCGACAGCGGAGGTGGATGGAGTTCCTTGGAGACTACTCCTTCAAGATTCATTACACACGCAGGAAGGGAAATGTGGTCGTAGATGCCTTGAGTCGCAAGACTCCGACAATGACAAATTGGTTGCATATGCATGATGAGCGTCTGATCCAGGAATTGGAGAACTTAGACATTTCTTGTGTTGACAAGAATGCCACTGCAAATGCGTGCCTGAACTGGATAGAGGTTCAATATGACCTCGCGGATAGGGTTCGACGAGCAACAAAACTCGATAAGAGTCTACAACGCTATGTAGAGGATGGGCCAAATGCCCAATTCCCCTTGGATGACGGCCTTTTGCGGAAAGATGGTCGTTTGTGCATCCCGAATGTGGGTAAACTTCGCGAGGAATTGATGTACAAAGCACATTTTATAAAGTACTCAATTCACCTCGGGAGCACAAAAATGTACAAGGACATGAAAAAGGTGTTCTGGTGTCTAGGTTTGAAGAAAGGCATAGCCCATTACATGGCAAAATGTCAAACTTGTGCCTTGGTGAAAGCTGAATGCCAGAAACATGGAGGGTTCCTGAAATCATTACCGATTCCGGTATGGAAGTTCGATGACATTTCTATGGATTTCGTGCATGGGCTAACGAGATTTCAGAGCGGAAACGATGCCGTGTGGGTGATCGTTGACCGATTAAACAAAGTGTCGCACTTCATACCTAATAGGTAGGATGATTCAGTTGATAAACTGCCTAAGTTATACGTGGATAATATCGTACGATTGCACGGTGTGCCCCGTAGCATCGT
Organism: Platanthera zijinensis; assembly: GCA_039513925.1. Lineage (NCBI taxonomy): Eukaryota > Viridiplantae > Streptophyta > Magnoliopsida > Asparagales > Orchidaceae > Platanthera > Platanthera zijinensis. Next base: position 218,814,525 of record CM077079.1, read on the forward strand.
AAGTGATCGAGATGGGCGCTTTACTTCAAATGATTGAAGGCTAATCCACCAACAATTGGACACCAAGTTAAAGTTTAGTACGACCTTTCATCCACAAATGGATGGTCAGACCGAAAGGACTAACAGAACAATGGAGGATATACTCCGTATGTGCACTCTGGATTTCGGGAAGAGGTGGGAAGATCACCTCTATGTGATTGAGTTTGCCTACAATAATAGCTATAAAGCTAATATACAGCTGACGCCCTTTGAAACTTTATACGGTAGGAAGTGTCGTACACCATTAGCTTGGGCGGAATCAGGCAAGTCAAAGCTCTATAAATGTAAGGAGGTCGAAGATGCAAATTCGACCATATGTACTATTCAAGAGCGGCTATTAATAGCCCAAGATAGGTAGGCAAAATACTACAATGTCAAACACCGAAATGTGGAGTATGCGGTGGGCGATTAGGTATACTTGAAGATCAAGCCATTCAAAGGCGTGTACAGGATTCGACGCTTGAAAAAGTTGAGTCCGAGGTATCTTGGTCCGTTTGAAGTGGTTGAACGAGTTGGAGAAGGTGCCTATCGGTTAGCTCTTTCAGTGGAACTAAGTGGATTGCACGATGTGTTTCACATATCAGTGCTAAGAAAAGCTGTAAAAGAGCCAGCGCAAGTGATTGCACATGATCGAGTACCGGTCAATAGTGGGATAACGATGAAGATTAGGCCCATTCGGATCGAGGATACGGAAATCAAGCAACTGCGGAACAAGATAATCGTGATGGTCAAGGTCCGTTGGGACAACTGTGGTCGTGAAGAGCTGACATGGTAACGAGAGCTAACCATGCGCGAAGAATATCCCGAGTTATTTATAAAATGAAGTTGTAACTTGGTTTTGTAAGGAAAATAATATGTTTAACATATTAATTATTGGTTGTCCTTATAAATGCGTACAATTTAGGGACAAAATTTCTGTAAGGAGGGGGGGGGGGATGTAACACCCCAAAAATGAGAAGTGGTCATTGGAAGTTACCGCGCGACGATAGGCCTATCGTCGACGATATCTCAATGAATTTAAAGACCAAGGGCTCGGGTTGTTACCGTCAGGCGATAGGCATTACCACGTCGCGCTAGCCTCTCGACGAGTGTTGAGAAGGATTTATCGAGTAAATGATCTACCGCCAGGCGCTAGAGAGTTATCGCGGGGCGATAACTCTAGATAGCGGCGCCGGCTGCTCAAAGCGGTTATTGCTTGTGTTACCGCACGGCGGTAGCTTTCATATAAAAGCTGGACTTGAGATTTCATTCTCATTTTCTCTCATGCACTCTCTTACTTTCTTCTAGAGAGGGAAGAGGAGTAAACGTCCAGGAGCTCAAGAAGAGTCGATCCAAGGTGTGCTTGTGATCGAAATCGCAAGTCGACGCTAGATCCGTAGAGAGGAAGTTGTGTAGATCAATTCCATCCGGATCAAAGATCACTATCATAGCTCCGAAGAAAACTACAAGGGTAACGATCTTCTTTCTTGGACAAGTGAAGTCCTTCTTTTGGCATATGCATGGAATCCCCCACCAAAAGGTGGAAAAGCGAAGGGAATTCCTTTGGTTCGATTCATGAAATCCCCAGTGAGTCTTGCATATAGATCCGGAAATGTGTAATACAGAATATGCATGCTATGTGAAGCCCATCTGGACAGGTTGGTCTGGATTGGTGATGTTTATTTTGCATGTCGGAGAATACTCCGAGATAAACGAGTAATATACGGGATCTGCAGGGTTGTACCTGTGAACTGAAAGTAGCAGGAAGTACTGGAGTTGCATTCCAGGAAAATACCCTAGAAAATTCCACGGTTTTAAGACTAGTTGGATATTGCCGAGCGACAATGAGTATCGCCAATGACGATAGCTCTTAGTGAGTTATTTGTGCTGTGTGCTATGAAAAGACCAATATTTCTGGCACTGCAGGATGCTGCAAGGTTTTGGGTTGAGTTTGAGCTCGGAAAGAGAACTTCTGTTGGTCCCTCCAAGCGATCGTGATGAACGCTGGCAATTACTCACTTTTTGATTGTAAATCCTGTCTCTAGGAGATTGTGAGGCTAATCTGTGAGCTGCGAGCTCCTAAAGGCCGTCGAGCCAAACAGACAAGGGGAAGCCGACCCGCGTCAGTCTAGACATTGAATTGAAGATTTGAGCAACGGGCAATGGCTGAACTGTATCCGCATTATGGTTGTCTAACTCGAGTGCCTAAGTTATTGGCATTCATTAGGATCACATAATGAGAGTCTTAGGTTGTACGCCGTCAAGACTAAAGTCTCAGGCCGGGGGGGGGGGGGGTATGGAGACTGTGAATGCTCAAAGTTAACCGTTATGTCTGGAACCTCTGAATGGTGGTGGAACCTTGGAAATAGGTACACCGAAAATGTGCCCTGAGTGCACGAAACGTTTGGTCGTTGAGGCATTCATTTGTGATATATTGAACTGTGTGTGAGTGCACATACTTATGATATATCTACTGGTGATAATGATATGCCTGTAGGGAAGGAATACCACTGCCCTGTGAAAGGGGTAGGGTCATTATAAATTGGTCAGCTGAATGCTGACCGTTGCCTTGTTTGCCACCCTTGTGGTGGATTGTCCCTATGCAGGTGCTGGAGAGCCGAGCGGGAAATAGCGGGCTGAAGCCCTTGCTGCTATGCTGGTCCTCGAAGGCCGAGCAGAAAAGTCTACTATTTTCATGTGTGGCCGACCTGCACGCTGATGTTTGTAAACCACATTTGTGAAGTATAACTGTAAGGCCTTAAGGCCATAACTTTTGTGTATTTGTAAGTGACATTCCTGTTATATATATAAATGGTTTGGTTTATATATAGTGTACATTCATTTGGTATGAGTTCATGCAACCCTAAAGCTTCCGGTAGAATGCTTTGAGTTAGGATTCGAGTAAATTTTGATATTAACCTGTGATCCCGCCGTCTGTTTGTGGAATATGGTGTGGGGCTCCGGCCGGACCCTCTATTATATTTCATATGACGGACGGAGGTGTTACATCTACCATTGTCTTTGCGTATGTGTCCACATTATCAACAGTTTCTTTTGTATATTTGATGCCATCCATGTTCAGCTTTTTGGCTTTTCCACCCTCAATAAATAGTAAGTCAAGCTTGGTGTCAAGTGCTTCAATTTGAATTTTAACTTCAACAAGGCCTTTGTTAACGTCTAGCTCCGTCTCTTTGACCTTTTTCAGAACTGTCTTCATGCAGGATTCAAATTTCTCTTACTATTTTGCCAACATAGCCTCTATTGTCTTCAGGATTGAGCTATCAACACTAGAGGTGGCAATGAGTGCACCAGGTAGAACAGGAGGATGCTCCTCTGCATCTCCTTCCTCATCAAAGACCTCAACTACCTCCTTAGGAAGAACTGGAGGTATACCTGTTTCCTTGACAACTCTCTTCTCAAGGTTTCAGATCATCCTGTCAACCTGAGTAGAAACTTATATAGAAGACCGAGTCATCTCCCCCTTTGTAGATGCAGAAGGAACAATGTCTGGGAGAGGGACTAGCTGGGTTTCCACAAGAGTTTGCTCCGACCCATCATTTACAATATCAGCAGCTTTGGTCTCATCAGCAATGACCATAAGCTCATCAGCATCAATCTCAGGGAGTTCAGCAAAGTCCTCAATCCCATAATCCTCAACTATAAGGTTATCATAAGTAGCAGTTTCATCATCCAAGTAATCAGCATCTTTAGGCTCAGATTGTGCTGGAACCTCTTCTTCAGCAGCGACCTCTAGACTTGGAGTCTTTGTCACTATCCCTGACTGTACACTCAAGCGAACTATGGAAGTGGCCACTTGTGTTGCAGCTGGCTCTCCCTCCATTCCTGCACTCAATATTTCAGGAATCTCACTGGGGAGTGGAGTTGGGATCCTGTCCTCAAGAATTTATTTTCTCTCCACTACTTGCAATTCTGGGGCTCCCCCTGGCCTCACAATCCTCCTATCCCACCGTAAGAAGATGGTAGAGTCCATCTTCTTTAGATGATGGATAAGCACACATTTGGTCATATCAAACCTGGCACCATCTAATTAATTCAGGTACAAGCTGATAATCCTCCCAAAGTTGGGAGTGCGAAGGCTGTCCTTGATCTTTTCAAATAGCAGTGCACCTCAATCTATCCTCTTCCTACAGATGATTGCAACTAAAGTCTTGAACATTTCAGTAGAGAGTTAGTCATGAGAGCCTGTCTTTCACGATAACACTTTCCCAATGATGTCTGAAAGAAGCTTGCCTTCTTCATTCACCCTTTTTTGCTTGACTGCTTTTGTACTCCGGGGCAATCCACAGAATAGAAGAGCTCTGGAGAAGTCATCCTCGTCAAGGTAATCGACCTCATCACTGTAGGAATCCGCAAGTACCTGGAGAGAAGTGACGCTTTCACTCTTACTTTGGTCTTATGAATTTTGATCTTTATGACTGAATCGTTATGACGAAGCTTGACATTCTGGAAGAACTCAAGAACTTCCTTTTCGAGGACCTTGCTCGGGTGTTCTAGGACAAAGGAAAGTCCCTTAGTCTTCAACATCAGTAGAACATTTCTGAACTCATCATAAGCATCTACAAAGCCTGTGCGAACAAGTTCTCCTTCCCCTAGCAAACCGCTTGTGCTTCTGGGAGCCATTGTGATAGAATTGATTTCAAGATAACCCAAACACCTAGAGGGGGGGGGGGGTGAATAGGTTCTTTTCTTTTTTACTTAAGGCAGAATAATATTTCAGTTCTTAAAATAGAATCTAACTTATTCTATAGCAATCACAGCACAGAATTCACAATCACACATACATCACAGATTGCACATAGGTTTATAGTGGTTCCCCAAGGTATGGGTACATCCACTTTCCCCCTTAACCTATCCAGCAGTGTGCTAGATTCTGCCTAATTTCTTCCTTCTTCTCAGATCCACGGATCTTACAGCTCAGAACCCTGAAAGGTTCCTACAACTCAGAACCCTATAAGATTCCTACAACTCAGAGTATAACCACACTCCTACAGCTCAGGCTAACAGCCCTACCTCTGCCTTCCCATAAGGTCTACAACTCAGAGAATGATATCTCCTACACTCAGGCTCAAAAGCCCTACCACTCAGAGATCTATATCTCCTACACTCAGCCTTTATATAATAGGCTTACAACTCAGATCTTGAAAGATCCTACAAAATTTGATAAGTGATTTAGATGGACTCTTACCCTTGTTGAGAGAGAAGGGATAAAAGGTTTCTTGATCAGCTTCTTGATAAAACTGATGGCTGAAATCAACCTGTTCTTAGCTTTCTTCAAAGCTTCTTGAATCTGAACTCAGTAGGGTTGATCTCCTTTGAAGTTGACTGTCTGCCAGCTTCCTTTTTAGAATCCAGAAATAGATCTGAATCCTTCTTAGCAGATTAGTTCAAGATCATCTTTTTAAAAGACTTGTAAATGTCTCCTTCTTTACTTCAACAGCTGAAGATCTCTCTCTCTTCAGAACTTCTGAAGTTTCTTCAGAATTCTTGCTTTAATTCTCCTTAGATCTTCTCACGAAAATCTTCTTCAGTGTGACGTGCACTTTCTTGATCAATGATCAATACTTCAATAGTTGTTCCTGTTGTTGTTTTTGTTGTTCACCTCGTAGTTGATTTGACAGAATCCATCTATATATAGACTTCATCCATGGTAACCGGCTGATCCGGTTTCTAACGAACTTCTGATAGGTCTGACAGCTTCAACAAACTTGTTGGAATACACAACTGTCAAGTCTCCAGTCAGTTCTTGAACCTTTGTCTTTGTCAGCAAAGCGTCGAGACTGATTGTCATTATGTGTCGACACAAGTAGATTAAGTGTCGACATAAGCTTTGGTGATGTCGACATAGCTCCTTTGGTGTCAACACTGCTTATTGACACTGCATCTGTAGAGTGTGTCGACACTGCTTTTTTGTGTCGACACAGACACTTCTTTACTTCATAGCAATCAACATTGTTGAAACTCTGTTGTGTGTCGACACAAGTCCTGTGTGTCGACACAATTGATATAGTCTAAGAATTCTGTGTGTCGACACTTCCTCCAGGTGTCGACACAGTTGATGTCTACTAATACTTTCTGTGTGTCGACACTGCCTCCCGGTGTCGACACAGTCGATGTAGACTAATACTTCTGTGTGTCGACACAGTTGCTTCTGGTGTCGATACAGCTTTTCCAAGTGTCGACACAGGCTTACTTAAGTGTCGACACATGGACTTAGAAACTTTTTCTGCATTTTAGCAAATACTTAACCTGCACATATAAACTCAAAATAACATCAAATACACCTTGATGTATATCATTGAGCTAAGTGAGGCTTCTCCAAATTAGGTACACATTTTCCAATGTACCCAACAATCTCCCCCTATTTGGAGAAGTCATAACCCTTTAGTCAATGATATACACCACTTATAATAAACAAATATGATGATGTATATAAATAATAAATGACAAGGTAACTTATAAACAAAACATATAACCAAATCACATCACAGAATAAGAATGCAACTTGAATGAACATGAAACATTATTTTGTTTAAATTATCCAAAAGTTTCTTAACAACTGTTTACATAGATTTCTTTTAAAACAAAAAATTACATTGTTCTTGCAAAATCTAGTAAATCTATCCTAAGGCTGATCAGGCTCCCTAATGACTATGCCTTTTCTTGGCTTAATTTGAGCTTGCACAGGAGGTTCTGCATCATCAATAGGCTTCTTTCTTTTCAACTCTACCTTCTTCTGAGCTTCAGCCTTAATCCTTTGCCTTTCAAAATAATGAAAAGTCTTAGGCAAGTATTTGCTAGGCTCCTGAGCATTAGGAGGTAGCTTCCCAATCTTAGCCTTTCTTCTATGTTGCACAATGGCTTCTTGCCTTGTTTCATACTTCTGTCATTCTTGTTCATTATACCACTTGCCCCTTTCATGAACCTGATCTTTCACAGCTTTCCAGGCAGTCAGAATTATATTTCTTGAAGTGGGGCTCCACTGCTCAAAATCAGGCTTTAACTCAGCCTGTTCTCTGAATCTTTTCTTTGAAAGTTGAGCTTCCTGCTGAGCTTTAAAGGCAGCTTCTGACATTTCAACTTTCTCTATAATAACATTTTCAACTTCCTGTGGAGGACTGTACATTGTCTGAGCCTGTTGTTGAATCATATCAAAATCTGCTGGAGGGTAGATGACCTGAGCAACTTCAGGTTGATCACCTTCAACATAAGCAGGTTACACACCAAACTCAGCAACATATTAATCATCGCAAAGGGGTGGATATCCCAGAGTGGCTCTGATGCTATTGGATATCCATTTGGCATGATCTGAGCCTGTATTGACTAACACTCTCTCCCCCTTTATGACTTCTCTTACAATGTGATCTCTTAAGTCATCTTTTTGAAATCTTATTTTGTCATCAACAAAATTTACACCATCTTTATAAAATGATTTTAACTTAAGAAGGTGATCAGAGATTGTTTTCTAAGAAGTATTAATGGCTGTCTTAAATGAATCTAAGGCTTCCTGTAGCTTCTTATCAAATTCCTCTTTCTTTTTAGCTCTTTCTTCAGTCATTGCAGTGACTGATTTCTTAATTTCAGTGACTATCTCATTGTGAGATTCAGTCAAGTTGTCATTCATTCTAATCTGATTTTCAAGGACATATCCTTGTTTAATTACAATATCATCCACTTTAGCCTTGACTTCTGCTTGTTGCTTAGCCAGAAATACTACAGCATTGCCCCCTTTGTGGAAACAATCTGTCATTTTTTTCTTATGAAGATTTACTTCAAACCTTATGGATTTGATATCTTGAGCCAAATCAAATTGAAGTGACTTATGACTTTCATCCACATACTTTTCTAGAGCCATTCTCTGCTCATCTAATTTAACTTGCAAGACCACCATTAATGAGCTGTAATCAGCCTCTGGGGCAGGTTGTGAAGTAGCAGTTTGCAATGCCTTTTTATAGCTCTGACTCCTCTTAAAAACCATCAGTTTTCTTTTCTTTGCACTTGCAATTTCTTAATCTTCTGAAGTTGATGCACTAAGAATGTTTACTCTTTCCTTAGGACTAGGAGGAATCTCATTTTCAATGCCAATCTGCTCCCCCTCAATGTCAGCCTGCTCCCCCTCAATCCTTACTTGCTCCTCCTTATCTGCTGCTCCCTCAATGTTAGGAAACAATTCTTCCAGAGTGAACTCCTATTGAGTGTGAACTGGTGATACTACTTTCTCAGGAGCATCAGCAGCTCCAGATGTATCCTCCATGATAGCATCTTAGGCTGGAATATTAGCATGAGATGTTTCAAAGACTGTTTGTGAATCTATTTCACTTGCCAAGTGAGTTGATTCTTCTTCCAGTATCTGCGCAGCATTTAGCTCTCCCTGCACTTGTGCATTATCTGTATTGTCCTGTGCCTGTATATTATCTGGCTCCCCCAGCATCTGTGCAGTATCTGTAATGTCCTGTGCAGGAGATTTCACAGCAGCTTCTTGTCTCTCTATATCAGGTATGTTCTTTGATAGGACCCTATCCCATCTAGAAATATTCCTGATGTCCATTCTTCTCATATGATTGATTTTAGAACCAGGAATCTGGTTCATTACTTTTGGAATTTCTCTAGCCAAGTATAGACTCATTATTCTAGCCAAATTAGGCTTCTTGATGCCTTTCTTAATCTTTTCAAATAGTACTATAGACCAATCTGTGTTGAGTTTAAAAATTATCCTTGTCATGAGGTTGAACATATAAGCAGAAATCCTATCATGTCCCCCTGGCTTACACAAAATAACCTTTCCTACTACTTCTGAAAGGAATTTGCCTTGCTGATTCATCCCTTTCCTGTTAATTGCTGCTCCAATCTTCAAGGTGGGATCTAATCCACACCATTGTAATGCCTCCCTTGTTTTTGATACTGGTACTTCTTCTTCATCCTGAGTTCTTGGAAGATGAAGAATTTTTCTCAAACTTTTCAAGGTCAGTTTGACTCTTGCTCCATGAATTGTTGATTTAATCTTAAGTCTAGTTGAGTCTACTATTGCTGCAATAAAGAACTCAAAAACCTCATTCTTCCAAATATTGGTTAGTTCGGATATCAGAAACTCCAAACCACTTTCACAAACAGTGTAATGACCCCTTTAATCTCTGAATCTGCATCATCAAAGGCATGGCGAACCAACTCATATCCTTCGTTAATGTTATCTTAAACCTTTGGCGCCATTGGGATGGTGAGAAAGCTTGGATTGAGAGAAGAGAGTTTGTCGACACAAGGTTTTAGTCTCGAAAACCTGGATAGCGTGTCGACAGAATATGTTCTTGACCTATTTATACCCTTCTAAACAAAGAAGGTCAAAAGGCGGGCAAAAACTGTCTAAATGTGTTGACACTGTTGAAATGTGTCGACACAGACTTTTAATGTCTTGACAACGGCGTTGACTACTATGTGTCGACACCAATTGATGATATGTCGACACTAGACAAACTTAGAAGTTCATCAGAAATTCTGTGTCGACTCTTATTGTAAGTGTCGACACAATTTCTGGATGTGTCGACACCACTACTCTGGTTGTGTCGACACAACTTACTGAAGTGTCGACACCACTTCTCTGGATGTGTCGACACAGATTTACTGAAGTTTCGACACCACTTCTCTGGATGTGTCGACACAGATTTACTTAGTCAAATTTGTTAAACTAATCTATGTTCAACATTCCTAATTCAATTTTAAATTTATTGAATTTAGTTTCATCTAAAGGCTTAGTAAATACATTTGCAATTTGAAAATCTGTTTTGATAAATTCTAGTGTGATGTCCTCTTTCTCTACATGTTCTCTAAGAAAATGGTATCTTATTTATATATGTTTAGTCCTACTATGTGAAACAGGATTATTAGCAATAGAAATAGCACTAGTAGAATCACAAAATAAAGGTGTTCTACTTACCTGAATACCATAGTCTTCTAGCTGGTGCTGAATCCACAACAGCTGTGCACAGTAACTTCCTGCTGCCACATATTCAGACTCAGCTGTGGAAATTGCCACACTAATCTGCTTCTTACTACTCCAAGACACCAATCTTCCTCATAGAAATTGACAGGTGCTTGTAGTGCTTTTTCTATCTTCTTTGCAACCTGCAAAGTCTGCATCTGAATAGCCTGTCAGTAGAAAATCTCCATTCCTAGGGTACCAAAGGCCTAGATTAGGTGTGCCGTTTAGATATCTCAAAATCCTTTTTACTGCAGTGTAATGAGATTCTTTAGGGCATGATTGGTACCTAGCACAGACACATGTTGCATACATAATGTCTGGTCTACTAGCAGTTAGATATAAAAGAGAGCAAATTATTCCTTTATACAAAGACTCATCTACAGGTTTACCCGCATCATCTTTGCATATAAGCATACTTGTTCCCATAGGAGTTCTCATGGTGGAGGAAGATTCCATACCATACTTCTTAATTAACTCCTTGGTGAACTTAGACTGGGATATGGACAAGCCATCACCAGTCTGTCTTACTTGAAGGCCCAAGAAGAACTTAAGTTCTCCCATACTGCTCATCTCAAACTTCCCTTGCATAAGTTTAGCAAACTTCTTGCAAAGGTTGCTTTCTGTAGACCCAAATATTATGTCATCTACATAAATCTGGACTAAGATTATCTTACCTTTGGACTCCCTTAGGAATAGAGTTTTGTCTATTTTCCCCCTTGAGAATTTATTCTCAATAAGGAAAGTAGACAGAGTTTCATACCAAGCTCTTGGGGCTTGCTTTAACCCATATAAAGCTTTCCTAAGTCTATAAACATAATCAGGTTTGAGAGAATCAACAAAACCTAAGGGCTTCTCTACATAGACTTCTTCTTTTAGATTTCCATTTAGGAATGCTGATTTTACATCCGTTTGGAATACCTTGAAGCCTTGATATGCTGCATAGGCAAGGAACATCCTAATTGCTTCCAGTCTTGCTACTGGGGCAAAGGTTTGATCAAAGTCAATACCCTCTTCCTGCCTGTATCCTTTTGCAATAAGTCTTGCTTTGTTCTTTACAATGATCCCATTCTCATCCAGTTTGTTCCTAAAGATCCACTTTGTTCCAATGATGTTGTGGTCTTTTGGTTTAGGAACTAACTCCCAGACCTTGCACCTTCTGAACTGATACAGCTCCTCTTACATGGCATAAATCCAATGTGGGTCTAGAATAGCTTCTTCAAATCTCTTTGGCTCTAGTTGAGATAGGAGGCTTGAGCAAAGCACTGTGTTCAAGTTCCTGCTTATGGTTTGCACTCCATGTCTTAGATCACTAATTATCTGATTTGCTGGATGATCCTTTAAGTGTCTAACAGTTGGAGGTAGATTATCTTCAGGTTGAACCTCTCCTGTCTCTTCAATATGCTGCACCTCTTGGTTTTCAACAGCATCTAGGGAGTCTTGTACTCCCCCTGGACAGTAATCACCATTTTCCACTTCCTGCTCTTTAGTTGATTCTTCTGTAATGATAAGCTTGTCCAATTTCTCATTTATACCTATAGAACTGCATGAGCTACAAGGCAACTCACTGTTAATCAGTCTTGTTTCATCAAAGACAACATGTATAGATTCTTCTACAACTTGAGTAATCAAGTTATAGACTCTATAAGCCTTACTATTATTGCTGTACCCAACAAATATCCCATCTTGGGATTTATCAGCAAACTTAGTTAGATAAGACTTGTCATTGTTAAGGACATAACACTTGCAACCAAAGATCCTAAAATAGGATAAGTTTGGTTTTCTACCCTTCATGATCTCATAGGGAGTCTTTTTGTGGCTTTTGGTGATAGATGCCCTATTGATCACATGAGATGCAGTGTTTACTGCCTCAGCCCAAAAATATTCTGGGAGAGAAGTGTCACTCAATAGAGTTCTACAAGACTCAATCAATATTCTATTCTTCCTTTCAGCAATACCATTTTGCTGTGGTGTTCTAGGTGAGGAGAATTCTTGAAAAATCCCAAATTCTTTACACAGTTTTGTCATACTCTCAGATTGAAATTCAGTGCCATGGTCACTTCTGATTTTGACCACTGTACTGTCAAGTTCATTCTGAATTTGCTTGACAAAGCTATATAAAATACTTGGGGTTTCTGATTTTTGTCTCAGAAAGAACACCCAGGAATATTTAGAATAGTCATCTACCACCACAAAAGTGTAGACCTTCCTACCTAGACTATGAACTGGCATAGGACCAAATAAATCCATATGTAAGAGGTATAGACACCTCACTGAATCCTTGTTTTCAAGGCTATGAAAGGAGGATTTTGTCTGCTTGCCTTTTTGACAAGCTGAGCATATCATATCCTTTATACACTTAACTTCTGGACCATTCCTTACTAACTCTTTGCTAAAGAGTTGGCCAATTGTTTTGTAGTTAAGATGGGATAGCCTCTTGTGCCATTTGACACAATGAGTGGCTCTCTCATCAGCTAAAAGACAAATATGAGAAATATTGTTCTTACACTCAAAGTTAAGACAGTACACATTTCTTTTTCTATATCCTGTCAATATGACTTTTTGATCACTTGATCTTTGATATGACATCCATTCTTAATAAATGAAATGTCATATCCTAAATCACTCAGCTGACTTATGCTTATAAGGTTATGTTTCAAACCCTTCACATAGGCCACTTGAGTGATAGTAATCTGGTTACTAGAAATGTTACCAAATCTTTTGATGATTCCTTTTTCAGAACCACCAAAGATTACTTTAAGCCCATTTATGATAGGTAAATACTCCTTCAACAATCCCTTTGTTCCAGTCATGTGCCTGGAACATCCACTGTCCAAGTACCATATAGGGGCATGGTAACTTGGACTCACCTGCAATAAAGAATTACCTTTCCTTAGAACCCAAGTAAGTCTTGAGTCCTTTGTTCAAGTTAGCTTCATACTTACCAAATCTACCTGCTGCTCTTCTAACAGGTAGACTGTTGTTCTTCATGACACTATTATTGTTCCAGCAGTCTAAGGCATAATGGCTTGTCTTGCCACAACACCAGCATTCATACTTGTTGTATCTATTTTTAGATACATTCTTGACAGTCTGGTTGACAGCAAATCTTTTGTATTGTGTTTGTACTGCTGCAGCTACACCCACTAGTTTCTCAAAAACATGGGGTTTATGGATCTGGGCTGCCTCATTGACATAAACACTCTTGTCATTCAGAACGTTAGTCTTATTATGACCATGAGGATTCTCAAAGTCATACTTGTTAGAAGGCTCTTGTACCTTTCTAAAAGCTACAAGGACTTCAAAGTTCAGTGACTGGACTGAGGCTTTGCCCTTTCTCTTAAATTGGACAGCTCTGGTGTTACCTTTAAAGCCTATTCCAGCCTTACCCTTTTGAGCCACAAACTCATCTATTAAGGGTAAAACTGATTTTGGCTTGAAATAACTAGCCACCAAATCTTTTTTCCTTTTGAAGTCTGGTTTCCAGACTTTTAATTAGATCATTTTTGTATGTGATTGTGCCCATCTGAATAACAGTTATAGTTTTCAGCTTGACAATCTCATTCAATTTTTGATCCAATTCTTCTCTAAGTCAGATGCAGCCATCTTAAGATTTACAATATCCTTAGCCTGAGTTTTGGCCAGGTTTTTGCTTTTCTTTAGTGCCTGCAACAAGTCCCCATATTCATCTATCAACTGATGAATATCACCTTCAGATTCAGACCCACCCACATCACTTGATGCAAATGTAGCTGACTCTGTACCAGTACTACAATCTGAATTTCTAGAAATACATTGTACCTTACTAGGACCAGGCTGATCCTCGCACTTGTCTTCTTCTAATACAACCATCAGTTCTATGCACTGATGGTCTTCTTGTTCATTGATAGAGTTCAACAATTGCATAAACTCATCTTCTTCATCTGCTGCATATAGAACAATGTATGCCTCAGCTTCAGATTCATACTCTAAAGTTGATTGGTCTGTCAAGCTTTTCTCCTTCTTAGCAACAAAGGATTTCTCCTTCTTGCTCTTTTGTTGAGTCTTCCTTTTATCAGCAGACTCCTTTCTTTTGTCTGGACACTCAGCCACAACATGTCCAAGCCTATTACAGCAGTAGCAAACTATCTTTGATGTTGTAGATTTGCGAGGCTTAGACCTGCTTCTGTCCTTCCTAGATGACTTCCTCTTCTGATAATAGTCATCCATATGCTGAGATGTGGAGGGCCTTGACTTCCACTGCTTCTTTTTCAGGAATCTCGTAAACTTCCTTGTGAAGGCAGCAAAGTCTTTATCTGAGCCACTGCTGTCTGAACTTTGGTTGTCTGAATTATCTAAAGTAATTTCAGCAACAATCTCAGGAGGTGATGAAGACATCCTCCTATTCTTCCTAGTGGCTTCCACCTTGATGGCCACAGACTTTTCTTTATGCTCCCCTTTAGCACTTTTCTCTTCCTCTTTCCTAGCCATCAGCTGCATCTCATATGACAGCAATTTTCCAAACAAAGTTGGAGGAGAGATATCTGCAAGTTTGGCCACCACAAATCTTAGTGTCCCAATCCTTTGTAGAGGATCTTAAGAATTAATCATTGAGTTCATATGTACTGAAGATCCTTCCATAGGACATCAGCTCATTTACTATTCTATAGAATTTTTTATAACACTCAGTTATACCATCTGACTTTCCTTGTTTGAAACTCTCATATTCCTGGTTCAGCATAGATTTTCTATCTTGTATGACTTCTTCAGAACCCTCCATGTAGACTATCAAGGTGTCCCACATTTCCTTGGAGATCTTGCAGTGAATCAAATTTTGAAAGGTTGAATCATCTATGGCACTTACTATGATATTCTGGGCTCTTTTATCCATAGTTGCCAGGATGATCTCTTCCTTAGTCATCTCAGAAAAATCTTTGTGAGTTCTTTGATTTGCATTACTGTAATGTAGATCCTTGGATCAGAAGCCTCTATGAAAAGCCTGACCCTTTCTTTCCATATTCCAAATATCTCTTTCCTGCATATGGGTAATTTCATAGAACCTAGTTCCTTATGATTTTCTCCTGAACCCATTTTCTTGATCTTGAATCTTCCTTATGGATCTTACTCAGACTATTAAGTCCTTCTTTGAGTAACCTCCCTCTGATACCACTTGATAGAATTGATTTCAAGATAACCAAAACACCTAGAGGGGGGGGGGGTGAATAGGTTCTTTTCTTTTTTACTTAAGGCAGAATAATATTTCAGTTCTTAAAATAGAATCTAACTTATTCTACAACAATCACAGCACAGAATTCACAATCACACATACATCACAATTTGCACACAGGTTTATAGTGGTTCCCCAATATTGGGTATTGTATCCACAATTACCTGGATTTGAGGAAGCCTCCTGTCAGGCTAAGATGAATCCATAATGTATTTGATGATATGTTTCAAGTTGTGCTTGCAGTTATTCCACGCTAAGTACACACCAATGTCAGGGTGCAGTGAGTCAATATACACGGGTCTGCGCAACGTAATCCCTCGTTGAGCAGATCAGTGTGTTGGCCTACGTGTACTCTCTCTATTGGAGTGTACTTACTTTCAAGTACAGGGCTGAGAAAGATCAAGAGCAGACAAGGAGCAAGGATGGGCCAAAGAGCAGCTCACGGGTGGAAAGACGAAAAATCGTCTAAGTAGAAATCATCGAGAATCACTAAGTGATTCTCGCCGATTCGATTCTCGCCGAATCGTCGAGAATCACTCGCTGATTCTTGTTGATTGCAGCCGCCTGTCTCAACGCCGTCTTGATTTCTACTTAAGGCAGAATCGTCGAGAATCACTAGTTGATTCTCGCCGAATCGACGAGATTGACTTTGCATTCTCGCCGATCTGTCGAGAATGAATATTGATTCTTGCCGATTCTCTCCGATTGGCTAGATCTTCAGCCAGAATTCTGCCAAGTAGAATTCGGCGAGAATCATAAGTGATTCTCGCCGATTCGTCGAGAATCACCTATGATTCTCGCCAAATTTGCCTTAGGCGAAATTCTGGTGCTCGCTGGACCGGACCAAGTTTCAGGCGCTGTTTTGAAACCGGAGCTAGGGTTTCTTTTGGTGGGGCCCACAACGGTCATATTGTATGACCTACTGTATAAATACTTCGGCATCTTGAACAGTAAAAATAACTCATACATAAGAACGAAAACCGAGCCGCCAACGTGACCTAGATCGCAGATTTCACTTCCGCCGCCGCCATCGCCGCTCGGGAAGTTAGTCGCCGCCGTTGATCGTGGATACCTCCTGATCTTCTGGCGACAGAAGCTTTGCCAAGCAACGCGTCTCACGTGTCCTTCTTGAGATCCTTTGCCTCTTGGTTTGTAGATCGGGAATACATTCCCTTTCCGAATCGATCGAGATGATTGATCCAAGGAAGACCGTTGGTAGACCTTGCCAGCATAGCTATGAAGGTTGGATATCCAAAGCCAAGCCGACGCTCTTCTTGCCGCCGTCGGTTTCGTGGAGATTCATTCTAAGTGAGAGCTAAGGTCGTGGACTCTTCGTCTTCGTCAAGAACGCGTCATCTAACGAGGAGGGACACCTAGCACTCCATAAGTAGTTTGTATATTTTATACATTCCATTTTATTTTTGTTATAAAGGAACGTAGGTTCCTCGTTGTAAGGGTTGGGTGCAACCCGTGGTGGAGGAGTGGTGACTCCTTCGTTTGGAAGGGTTCCTTCCGTTAGTGTGAGGATTGGATTTCAATTCGGTTGGTGAAGTGACCGAGTCGTCCCTTATTGGGAGATAGGTCAAAGGGGGAAAGTGGACGTACCCAAATCGGGGAACCACTATAACTGCTCGTGTATGTTTGTGCTGTGTTGTTTTGTTTACTTGTGCAGGTAGAATTTTAATTCCGCTAAAATCGCTGCAAGACACCTATTCCCCCCCCATAGGTGAAGATAGTTGGCACTAGGTGGACTTTCAAGTGGTATCAGAGGGAAGTTACTCATCAAAGGGGTTAACACCTTGAGTAAGTTCCTGCCTCTAGTGTCAACAAGAAGATCAGACTCAAGCATGGAGTTGGATTATGATGTCCCTCCTCTAAGACTCCCCTCATGTACAAAGGAGTACTACCCCATCTAGAAGATTTGAGTTATATTTCATCTGGAGGCCATTGACCCCCGGGCGTCACTCATCTTGAAAGAGGGTCCCTTCATTCCCATGAAGGCTTCCGATTCAGGAAAGGATATCCAAATCCCCAAGTGTCCCGAAGAGATGTCTGAGACTGAGCTCTCACTGTTCAACTTGGACAAGTTAATACGTCAGATCATCACTGACGTCTGGTCTGGTGTATCTAGTTCAAGAGTGGACAAGTGTAGGACGGCCAAGTCCATGTGGCAAACCATCTCAGATCTCATGATGGGATCAGAGAAAGCAGGGACCAATTGTCAGCAAGAAGATGAAGCCTATGTGGGGGTCCTCATTTCTGAAGATGAAGGGCATGATCAATCTGTCAGTATCAGGGCTCCTGTGTCCTTGTCAGAGACTGAAGAAGAAGTTGAGGAAAGCAGTTCTGATGAAGCTGACTCAACAGTCTCTGCCGATCTTGACGGTAACCCTGAATAGCAAAGCCAGAAGCAGGTAACTTCTTCATCATGCCCCTCTCCTCTTGCAGTTCCTGAAGACAGGAATAGTTCAGAGGATTGTCCCTCTAGTGATGCAAGGGATATGGATAGCTCCAATTAGATGATTGAAAATCTTGAATCCCTTCAGTGTGCTCTTCTGAAGAGTAACTTACTTGTTGAGGAGCAAGCTAAGGAGATTGCTCAGCTGAAGACCTTGATGAATATCCAAGTGGAATCCATCATGGTCAAGGACTCAAAGATCTCAGATCTAGAAAGTCGTCTAGAGACCGAGAAGAGAATAGTTTCTAACTTTTCCACGATAGATGCTATCAAGAGAAAAGAAGAAAATGGGTGGATCTCCCGAATTATTAATTCATGGTGAAATGGGGAAACTGTGTTCAGACCCCCACCCCGAGTAGGAAGGGCACTCATCATGCCTTCAGGTAAGACCACAAAAACAACGTTGGTCACTGCAAGAATGATCAGCCCTTAGGTGGAAATACCCACAGTGCCAGAGCTGTCATGGCTACCCATGAGAGAATACCCAAGGCTCATTCTGAACCCTTTGTATTCTCAGCCTCAGCCCCAACTCATCATGAATATGTAGGAACCAGCTCTCACTGCAGTACTTTCCACCCTAGGACACAGGAAAGGGGGGGTCAGGAAACATGTGGTAAGTACCCATGGGGCCTCTAGAAGTGTGCTGACTGAAAGGAAGGCACCACCTCCCAGGCCTCATGACACTCACCACATGCATTCTGACCACCCTCCCACGTGTCATGGTGGAAAAGGCAATTTTGTGAGAAGAACCGGCTCTATCCCGTTTAGACTTGAGATCATGACTACCTCAGTCAGTAGGTCAGGTCTGAAACGGCGATACAATATTCACGAGTGTTGGTGCTGTGGCAAGGTGGGTCACTTTGCCATAGATTGTTGGCACAACCCCTCTGTGTCAAGGGAAAGGGCATATCCACCTCCTCTGGGCAGAGTTAGCCTTCCTAACAGGATTCCTGTGGGAAGGCATTCGATTTTTTATGCTGACAAGAACCTAGGACCCAATACATATTAGGTTCCTAAGGTAGGGTAATTCCTTTTTGCAGGGTAGTCTAGGTTCCTGTAAACATGATGGGAACTAGACAGGAGACGTTCCAAGAATGACTTGGAACAAATATCTGGAATAAGAGCAGTGCTATCTACAATGGCATACTCAAATTGAACACCTGGTGTGCCTTAAACAGAAGATCTA
Organism: Platanthera zijinensis; assembly: GCA_039513925.1. NCBI lineage: Eukaryota > Viridiplantae > Streptophyta > Magnoliopsida > Asparagales > Orchidaceae > Platanthera > Platanthera zijinensis. Next base: position 218,833,381 of record CM077079.1, read on the forward strand.
AATGATAAATCTTATGATCCCAGGTACCTGCATTCAGATTCAATATTTAAGCCAAATTATATTGATATTCACACATATATATATACTTATATATTCACACAAATTTGTAAATTTCTTCTCTAAGGTAAGTGGTTATGTGTATATATACACATATATGCTTTTACACCTAAGGACAGATTAAAAGTGTAAAATGATCTTTAAATACAATTTCACGGAATTCTTGGTAGTTACACATTGATACATTTGAAAATGAACCTCAACAGGCATAAGTCAGCCCACTTAAAATTAAGAAGGTACGTCAATGGGTGTTACAAAAGATTACAACTGATATCAGAATATTGTGTACATCTCGAACGAGAAATAACTTAATAAAATTATTTGCCACAGAATTAATATGCCTCCTAACAAAATTACTTGTCTAGGGTGTAACAAAGTTCTTATGCCTCGTAACACTGTGTGGAAAATTCCGTCTAAACCCTCGGTAGAAAACATTTAGAAAAATCTGTCAGAATCTCGTTGAACCCGCCCGATTCGCTACAGTATATATATAGAGGATATCCCGCCGACTCTTCATTTCCCACCTATTCGCTTCCCCCCTTTTTCAGTGCTCCGTTGACTGGTAGCTTGCGGCCTCAATCGATCCCGACGGTCTAGGCTTCAATCCCCGGGCATCCCGTCGATCCCGAAATCGCGAGCTTCCCGAGCCCGTCCAGGCATTCCCTTCAATCCCGCTAATTCCGTCTCCGTAATCCCGGCACTCCTCGGCTTAAGGTAACGACTTCTTCCTCCTTGGAGTGGCTTGTTGTTAGTATAGCTTCCTATTAGAGTTACTGACAAGGCTTAGACTTGGGCATTTCCTCCTTAGGTTTAAAATGGATCCAAGAACCACCGCTGGACTTGTCACTGGATGTGAGCTAGTTCGAACCGGCTTTTCTCATGCCTCAGATGAGTTCAGAAACATCATTCTCATGCTTGAAGAGGCTGGACTCACATTCATCCTGGAGCACCCCTGCAAGATACTGGATAAGGAAGTGATGGAATTCTTTGTGACTGCCAAACTTTGGCGTGAAGATATTGTCATCAAGTGTAAGATTGTCGGGGCAAGGATCAAAATGTCTGCAAGGAAATTGACTCAACACCTGTAGTTCTCCAGCTCTGATCAAGAGGATTATCTGGAAGAACAGGATCGAGCCAGGACTCTTCTGTTCTGTGGTCTACCCAGAGGAATCAAATCCATCAAGAGGAAGGAGATGAACGAGGAAGGGAAGCTTCTGTCTGACATCGTCAGAAAATTCCTGATCTGTAAGCCAGACTCTCACGATCATATCTCAGGTGATATGTTCAAGATCTTAGTGGTGATTGTATGTCGGAAGAGATTCAACTGGGGGGTCATGCTGTTTGAAAGAATAAAGGATACTCTGCGAACCCCCAGCTTTGGACGGATTATCAGTCTCTATCTTAACCAACTGGATGGAGACACGTTTGATATGAGCAAAGGAGTTCCCATCCACTATCTGAAGAAGATGGACTCCAGTGTCTTTGATAGATGGGAGAGACGGATAGGGCAAGCTGTCGTGGAAGAAGAACGAGATGAATCCCCAGCTGTGTCCCATGGGGCTGAGGATAATAGAACCCCAGCAGATTCCGTGGCTGTCCCCGGTGAAGTTCCTGATCTGCTGACTGCAGGAACTGAGGGGGAGTCTCTATCCGCTCCTGTTGATGTCAGATCTGACATCTCTCAGATAGCTAGGGATGCAGTTGAGAACCTGCAAGAAGAAAGTGAGGATGTGGTGGAAGATGAGGCGGCCCTGAACGATAATGATCTGGGAGACGGAGGTGATGTCGAGGAGAATGACGAGGAAAATTTAGACAATGCCTCAGGTTAGATTGAGAACATGGATGATGAGGAGGAGGAAGAAGGAATTGATAGGATGTAAGTGGTGGATCCTCAGGATGATGCTGAAGTTCCATCTGAGGAACAAGCTCCTGAGGAGTCTGGTGCACGAATGGAGGGGGAGCCCTCCCAGCAACCTTTGGTAAGCATTCCTGAACAACCTACCGTGGCTGCCAGCATTCCCCCCGTGGAACCTGTACTAGTGTCCAGCTTACCAAGTGCCTCTGCTGAAGAGCCATACCAAAGCTTGCCTGAGGATCATCCACTGCAAGCCAATCTGGCAAATCATACTGTCAATATAGTTCAAGGAATTCTGGATGAGCTAAAGGCCTCGTTTGAGAAAACACAAGCCACATGCTCAAAAGGGTTAAAGAATCTGAGGATCTAATGCTAAAGAACATTGTGGAAGTCAATCACAAGTTGGACGTCATGGAAAAGAAATTCGAGGAAAAGTATACTGCAGCCGGCACAACTGTCTCTCTGCTGATGCAAGGTCTTAAAAAGAACACAGATGATCTGGCTGTCGTAAATCAGAATGCATATATTGTTGCTAATAACATCCAAAAATTTGATGCCAACATGGTGATTCTGAACGCGGATCAAAAGACCCTGCTGAATGAATTTTCAAAGACAGTAAAGCACATTGATGTGTCCCTGCACGCTTTCGCAAACTCAATTGCTATGGAAGCCAAAAAGGGGGAGGAAGATTACAAAGCTAAGATGGCAGGGCTTCAACAAATAATACTAGACAACTTCGATCAATCTAATAGGTGTGTTTTTAAATCTAACAGATAATAATTGACAACTAAACTTCGATCAATCTAACAGATAATAATTAACACCTTCGATCAATCGAATAGGTATGTTTTTGACACGGCCCACTGGTTAGTACAACAGGCGTCGGGCATACACGTTCCGGTTGCCCCTCCGGAAGAGACTGCTGCTGCTGATGAGGAAGAAAAAAGGGCTGAAGGAGTTCCACTGAGTGAGGCTGAATCTAAGAAGGCTGCTAGGGATGCTGCAAGAGCTGAGCGCAGTGCCTGGTTTGACCAAGAAGCCCTAACAAGAGCTAAAGGCAAGAGAAAAACTCAAGAAGGAACATCCAAGGAAACGCAAACTGAAAAGAAAATCAGATTGAAGGAGGATGAAGTGAGGAACGAAAGGTGGAGTCCGTTATCAAGGAGTATCATTTTGGACACGTTTACCCTACAACAGAGGGGGGAGATAAATCAGAACGATGTTTATAGTCAGTACGAGTGGGAGCTGCACAAGACCTTTGAAGCTAAACGGAACATCTTCTTCAGGTCCAACACTGTGGCAGATAAAGCTCCTCCTCCCAGATACTACCCGAAGCCAAAGGAATACTTCGAAAGACAAAGCAGGAGACACTTGGCGCAGCAACTAAAAAACGAAATAGCTAAGAAGAAAGAGACCTAGGATTTTAGCTAATGTACTCCATATTGTTTATCATTATTATCATGTTAACATATGAACAATTATTGTGGATATCTATAAATATATGTGATGTCATGATTGACTCTAGTATTGCTCTGCTTGCATTTATTGTTCTTCTCTTTTCTTCTCTTGATTTGCTGTATGTATTATCTGGATTGGTGAAATTCATCTTTGCTAGTAGGATTTTGGCTTCCTCAAATAGGGGGAGATTGTTGGGTATTGTATCCATAATTACCTGGATTTGAGGAAGCCTCCTGTCTAGCTAAGATGAATCCACAATGTATTTGATGATATGTTTCAAGTTGTGCTTGCAGTTATTCCACGCTAAGTACACACTAATGTCAGGGTGCAGTGGGTCAATATACACGGGTCTGCGCAACGTAATCCCTCGTTGAGCAGATCAGTGTGTTGGCCTACGTGTACTCTCTCTATTGGAGTGTACTTACTTTCAAGTACAGGGCTGAGAAAGATCAAGAGCAGACAAGGAGCAAGGATGGGCCAAAGAGCAGTTCACGGGTGGAAAGACGAAAAATCGTCTAAGTAGAAATCGTCGAGAATCACTAGTGATTCTCGCCGAATCGTCGAGAATCACTCACTGATTCTTGCCGATTACAGCCGGCTGTCTCAACGCCGTCTTGATTTCTGCTTAAGACAGAATCGTCGAGAATCACTAGTTGATTCTCGCCGAATCAACGAGAATGACTTTGCATTCTCGCCGATCCGTCGAGAATGAATATTGATTCTTGCTGATTCTCTCCGGTTGGCTAGATCTTCAGCCAGAATTCTGCCAAGTAGAATTCGGCAAGAATCATAAGTGATTCTCGCCGATTCGTCGAGAATCACCCATGATTCTCGCCGAATTTGCCTTAGGCGAAATTCTGGTGCTCGCTGGACCGGACCAAGTTTCAGGCGCTGTTTTGAAACCGGAGCTAGGGTTTCTTTTGGTGGGGCCCACAACGGTCATATTGTATGACCTACTGTATAAATACTTCGGCATCTTGAACAGTAAAAATAACTCATACACAAGAACGAAAACCGAGCCGCCGACGTGACCTAGATTGCGGATTTCACTTCCGCCGCCACCATCGCCGCTCGGGAAGTTAGTCGCCACCGTTGATCGTGGATACCTCCTGATCTTCCGGCGACAGAAGCTTTGCCAAGCAACGCGTCTCACGTGTCCTTCTTGAGATCCTTTGTCTCTTGGTTTGTAGATCGGGAATACCTTCCCTTTCCGAATCGATCGAGACGATTGATCCAAGGAAGACCGTTGGTATACCTTGCCAGCATAGCTACGAAGGTTGGATATCCAAAGCCAAGTCGCCGCTCTTCTTGCCGCCGCCGGTTTCGTGGAGATTCATTCTAAGTGAGAGCTAAGGTCATGGACTCTTCGTCTTCGTCAAGAACGCGCCATCTAACGAAGAGGGACACCTAACACTCCAAAAGTAGTTTGTATATTTTATACATTCCATTTTATTCTTGTTATAAAGGAACGTAGGTTCCTCGTTGTAAGGGTTGGGTGTAACCCGTGGTGGAGGAGTGGTGACTCCTTCGTTTGGAAGAGTTCCTTCCGTTAGTGTGAGGATTGGATTTCAATCCGGTTGGTGAAGTGACCGAGTCGTCCCTTGTTGGGAGATAGGTCGAAGGGGGAAAGTGGACGTACCAAAATCGGGGAACCACTATAACTGCTCGTGTATGTTTGTGCTGTGTTGTTTTGTTTACCTGTGCAGGTAGAATTTTAATTCCGCTAAAATCGCTGCAAGACACCTATTCCCCCCCCCATAGGTGAAGATAGTTGGCACTAGGTGGACTTTCACCCAAGGTCTGGGTACATCACTTTCCCCCTTAACCTATCCAGCAGTGTGCTAGATTCGGCCTAACTTCTTCCTTCTTCTTAGATCCACAGATCTTACAGCTCAGAACCTCGAAAGGTTCCTACAACTCAGAACCCTATAAGGTTCCTACAACTCAGAGTATAACCACACTCCTACAGCTCAGGCTAACAACCCTACCCCAGCCTTCCCACAAGGCCTACAACTCAGAGAATGATTTCTCCTACACTTAGGCTCAAAAGACCTACTACTCAGAGATCTATATCTCCTACACTCAGCCTTTATATAATAGGCTTACAACTCAGATCTTGAAAGATCCTACAAAATTTGATAAGTGATTTAGATGGACTCTTACCCTTGTTGAGAGAGAAGGGATAAAAGGTTTCTTGATCAGCTTCTTGATAAAACTTATGGCTGAAATCAACCTGTTCTTAGCTTTCTTCAAAGCTTCTTGAATATGAACTCAGTAGGGTTGATCTCCTTTGAAGTTGACTGGCTGCCAGCTTCCTTTTTAGAATCCAGAAATAGATCTGAATCCTTCTTAGCAGATTAGTTCAAGATCTGCTTCTTAAGAGACTTGTAAATGTCTCCTTCTTTACTTCAACAGCTGAAGATCTCTCTCTCTCTTCAGAACTTCTGAAGTTTCTTCAGAATTCTTGCTTGAATTCTCCTTAGATCTTCTCACGAAAATCTTATTCAGTGTGACGTGCACTTTCTTGATCAATGATCAATACTTCAATAGTTGTTTCTGTTGTTGTTATTGTTGTTCACCTCATAGTTGATTTGACAGAATCCATCTATATATAGACTTCATCCATGGTAACCGGCTGATCTAGTTTCTAACAAACTTCTGACAGGTCTGACAACTTCAGCAAACTTGTTGGAATACACAGCTGTCAAGTCTCTAGTCAGTTCTTGAACCTTTGTCTTTGTCAGCAAAGCGTCGAGACTGATTGTCATTATGTGTCGACACAAGTAGATTAAGTGTCGACACAAGCTTTGGTGATGTCGACATAGCTCCTTTGGTGTCGACACTGCTTCTTGACACTGCATCTGTAGAGTGTGTCGACACTGCTTATTTATGTCGACACAGACACTTATTTACTTCACAGCAATAAACATTGTTGAAACTTTTCTGTGTGTCGACACAAGTCCTGTGTGTCGACACAGTTGATATAGTGTAAGAATTCTGTGTGTCGACACTGCCTCCAGGTGTCGACACAGTTGATGTCGACTAATACTTTCTGTGTGTCGACACTGCTTTCTGGTGTCGACACAGTCGATATAGACTAATACTTCTGTGTGTCGACACAGTTGCTTCTGGTGTCGACATAACTTTTCCAAGTGTCGACACAGGCTTACTTAAGTGTCGACACATGGACTTAGAAACTTTTTTTTGCATTTTAACAAATACTTAACCTGCACATATAAACTGAAAATAACATCAAATACACCTTGATGTATATCATTGAGCTAAGCGAGGCTTCTCCAAATCAGGTACACATTTTCCAATGTACCCAACACATGGAGAAGGCTGAATCTGTAATAAACTGGATTTCTGAACTTGGTCGGAGTCGGCGACAACGCGGTTTTGGGAACACACCATAAGAAGAAACTGTCAAGAAATCCTTGTTGTACTGTCGTCTAGGGTTAGGAAGTAGTTCACAACCCTAATCGAAGAAGAACGGGCCCTAGACCACGGGAGGAAGAAGATCTAGTTGTGCGGGTGCCCAATAGTCACGATTTCTGATTCGGCGAGTCAGCTGAGGGTTTCGTCGAAATTGACTGTGTGGTTTCCCCCTAGACTATTTGTATATATATATATAATTTTCAAATCGACCTAGAAGGCACGTACCTCATTTTCGACGGCTCTTCGGATCCAATATAGTAAGATAGAAATTTGCATAAGTTGAATTCAGCGAAATTCACCGAAAGCTGAGTCTGATTCGGCGAGTATCCACTGATATCCGACGAATCGGCAAGTTTGCTGTCCGATATTCACCGAATTTTCCTTGGAAATTTTCTGCCTTTCTGAAGTAGTTCTTGAGTGAGTCTTTCTTCAAGAGTCCATGTTCAGCATGCCTAGTTCCATTTTGAATAATGAGAATTTGGCCTCGTCCAGCGGCTTTGTAAAAATATCCGCGATCTGCTTGTCCATCGGGACATAGCTGAGGGCTATGTCTTTTTTCTCCACATGCTCCCGGATGAAGTGATATTGCACCTCGATGTGCTTTGTTAGGCTGTGAGAGACTGAATTATGTGTGATCGCTATTGCGCTGGATGAGTCGTAATACATAGGAATTTCCTTGAACTTCAGGTTGTAGTCTTCTAGTTGATTCCTAATCCATAAAAGCTTGCGCAATAACTACCCGCAGAGATATACTCTGACTCGGCAGTAGAAGTTGCCACATAATTCTGCTTCTTATTACTCCATGAGATAAGCTGTCTTCCGAGGAATTGACACGTCCCGGAAGTGCTTTTCCTGTCATCTCTGCTTCCTGCAAAATCAGCATCTGAAAAACCAATTAGCTCGACATCATTATTTCTCGGGTACCATAAGCCAAGATTGGGTGTACCTTTAAGGTATCTTAAAATTCGCTTTGCAGCGATGTAATGAGATTCCTTAGAGTTCACCTGGAATCTAGTGTAGACACATGTTGAAAACATTATATCTGGTTTACTGGCAGTGAGGTAGAGTAAGGATCCAATTATGCTTCTATACTTGGTTTCATCAAAAGGTTTCCCTTTCTCATCCTTGTCCAGAGACACAGTTGAACCTATTAGAGTCCTTATAGTGGTGTATTCTTCATTTCAAATTTATTAAGAATCTCCTTGGTGAACTTAGTCTGAGAGATGAAAATTCCATCTTCAGATTGATGCACCTGAAGTCTTAAGAAATACTTCAGCTCTCCCATACTGCTCATTTCAAACTTTCCTTGCATAAGTTTGGATAACTTCTTGCAAAAGTTATCTTCTGTAGAGCCAAATATGATGTCGTCGACATAAATTTGCACTAGCAGAATCTTGTCTTTTACTACCCTAGGAAATAATGTATTGTCTATCTTTCCTCTTGTGAATTTATTCTCAAGAAGAAAGCTAGAAAACGTTTCATACCAAGCTCGGGGAGCTTGCTTCAGGCCATATAGGGCTTTATTTAAAAAATAAACATAATCAGGGAAATTGGAATTAACAAAACCTGGGGGTTGTGCTACGTATACTTACTCTTTCAGATTCCCGTTGAGGAATGTTGACTTCACGTCCATTTGGTAGACGGTGAAGCCTTTGAGGGAAGCATACTTAAGAAACAACCTGGTCGCCTCGAACCTATCCACTAGAGTAAAGGTCTGGTCAAAGTCGATCCCTTCTTCTTGTCTGTATCCTTGAGCTATAAGCTTGGCTTTATTCTTGATAATGACTCCATTTTCGTACAGCTTGTTTCTGAAGATCCACTTGGTGCCGATCATGTTCTGTCCCTTGGGCCTGGGTACCAACTCCCAGACTTTGCAACGTTCAAACTGATTGAGCTCCTCTTGTATTACCAAATTCCAAGAAGCATCCTTGTTTGCTTCTTCGAACTTATTCGGCTCAACCTGAGACAAAAAACTAAGATGCATAATATCATTAGTTGTACCTCTTTTGGTTCTAACTCTATCGCCTGACTCTCTAATGATTTGATCAACTGGGTGATCTCTGAGGTGTCTGAACCCTAGATTCCTTGCTCTCCCACCAGCAGGCTCTGTAGAATTTAGTGCATCCTCTAGAGGTTGAGGCAATTCTTCCTCTAGCGGTTCTTCATTCACCAAGCCTAGATCGACGATCTTGACCGAGCTAGGAGCTTCTTCCTTGACAGCTTCATCCGAGCTTAGTTTCTTGAACCCGGTACCTGCATCTGCACTAATAACACTAGACGAGCTGCTTTGGAGCATGCTTGTCTCATCAAATACAACATTTATTGACTCTTCTACCACCAGAGTTTTCTTATTGAAAATCCTATATGCCTTACTATGGCTACTATAACCTTCAAAAATACCTTCAAAACACTTTTCACTAAACTTTGTGCGGTAATACTTTCCATTATTAAGTACGAAGCATTTACTTCCAAAGATTCTAAAATAGGACACAGTCAGTTTTCAGCCCTTCAATAGCTCATAGGGGGTCTTACGATAGATTTTGTTGATAAGTGCTCTGTTTTGCACGTGATACGCTGTGTTGACTGCTTCAGCCCAGAAGTACTCCGGAAGTGAAGCGTCGTTCAACCTAGTTGTATAAGCTTTAATTAGGGTTCTATTCCTTCTATCAAACACTCCATTTTGCTGTGGAGTACGCGAGGAGGAAAACTCATGAAAGATACCTTGACTTTCGTAAAATTCTGTCATTGCACTAGACTCAAATTCTATTCTATGGTCACTTATGATTTTGACCACTGAGCAGTTCAATTCGTTCTGAATTTGCCAGATAAAATTTGTTAATGTGTCGAATGTACACCTCCGCCCGTCACATGAAATATAGCAGAGGGTCCGGCCGGGGCCCCACACCATATTCCACAAACAGGCAGCGAGATTACAGGTTAATATAAAAACTACTCGAATCCTAACTCAGAGCATTCTAGTGGAAACTTCAGGGGTTAAATTTTGAACTCAAGTACATTAGTAATGTAACATCCCATTTCCGGCTAGACCCCTAGGAGTCGGATGGTTGTGGTAGAATTCCAGGGAGCCCAAAACTTGAAATAAATCGACCAAGAAATCGGGTCACGGGTCGGTCTCGCCCGTGACCCGCCATGTCACGCCCGTGACATAGGGCGTGACCATGATCGTCGGTTCCAGGTCGACGGTCGCCGACCCAAAATGGGGCCACGGGCATGTCACGCCCGTGACCTGCTATGTCACGCCCGTGACATAGGGCGTGACACGCTCGACGATCGTCGATTCCAGTTCGACGCCGTCGACCCAGAATTTGGCCAAACGGGCCAGTCACGCCCGTGACCCTCCATGTCACGCCCGTGACACAGGGCGTGACCATGATCGTCGGTTCCAGGTCGACGGTCGTCGACCCAAAATGGGCCCACGGGCATGTCACGCCCGTGACCCGCTATGTCACGCCCGTGACATAGGGCGTGACACGCTCGACGATCGTCGATTCCAGTTCGACGCCGTCGACCCAGAATTGGCCACACGGGCCAGTCACGCCCGTGACCCAGGTGTCACGCCCGTGACCACCCTTCGACGATCGTCGATCTCAGTTCGACGATCGTCGAACCCAGAATTGGCTAACTGGGCCTGTCACGCCCGTGACCCATGTGTCACGCCCGTGACCAAGGCCGAAACGACAGCCAGGTTGGAAATTTCGGTAACCGATGCCATAATAAATTCTGACCATGGGAATGAAAATCAAGAGTATTTATGGGTCGTTCCCTACTTTAATTATGTTAATAATTAAGGAAAAATGGGTCCAATAGGAAATTCCCACCTGGCAAACACCTCTTCACCTCCAACTTTTCAACTGCCATTCATCATAACCGAAACGTCATAAGGGTGTTAGTAATGGCCGCCAATGTTTCATCTCCAACGTTTCATCTTTTCCCCTCCCCATTTGCTGATCTATAAAAGACTCCTAAGAGCAATAGGAAAAGGTTAAACTCCCTCAAACTGTTTCAGACCTCCGCCTTGCTGTTGAAGAGTTTCCGGCGACGCCACCACCGCGCAAATGGCTTCCCGACGCTCTGCACGCCTCCAACCCGCGAACAAGGTCCTCCCCTCCCTCTTCTTCTGCGGATAGATCTTAGGAATTGTTAGGAGAGATATTGGGCTCAAAAGAGCCAGATCGGGTGAGCGTATTCGTGGTTTTCCAAAATTTTCATGGTGGCGGGTTCGCCGGAAACCGCCTCTCCGGCGGCCATGCCGCCGCCCGACGATAGCCCCCGCCTCAACGGAGGTGGTGGTGGTGGTGGCCGGCCAGGGAGATGGCTGGATGGCCGGGAAATAGCTTGGAAAAGATACAGAAAAATTAGGTTTTTAGGCCTCTGGTTCGGGCTCTGAAGAAGATGGACAGTGCCATGAAAATTGTATTCTATTTTTAAAACAATTTTTGAATGAAAATATCTGTCACCTTAAATATTTTGGGAAAAATACTTAGAGGCTCTTACAGGAAAAATGGTCAACATAGAAAATGTAGCCCTTGAGGTCTACTTTAGTTTAAAATTAAGTTCACTCGATTTGGAATCCTGGTTAGACCACAGCACCCCTTTTGGTGAGGTCTATCCAAAGGGCCGTCTTGACCTTAGAAAAATTCCCCACTCTAAACCAGTCATCAAAATGACTTGAAATTTGGGGTGTGGTCTAATCTTACATATATCTAGGTGCTATCCAAAAATGAGAATTTTTGGAGAATATTTTTCTATAGTTTTTAGAAAAATTCAATAATCCTAGCCGAATTTAATTAGATAAATAAATAATTTCCAAACCCTCCCAAATTCTGGTGAGTGGTCCCTGGGGTCACCATAAGGTTCTGTATAATTTTCCATCTCAGATGTAGATGGTTTGGACTAGAAATGATCAACCCTAAGTTTTGCCCTAATAAGGGGTCTTAGGTTAAAAGTGCACTTTGAAGTTTGAGTGGTGAGATCACCTCAACAGAGGCTGAGATTTTTACCACTGGCTAGTAATATTCTCTAGCACCCACTCATGGAGTTTGAGGTGGATCGGGGTGAGTTTACCCTAAGGACCAAGGCCAAACCATAAGGATGGATCTTGGTGGTTTGTGAAGGTCATGTGGTCAAATGACCTTGGATTGACCCGAAATTGGGTGAGGAGAACCATAGGGTCAATATAGTTCTCTGGATGAAATCTTAGTATATTTGGAGACCGTTGAGATACCTGAAAGTCTAACCCTAGTTTAGGGCGCAAAACTTGTAGAGTTAGGAAATGACACAAAATCCCATTGAAAAGTGATAAGAATTGGGTAGAGTGAATTATAGGGATGGTACAAGCTCTGGATATTTTTCTATGAATTTTATGTTCATTATTTTGGATACTTCCTTTAATGATGTAGTAGTAGTATGATTTGCTTGAAAATTTATTAGGGAATACACACTCTCTGGAAAGTGATGAAATTTAAGCAGAGAACGTTTATTATGATTTTAAATCTCTGTGAATTTTTATGGGACTTTTGGAAGATTAATTCTAAGGCTTGCTTCTTTAAGTATGTTTTACCTTGATTATTTGATTAAATCTTTAGTGGTGTTTAGCAAGTTAGAAAAATTATGATTCTCTGCACAAAGATCTTTTATATATCATACTACTGACTAGTGATTTTTCTATAATTTTTAGATGAATAATTTCTGTACTTCCTTCATTAAGTAGGATTAACGTGATTATACTGAATAAATTATTTAGAGGTTAAATACTTTCTATAAGATTCTGAGAATTTGTATTTGAGGTTATCTTGCTGTTATTTAATGAACTTAATTTTTGGGTGGCCATTACTTAAGAATATCATGAAGTTCATGTTTAAAATTACCCATGGCCAATCTTTGGGAAAAATTAAATAAATATCAGATTAAATAGGAAAATTATAAATTTCTGGATTTAAGCTAATTATGTCATGATAGACCTCCATTAAATTTTATAGGAGATTTAGAAGATAATTCGGTGTACCTCCCCTTGTGTACCTCATATAGCTTAGGATGGTCTGCATATAGTAAAACCACGGAATTTTGATAATTGAAGATTGGTAGGGTAAGTTAAGATTGAGTTCATCAATAGGAGTCAGGATAAGTAGAGAGTGGGACTGGTTAGGATAAGGGAGTACGGGAACGACGAAAGATCGTCCATCCCGGGAAGAAGAGGAAGAGTCTTAATACTCTAGGGTTAGAACTAAAGTAACTAAAGAGGATCGGGATAAGGGACATCACCCAATAATAATAAGTGCCTTGCGAAAGGGAACTTCGGGCCGTAATGCCGCCGTCTTGGTTCCTAGTGCTCCTTGAGAGCCCTTCACGGGGTATACCGGGGGCAGTCCTGGGCTAACGTAAACCATAGGGATAATAAATTAAAAGAGCAACTAGTATAACTAGGGTTACACATGCACACTCCCCGATAGCTAGGAAGGTAGAATAATAGGACTTGTTGCCGTTCAGACAGTAGCTCTGAAGGTAGATGCACGGACGGGACTGTCCGGGGGGCCGCGGGCTCGAGGGTTGGAGTACAGAATAAAAGTGGTGGGTCATCGGTACTAGGCGATCGATCACACCGACAGCGGTACGATGACTCGGCGAAAAGTCTGGAGGGTACATCCAGCAGTAGTACGCGGATACTCTAGGTTGCGTTCTTCTAGGGGCGTACGGAAGGGCTAGGCCTGGTAGTGTGGTTACCCGCCTAGGAGTGGGGGGCCCGACTCACTGTCTCCGTTTGCCACAACGGAGGTTCCTGGGGGGTGAAGCTAGCCTCCCGAACAGGGGGAACTAAAGGTCTGTGCGCATAGAGTCGTGTGCGTGTGTTGCACTTGCATGAATCATGGCATAGCATATCACTACACTCATAATTGCATACAACCGTCACCCCAACGTATAAATCGGTATGGGACTTTTTATACGATGGGAGCCTTGCAGAAGACCCCTTAACTTATAAGTTTGTATGGGCATTCATATAAGTTAAGGTTACTTACTTACTTACTTGTTTGTTTACTTACTGTTCTCTAGCTGCCTTCTTTTATACAATTTGATATTTAATAATTGCTCTAGCTATTACAACACTCTTATACTGTTCACCTATTATCTTGCTAGTTAGGTCCACCGTCACCTGCTTGGTTATTCTCCACTTTTGTAGCTTCCCTTTCCTCCTCTCCGCCCGGTACTTAGAAGCCGTGGTGGGAGGGGTAGGGGATGATAGGGCTTAGTCTTTATGACTAATGGTTTTCGAACCAAACATTACAGGAGCTCCGGATGGGAGACAGGGACCAGCACCAGCGGAGTACGGTGCGCATGGAGGTGGGACAGTCTAGCACCGGTGCACCTGCGACCAGCTCCGTGAGTGATTAGTATTTTCTTAGCTTCCGCAAAGAGTGACTTGTAGTGAGGACTCTGATGTACTGGGCTTGAGCCCATTTATCTATTTTCCTTTTATTACTATTGATGGACTGGTTATGATTTCACCTTATTTACATGTTTCTGTGGACTTGTTTACATTTTTGTATAAATGCTTCTCTCTCTTGTGATCGAAAAGGGCCGGCAGAGTTGGCGTTTTGTAGTGGCTGCCTTCCCGTGAGTCGGTGCCACCGCAAAGTGGCAATTCTTGGCTAAGACCCCGGTGGTTGAAAAAGAAAAAAAAAGGGGGTCTTACAAGTGGTATCAGAGCAAACCTCGATCGAAGAGAAGTAGTCCACAAAGACCTTGGGCCACCCCCGTGCGAGCTTAGTTTGTGGACAAACTAGCAGCGGAAGCAGTGGTGTGCCCATAAGGGAAATCACATGTGAAAGTCCATCATAACTCTTCTTAAATTCCATTCATTCGCTCTCTAACAAATGGAATTTTTGCTTGTAGCCTGCGACGAACCCTACATCGCAGTAGGGGACACCTCAGGCTCCGAATGTGGTCCCGACTCCGCCAGCACCCATTCCGTTCCAGCAGACGGAGATGGGGCAAACATTGACGGCCATCCTGGAGGCCTTCAGAGCTCAGCAAGCCCCGGCCCCACAGCCAAACCCCGGGGCCAATTGGATGACTGTCTTCCGGGGACTTTCCCCTCCATCCTACCAGGGGACGGAGTCTGCAATACGTACGGAGGAGTGGTTGGACACTATTTATGAGATGCTGGCAGGGATTCGATGCCCCACGGAGGAGGCAGTCGCTTTGGCAGTCTCCTGCTTAGAGTCACATGGAAAGAGATGGTGGAAATCTCAGCTGGACACCACCTTCGCAGGGATGGACTGTGCTGATATTGCTTGGGAGGAGTTTAGGGCAGCGCTCTTGGGACATTTTGTGCCTCGATCGGCGAGAGATGACCTGGAGGATAGGTTCCTACGGTTGAGGCAGGGGAATAGGACTGTGGTGGAGTACTATCAGGAGTTCACTCACCTGGCCCGTTATGCGGACGCTTACCAGTTAGACGATGCTGGCTACGCCCGGAGGTTTTATAAGGGGCTGCAGGATGACATGAGGCATGCCCTCCTTTTCGTTTCAGAGGGGAGTCTGGCCAGGATTCTGGAGATGGCTAAGAAGAGAGAGGCGAATCAGCTAACAGTGAAGAATCGGAAGAGACCGGCTGATGATTCAGTGATTGGAGGTCGTAGAGACCGTCCTCGGGGCCAGGTTATCGGGGAGAGAAGGAACGGGGATCAGCCTCGTCAGGAGTTTGGGAAGGAGCAGAGGACTCAGGGGGTATTGGCTCCCCAGCCTATACAGATGCTGGAAATGCCAAGGACGGCGGGGCAGCCACCGGTATGCTATCAGTGCAACCAGCCAGGGCATATCAAGCGGAACTGCCCTGTGGGGCGAGCACCCCCACTAGCACATCAGGGCGCTCCACCTCCCCGACAGTTTGGCGGACGAGGACAGGACCGAGGACGGGGATTCCAGGATCGAGGTCGTAGGCCAGAGAGAGAGAGCAGGTGTATGCTCTAGACCTGACACAGCCCCGGGACCCGGAGCAGGTTATCACAGGTATGGCAGTACTTTTCAGATTTTCTTCATATAAACTACTATTTTAAACATAACCTGGTTAGAAATTAAGAGAAGATAAACTACAATAAGAATACTAAGACATTTAATTACCCCAGGCGTAGTGTTCATGAGCGGCAAGCCCGCTCACACCCTCTTCGACACTGGTGCGTCGCAATCCTTCGTGTCGGAGGATTTCGTGAAAGGACTGGCAGGAGTGGAGCCATTCACCGGGAAGATGATGAGGGTACGCCTACCCGACGGGTCAGAGATATTGACCTCTGCTCATTGTAATATGGAAGCAAGAATCGGCGGAAAGGCGTTTGAGGCACCAGCGACGGTTCTGAAGATGCCAGATTATGATCTGATCCTGGGCATGACTTGGCTCTATTGGAACCATGCCCAGATCGATTGTGTGGCGAAGAGGATCACCGTGAGGCACGGCGACGCCTTCATTGTTATCGAAGGTATTGTACCAGCACCCCGTACCTTGCTATCGTCTGTGCAGGCCGTTAAGGCCCACCTGCAGGGGGAAGAGGTTTATCAGGTCCTCTTTGAGGCGGTCGTAGCCAAGGACTCCATTGCAGATATTCCAGTAGTGCGGGACTTCGCCGACGTGTTTCCGGAGAAGCTACCAGGGTTACCCCCGCACCGAGAGAAGGACTTTCAGATTCAGCTCGTACCGGGGGCTAAGCCGGTATCCAGAGCTCCCTATCGAATGGCCCCAAAGGAGTTGGTGGAATTCCGAAGCCAGCTTCAGGAGTTAGTGGAGGCCGGGTTTGTTCGGCCTAGCTCTTCACCATGGGGAGCTCTGGTGCTGTTCGTTAAGAAGAAGGACGGGACCCTTCGACTGTGCATCGATTACCGTGCTCTGAACAGGTTGACAGTTCGGAATACTTATCCCTTACCACGGATAGACGAGCCTTTTGACCAGCTGGAGGGAGCCCATTGGTTCTCAAAACTGGATCTGAGGTCAGGGTACTACCAGCTTCGTATTCGGGAGGAGGACATCCCGAAGACGGCCTTCAGCAGCAGATACGGTTTGTACGAGTTTACCGTGATGCCGTTCGGGCTCACGAATGCACCCTCCGCATTCATGACTTTGATGAATCGGGTGTTCGAGGAGTATCTGGACGTCTTTGTCATTGTATTCATCGACGACATTCTCATCTATTCAAGGACGGAGGAGGAGCACGCGAGGCATATGGCCTTGACCTTGGGGAAACTGCGTGAGCATGAGATGTATGCCAAGTACAGCAAATGCCAGTTCTGGCTAAAGGAGGTGGCCTTTCTGGGCCATGTCATAAGTGGAGCAGGTCTGGCAGTGGATCCTGCAAAGATCCAGGCAGTGCGGGATTGGCCAACGCTAAAGTCGGCCACGGATGTTCGAAGTTTCTTGGGACTGGCCGGTTACTACCGGAAGTTCGTCGAGGGGTTCTCCCAGATTGCCCTCCCTCTCACGTCTCTGACAAAGAAGGAGTCCCCTTTTATATGGACGCCTCGATGCGAATCTGCCTTCCAGGAGCTAAAGGATCGTCTCACCTCGGCTCCCATCCTTGCTCTTCCATCAGGGAAGGAGGGATTCCAGGTGTATACAGATGCTTCCTATCAGGGGATGGGTGCCGTTCTGATGTAGAACGGGCACGTAATAGCCTACGCCTCCCGTCAGTTGAAGCAGCACGAGCAGAACTACCCCGTGCACGATTTAGAGATGGGGGCAGTCATTTTTGCTCTTAAGATCTGGCGACACTATCTCTACGGAGTACATTGTGATATCTTCTCCGACCACAAGAATCTGAAGTACGTCGACACCCAGAAGGAGTTGAACATCAGACAGAGACGCTGGGTGGAGTTTCTGTCGGACTACCAGTATACCATGCACTACCATCCTGGGAAGGCGAACGTAGTCGCAGATGCTCTGAGTCGGAGAGCGAGTACGACAGGAGTAGGCCCGCAGCTGATGGCCTTGGAGTTGATTAGATCATTCGAGGAGATGCAGATTTCGCTAGTATCTGAGGATGACCCGGAGCTGTACATGGAGTACTTGGGGTCGATGGCTACTACTGATGACATTCGGGACCGCATCAGAGATGGGCAGATGCTGGATGAGAGGGCTGAGCCGATATTCCGAGCCTTGGAGGAAGGCACGACGGGAGATTACTCTTTGAGGGATGGACTCCTGTGTTTCCGAGGCAGAGTCTACATACCAGCAGGAGGACGGATCCGGGAGGATATTTTGACGGAAGCTCATTGCAGCCGATATTCGGTACACCCGGGGATCACCAAGATGGTAAAGGATTTAAAGAGGACGATGTATTGGCCGGGTATGAAGAAAGATATTACGTATTTTGTGACGCATTGCGAGGCCTGCCAGCTCGTGAAGGCGGAGTGTAGGAACCCGGCAGGCTTGCTGCAACCGCTTCCAGTACCGGAGTGGAAGTTTGAGGATATAGCCATGGACTTCATACATGGGCTACCTAGATCCCGTGCGGGGAACGACTCGATCTGGGTGATAGTGGACAGGCTGACAAAGGTGGCCAGATTCATTCCAGTAGCAAAGGGGGCACCAGTCAGCGTATTAGTACGGAGGTTCATTGAGCAGTTTGTGCGTTATCATGGGGTGCCCAAGACTATCGTTTCGGATCGGGATGGGCGGTTTACATCCAGGGAGTGGAGGTCAGTCCAGGCCCATCTGGGTTCCCGGTTGACATTCAGCACAGCTTTTCACCCCCAGACCGACGGGCAGACAGAGCGCACCAACCGTACACTGGAGGATCTGTTGCGACTATGTATTTTGGACCGTGGCGAGCCTTGGGAGAGATTGCTGCCACTGGTCGAGTTTTCATACAACAATGCTCATCAGTCCAGCATAGGCATGGCTCCATACGAAGCGTTGTACGGAAGGAGGTGTAGAACCCCACTATCATGGGTTCAGGATGAGGATCCGCAGGCACTAGGCTCGGAGTTTGTGGGCGATACAGATGCTCAGATTAGATTGATCCGAGACAGGATGTTGGAAGCCCAGAGCAGATAGGCGAAATACTACGATGCGAGGCATCGCCAAGTGGAGTTCCAGGTAGGAGACCGGGTTTTCTTGAAGATACGGCCGATGCACGGAGTCTCGCGGGTTCGCGGGCGGAAGAAGCTCAGTCCGAGATATATGGGGCCCTATAGGATCCTGGAGCGGATCGGCCCCTTAGCCTATAGACTGGAGCTACCGCCGGAGTTAGCGGGATTGCATGACGTCTTCCACGTCTCCTCACTTCAGAGGGCTCTGCTACGCCCTGAGCAGCTGATTTCCTCGGCAGATGGCCCAGCGGCCTCGAATCGGTCAGTCGATTTGGAGCCTATCAGGATTGACGATACAGCAGTGCGGGTCTTGCGACGGAAGAAGGTCCCGTTAGTCAAGGTTCTGTGGAACAATCATGGGCAGGAGGAGCATACATGGGAGCCACAGGACTTGATGCGGCAAAAATACCCGGAACTTTTTCGTCAGGTATACCTCACAACCCCTCTGGACAATTAATTTGCCTTCCTGTTTTAAATCAAAGGAACTGAAACTTCAAAAATAGGGGCTAATCTTTTGTTTATTGGGGTGTATATATCTAGTTAAGTGGACGAATTAACCTTAGACTTGAAATCGCATAAAGAGAACATAACATATGGATGTAATTTCTTTAATTCTCATGAGATGTTACAAGCTTATTTTCCCGATTTGAGTCCCGTAGGCTTAACCTTGATTTCGGGGACGAAATCTTTGTTTTGTTTATTGGGATTTGTAACATCCCATTTCCGGCTAGACCCCTAGGAGTCGGATGGTTGTGGTAGAATTCCAGGGAGCCCAAAACTTGAAATAAATCGACCAAGAAATCGGGTCACGGGTCGGTCTCGCCCGTGACCCGCCATGTCACGCCCGTGACATAGGGCGTGACCATGATCGTCAGTTCCAGGTCGACGGTCGCCGACCCAAAATGGGGCCACGGGCATGTCACGCCCGTGACCTGCTATGTCACGCCCGTGACATAGGGCGTGACACGCTCGACGATCGTCGATTCCAGTTCGACGCCGTCGACCCAGAATTTGGCCAAACGGGCCAGTCACGCCCGTGACCCTCCATGTCACGCCCGTGACACAGGGCGTGACCATGATCGTCGGTTCCAGGTCGACGGTCGTCGACCCAAAATGGGCCCACGGGCATGTCACGCCCGTGACCCGCTATGTCACGCCCGTGACATAGGGCGTGACACGCTCGACGATCGTCGATTCCAGTTCGATGCCGTCGACCCAGAATTGGCCACACGGGCCAGTCACGCCCGTGACCCAGGTGTCACGCCCGTGACCACCCTTCGACGATCGTCGATCTCAGTTCGACGATCGTCGAACCCAGAATTGGCTAACCGGGCCTGTCACGCCCGTGACCCATGTGTCACGCCCGTGACCAAGGCCGAAACGACAGCCAGGTTGGAAATTTCGGTAACCGACGCCATAATAAATTCTGACCATGGGAATGAAAATCAAGAGTATTTATGGGTCGTTCCCTACTTTAATTATGTTAATAATTAAGGAAAAATGGGTCCAATAGGAAATTCCCACCTGGCAAACACCTCTTCACCTCCAACTTTTCAACTGCCATTCGTCATAACCGAAACGTCATAAGGGTGTTAGTAATGGCCGCCAACGTTTCATCTCCAACGTTTCATCTTTTCCCCTCCCCATTTGCTGATCTATAAAAGACTCCTAAGAGCAATAGGAAAAGGTTAAACTCCCTCAAACTGTTTCAGACCTCCGCCTTGCTGTTGAAGAGTTTCCGGCGACGCCACCACCGCGCAAATGGCTTCCCGACGCTCTGCACGCCTCCAACCCGCGAACAAGGTCCTCCCCTCCCTCTTCTTCTGCGGATAGATCTTAGGAATCGTTAGGAGAGATATCGGGCTCAAAAGAGCCAGATCGGGTGAGCGTATTCGTGGTTTTCCAAAATTTTCATGGTGGCGGGTTCGCCGGAAACCGCCTCTCCGGCGGCCATGCCGCCGCCCGACGATAGCCCCCGCCTCAACGGAGGTGGTGGTGGTGGTGGCCGGCCAGGGAGATGGCTGGATGGCCGGGAAATAGCTTGGAAAAGATACAGGAAAATTAGGTTTTTAGGCCTCTGGTTCGGGCTCTGAAGAAGATGGACAGTGCCATGAAAATTGTATTCTATTTTTAAAACAATTTTTGAATGAAAATATCTGTCACCTTAAATATTTTGGGAAAAATACTTAGAGGCTCCTACAGGAAAAATGGTCAACATAGAAAATGTAGCCCTTGAGGTCTACTTTAATTTAAAATTAAGTTCACTCGATTTGGAATCCTGGTTATACCACAGCACCCCTTTTGGTGAGGTCTATCCAGAGGGCCGTCTTGACCTTAGAAAAATTCCCCACTCTAAACCAGTCATCAAAATGACTTGAAATTTGGGGTGTGGTCTAATCTTACATATATCTAGGTGCTATCCAAAAATGAGAATTTTTGGAGAATATTTTTCTATAGTTTTTAGAAAAA
Source organism: Platanthera zijinensis (assembly GCA_039513925.1). NCBI lineage: Eukaryota > Viridiplantae > Streptophyta > Magnoliopsida > Asparagales > Orchidaceae > Platanthera > Platanthera zijinensis. The sequence goes on from CM077079.1 coordinate 218,854,751, forward strand.
TTCAATAATCCTAGCCGAATTTAATTAGATAAATAAATAATTTCCAAACCCTCCCAAATTCTGGTGAGTGGTCCCTGGGGTCACCATAAGGTTCTGTATAATTTTCCATCTCAGATGTAGATGGTTTGGACTAGAAATGATCAACCCTAAGTTTTGCCCTAATAAGGGGTCTTAGGTTAAAAGTGCACTTTGAAGTTTGAGTGGTGAGATCACCTCAACAGAGGCTGAGATTTTTACCACTGGCTAGTAATATTCTCTAGCACCCAATCATGGAGTTTGAGGTAGATCGGGGTGAGTTTACCCTAAGGACCAAGGCCAAACCATAAGGATGGATCTTGGTGGTTTGTGAAGGTCATGTGGTCAAATGACCTTGGATTGACCCGAAATTGGGTGAGGAGAACCATAGGGTCAATATAGTTCTCTGGAGGAAATCTTAGTATATTTGGAGACCGTTGAGATACCTGAAAGTCTAACCCTAGTTTAGGGCGCAAAACTTGTAGAGTTAGGAAATGACACAAAATCCCATTGAAAAGTGATAAGAATTGGGTAGAGTGAATTATAGGGATGGTACAAGCTCTGGATATTTTTCTATGAATTTTATGTTCATTATTTTGGATACTTCCTTTAATGATGTAGTAGTAGTATGATTTGCTTGAAAATTTATTAGGGAATACACACTCTCTGGAAAGTGATGAAATTTAAGCAGAGAACGTTTATTATGATTTTAAATCTCTGTGAATTTTTATGGGACTTTTGGAAGATTAATTCTAAGGCTTGCTTCTTTAAGTATGTTTTACCTTGATTATTTGATTAAATCTTTAGTGGTGTTTAGCAAGTTAGAAAAATTATGATTCTCTGCACAAAGATCTTTTATATATCATACTACTGACTAGTGATTTTTCTATAATTTTTAGATGAATAATTTCTGTACTTCCTTCATTAAGTAGGATTAACGTGATTATACTGAATAAATTATTTAGAGGTTAAATACTTTCTATAAGATTCTGAGAATTTGTATTTGAGGTTATCTTGCTGTTATTTAATGAACTTAATTTTTGGGTGGCCATTACTTAAGAATATCATGAAGTTCATGTTTAAAATTACCCATGGCCAATCTTTGGGAAAAATTAAATAAATATCAGATTAAATAGGAAAATTATAAATTTCTGGATTTAAGCTAATTATGTCATGATAGACCTCCATTAAATTTTATAGGAGATTTAGAAGATAATTCGGTGTACCTCCCCTTGTGTACCTCATATAGCTTAGGATGGTCTGCATATAGTAAAACCACGGAATTTTGATAATTGAAGATTGGTAGGGTAAGTTAAGATTGAGTTCATCAATAGAAGTCAGGATAAGTAGAGAGTGGGACTGGTTAGGATAAGGGAGTACGGGAACGACGAAAGATCGTCCATCCCGGGAAGAAGAGGAAGAGTCTTAATACTCTAGGGTTAGAACTAAAGTAACTAAAGAGGATCGGGATAAGGGACATCAACCAATAATAATAAGTGCCTTGCGAAAGGGAACTTCGGGCCGTAATGCCGCCGTCTTGGTTCCTAGTGCCCCTTGAGAGCCCTTCACGGGGTATACCGGGGGCAGTCCTGGGCTAACGTAAACCATAGGGATAATAAATTAAAAGAGCAACTAGTATAACTAGGGTTACACATGCACACTCCCCGATAGCTAGGAAGGTAGAATAATAGGACTTGTTGCCGTTCAGACAGTAGCTCTGAAGGTAGATGCACGGACGGGACTGTCCGGGGGGCCGCGGGCTCGAGGGTTGGAGTACAGAATAAAAGTGGTGGGTCATCGGTACTAGGCGATCGATCACACCGACAGCAGTACGATGACTCGCCGAAAAGTCTGGAGGGTACATCCAGCAGCAGTACGCGGATACTCTAGGTTGCGTTCTTCTAGGGGCGTACGGAAGGGCTAGGCCTGGTAGTGTGGTTACCCGCCTAGGAGTGGGGGGCCCGACTCACTGTCTCCGTTTGCCACAACGGAGGTTCCTGGGGGGTGAAGCTAGCCTCCCGAACAGGGGGAACTAAAGGTCTGTGCGCATAGAGTCGTGTGCGTGTGTTGCACTTGCATGAATTATGGCATAGCATATCACTACACTCATAATTGCATACAACCGTCACCCCAACGTATAAATCGGTATGAGACTTTTTATACGATGGGAGCCTTGCAGAAGACCCCTTAACTTATAAGTTTGTATGGGCATTCATATAAGTTAAGGTTACTTACTTACTTACTTGTTTGTTTACTTACTGTTCTCTAGCTGCCTTCTTTTATACAATTTGATATTTAATAATTGCTCTACCTATTACAACACTCTTATACTGTTCACCTATTATCTTGCTAGTTAGGTCCACCGTCACCTGCTTGGTTATTCTCCACTTTTGTAGCTTCCCTTTCCTCCTCTCCGCCCGGTACTTAGAAGCCGTGGTGGGAGGGGTAGGGGATGATAGGGCTTAGTCTTTATGACTAATGGTTTTCGAACCAAACATTACAGGAGCTCCGGATGGGAGACAGGGACCAGCACCAGCGGAGTACGGTGCGCATGGAGGTAGGACAGTCTAGCACCGGTGCACCTGCGACCAGCTCCGTGAGTGATTAGTATTTTCTTAGCTTCCGCAAAGAGTGACTTGTAGTGAGGACTCTGATGTACTGGGCTTGAGCCCATTTATCTATTTTCCTTTTATTACTATTGATGGACTGGTTATGATTTCACCTTATTTACATGTTTCTGTGGACTTGTTTACATTTTTGTATAAATGCTTCTCTCTCTTGTGATCGAAAAGGGCCGGCAGAGTTGGCGTTTTGTAGTGGCTGCCTTCCCGTGAGTCGGTGCCACCGCAAAGTGGCAATTCTGGGCTAAGACCCCGGTGGTTGAAAAAGAAAAAAAAAGGGGGTCTTACAAGTAATGTCCACTATATATACATAGGAATGTTATACAAAATACACAAAAGTCACTATCGCAGACGATAGTCACTATCGCCTGACGACATTCAACTGTGATCAAAACTCTTCTGGCCTTAAGGCCTTACATTTAATTTTTACAAGGTGTGGATTACAGACATCGACACGCAAGCCGGCCACACATGTAAGCAATAAACTTCACTTAGCCTTCGAGGGCCGGCATAGCTTCTGGGGCTTTATCCCTCTACTTCCCGCTCGGTTCTCCAGCACCTGCACAGTTACAATCCACCACAAGGATGGAAAACAAGGCAACAGTCATCATTTATCTGACCAATTTATAACGACCCTACCCCTTTCCCGGGGCAGTAGTATTCCTTCCCTGCAAGCATTTCATCAACATATAGATATATCACAAGAAAGTGCACTCACACATATTTCAACATATCACAAACGAATGCCTCCGTGGCCAAACGTTCCATGCACTCAGGGCACATTCTCGATGTACTGGCAATGTCTAAGTCCACCACCGTTCAGAGGTCCCGAACATGACGGTCAATTTATGAGCATTTTTAGTCTTTCCGGCTTATAGACTAAGACTCCCCCTCTCTCTATGCCACCAGTAACTCCCATGTATTTTAGGTCTATTTAACCGGTCGACATCGAGCAAGTACAGATCAGCCTTGTCCCGTTGCTCAAATCGTCTTGCCCCGCCGAAAGTCACACTATCAGGCTGGTCGACAGGACGCGGGTCGGCCTCTCCTTTCTCGTATCTTAAATCATAACTAACGTTATGTATAATGGCTCTTATTGCCTTGAGGAGCTCGTAGCTCACATATTAGCCTCATAGTCTCCCAGAGATAGGCTTCACAATCAAACAGTTATCCAGGAGTTATCGCCAATGCTCGTCACGATTGCTTGGCAGGACCAACAGAAGTTCTTTTTCTGTGCCCAGACTCAACCCAAAACCCTGCAGCATCCTACAGTTCCAGAACAATGATCTTTTACAGAATAAATAGCTCAACAAGAGCTATCGCCATCGGCGATACTCGCTGTCGCTCGACGATATCCAATAGTTCCCAAAACCATGGAATTTATTGGGTATTTTCTTGGAGCGCACCTCCAGTACTTCCTGTTACTTTCATTTCACAGGTATAATCCCCAGACCCCGTAAACTACTCATTTATACTCGAAGTCTTCTCTGACATGCAAAACAAACATCACCAATCCTGACCAACCTGTCCAAATGGGCTTCACACAACATGTCTATTCCGTACTACGATTTCCTGATCTATATGCAAAACAAAACCCCGGGGATACTACGTATCAACCAATCAGAATATCCTCAATTTTCCACCTTTTGGTAGGGGATTCCATGCATATGCAAAAAGGAGGACTTCACTTGTCCAAGAAGGAAGATCGTTACCCTTATAGTTTTCTTCGGAGCCATGAATGCTTTACTGTCCGGTTGAAAAGGAGCACCACGCTTTCCTCTCTACGGATCAAGCCTCGGTTCTTTCTTCCGACCACAAGATTTCCTTCACCAAGATTTGCTAAGCTCAGCCTCAGCCTGTAGTTCTTCCTTAGCTCCTTCTTCTCAAGATCTTGATGAAAGGAGGAGAGAGAGTGAAAGAAGAGAAATGAATCTTCTCTCCACCTCTTCTCTGATTAAGTGGTCTCGGGATTAATCCCAGCCACAGGATCCTCACATCAAAAGGAAGCAAAGACCACGATTTTAGCTGAATAATCAACATTAATGCTATCACCTGGCGATATCCGCTATCGCTTGGGCGATAGCATCGATAGCTGGTTTGACCCCAGTTAACTACCGCTCATCATCCACCTTCCGGCCATCCGACACATGTCCACCCAAATGTGACAGCATCGCCCGACGATACCCACTGTCGCTATTCCAATAGCTCACTCAATGCTTTACGACATCGAGTGTGTTGAGTTCACTCAATGCTTTAAGGCGTCCAGTGCTATTGCTATCGCCGCCGGCGATACCCACTATCGCCTGGAGATAGCGACCAAAAAGTCTTGCTGTCAAATTTGGGGTGTTACAACCCTCCCCTCCTTACAGAAATTTCGTCCCGAAATTTTATTCATTTATAAGGGGAAAACAACAACTTATATGTTAGAACATATTTTTCTTTCACAAAATAATGTTACAACATTTTTTTACAAATAACTCGAGGTATTCCTCGCGCATGATTTGCTCATACTCCCATGACAGCTCTTCATGACCACAATTGTCCCATCAGACTTTGACCATCCCGATTGTCTTATTTAGCAGTTGCTTGATCTCCTTTTACTTGATCCGAATGGGCCGAACTTTCATCGCTAGCCGACTATCGACCGGTACTTGATCATCCACAACCACTTGAGCTGGCTCTTTTATAGCTTTTTGCAGCACCGATATGTGAAACACATCGTGAAAGCCACTTAGCTCCGCTGAAATTGCTAACCGATAGGCAGTTCCTACAATCCGCTCAACCCCTTCAAACGGACCAAGATACCTCAGACTCAACTTTTTCAAGCGCCGAATCCTGTACACGCCTTTAAATAGCTTGATCTTTAAGTACACCCACTCGTCAATCGCAAACTCCACGTTTCGGTGTTTGGCATTATAGTACTTTGCTTGCCTATCTTGGGCTACCAATAGCCACTCTCTTATAGTACGTATGGTCGAATTTGTATCTTAGACCTCCTTACGCTTATATAGCTTTGACTCGCCTGTTTCTACCCAAGCTAATGGTGCACGACACTTCCTACCATATAAAGCTTCAAATGGCGCCATCTGTATGCTAGCTTGATAGTTATTATTGTAGGTGAACTCAATCATATAGAGGTGATCTTCCCACCTCTTCCCGAAATCCAGAGCGCACATACAGAGCATATCCTCCATTGTTTTGTTGGTCCTCTCGGTCTGACCATCCATTTGAGGATGAAAGGCCGTACTGAATGTTAACTTGGTACACAACAGTTGGTGGATTAACCTCTAATCACTCGAAGTAAAGCGTCCATCTCAGTCACCGGCGATGCTACGGGGCACATCGTGCAATCGTACTACGTTGTCTACGTATCTGGTTAGGTATAAAGTGCGACACTTTTGTCAGCTGGTCAACGATCACCCATATGGCATCGTTTCTGTTCTGTGATCTCTGCAGTCCATGCATGAAATCCATAGAAATGTCATCGAACTTCCATACTGGGATTGACAATGACTTCAGGAACCTCCAGGCTTCTGGCATTCAACTTTCCCTAAGGCACAAGTCTGACATTTTGTCACGTAATGATCGATGTTTTTCTTCAGACCCGACCACCAGAACATCTTTTTCATGTCCTTGTACATCTTTGTGCGCCCTAGGTGAATTGAGTACCTCGTGGAGTGTGCCTCGTACATCAATTCCTCCCGTAAATAACCCACACTTGGGGCGCACAAATGACCCTCTTTTTGCAAAAGGCCGTCATCCAAGGAGAACTAGGAATTTAACCCATCTGCTGTATAACGCTTTAGACTTCCCTCGAGTTTTGTTGCCCGCCAAACCTTGTTCGCAAGGTCATACTGTACCTTTATCCAGTTCAGGCACGCATTTGCAGTGGTATTCTTGTTAACACAAGAAATATCTAAGTTCACTAACTCCTGGATTAGACGCTCATCATGCATCTGCAACCAATTAACCCTTGACGGATTCCTATGACTCAAGGCATCTGCGACCACGTTCCCTTCCCCGGGAGTATAATGAATATTGAAGGTGTAGTCCCCGAGGAACTTCCTCCACCTCCGTTGCCACATATTTAGATCTTTCTGATCCAAGAGATACTTAAGGCTCTTATGGTCTGTGAAGATGTCAACTTTCACGCCATATAAGTAATGACGCCACAGTTTAAGTGCAAAAATCACCGTTGCCAAGTCCAAGTCATGGACGGGATAGTTCCGCTCATGCACTTTCAACTAGCGTGAGCCATATTCTATCACTTTACCGAACTGAAGAAGTATGCAGCCTAAGCCGCTCCCTGATGCATCACTGTACACTTCATAGCCGTCTGAACCACATGACGACATCAAGATTGGCGCTATGGTCAAGCGACTCTTCAGTTCTTCAAAAGCTCGAGCGCACTATGACATCCAAACGAATTTCTGATCCTTTCTTGTCAGTGTGGTGAGAGGTAAGGCTATCCGTGAAAAGTTCTCCATGAAGCGCCTGTAGTAGCCAGTAAGTCCAAGGAAAACCCTGACTTCAGCTATAGTAGACAACACATGCCACTCTCGCATCGTACTTATCTTTGTTGGATCCACTGCAATACTCTCTCCACTAATCATATGGCCAATAAAGGCCATCGACGATAGCCAAAACTCGTACGTTGAGAATTTGTCATAGAGTTTGTTTCTTCTCAAGGTATGCAAAACATCCTTAAATGATTTACATGATCTTCTTCTGACTGAGAGCACACTACTATGTCTTCAGTAAAGACGATCACAAATATTAAGTCCATGAATATCGATGGCGCATTTGTTAGCCCAAATGGCATTACAGTGAACTCATACCGACCACAACGTATTCCAAACGTTGTCCTGGGAATGTCATGTTCCCGAATTCTCAACTGGTAATAGTCATACTTCAAAGCTAGCTTTGAATATACCGTTGATTCAACCAGCCAATCGAACAAGTAATCAATCTGTGGAATCAGATACTTGTCCTTCTCCGTTAGCTTGTTCAACTCTCGATAGTCGTTGCATAGACTCAAGCTTGCATCCTTATTTTTCACAAAGAGGTCTGGGGTACTCCAAGGTAACCCACTTGGACGTAAATAGACTTGCTCTAGCGATTCTTACAGTTGAACATTTCCAGTTCCGCCATCTCCTTTGGCGCTACTAAGTACGGTGAGCGGGCCACAAGTTTCGCACCTGGTGCCAACTCAATAGCGAAGTCACTCTCTTGCTAGGACATGACCCAAGGATATCATTAGGAAACACATCTGCGTAAGCCGACACACTATAGGAATGTAACTCAACTGTGCTTTGGCTCACCGACCTCTGTCGGCATGAAGAATTACTTCACGCCCTACCGGAAAGTCTTAAATACTTGGAGAGCACATAAGCGAACTTTGGCTCTGGTTCGATGTTCTATCCCAGTGTGACTTCCGTAAAGTTGCAATCTATACCAGTACGTTGCTCTGAGGGCTAGTCCATACCTATGATCACATCGAACATAACTATTGCCAGCACAGATGCTTCCAAACCAACGACATGACTTCATAACCGCATCTTAACACATGAATTTCCACCCATGTTCACCTTTTATTCTTACCTCATATGTTTGTAAAAACCTAATCAAAAGGGAAGACATTAAGCCCTAATCGCAAAACGTCTAGATTATTCATCACAACATGTTTATACACACAAAACAGGCATTGTATACATCATTACATATTAGTAAATGTACGGTACACGATTACAGTTATTTATGCACATACACTCAACATTCCCTTTCAGTTTATTGTCGTCTAAGGGCCACTTTGGCAGTCTCGGGCTATATGTCCCTCTTTGCCACACGAGAAGCAAGTGCGCGGAGTTCGCCCTGCAACTGCTCTAGCCTTAGCCTTCTTTGGCTTCTGGTCACCACCACAACACTCTTGGGCAAGATGTCCTTTCTTGCCACATGTATAACACGCAAGAGTGGTTCGCCCAGACGCTGCTCCAGACGTCAAAGAAGGAGCCGCTTCAGAAGTTTTTGACTTCTTCTTCCATCGTCGATATCCAGACGTGTAGAAACTAGGTACCTGGATTACTAGTTCCTGGTGGACTTTGGCCAAGTCCATCTCCAATGACCTAGCTGACTGCACCAATATTTGGAATCCCATTAAATTTGGACCCAACAACAAAGTCGTAGCTCCTGGAGAAGACCATCATAAAATATGTTGATCTTAGTCTCCTCGGTTTCAAACAGAAACTCTGCATATTGTCTCAGCGCAACAAATGCATGAAAGTACTCCTTAACCATATGCGGTCCTTGCTTCAAACACATATTCAACGGCTGAGCCGATGCTCTTTCACTTGCAACCTGCTCAATTAGACCAACCGACATTGACGCTGCCAGAGGGACAAGGGGATATACCTGCCTTTCAGGTTGGGCCTTGATCATCCTGAAGACCACATCATCTATCAATCTAACTGTATCTTCAGAGGGAGGAGGTATGGGCACCTTAAATGGTGCCACACTCTTAATAGAATGTTGGGGCTCAGACTGCCCCACACCACTTCTAGTCACCTATAAGTGTAAAATACACAATTTATCGACTACCTCAGAAGCAAACAATGACTATTAGGAACGCGTAGGTTCCTCAAACAAGTGCATTTTCATTCCTAAGTGGACATTCTTTAGTTCATTTATGTTATAACGGTCCGCACTTACACGTTCTCGCCACCCCTCAAAAGAATTCGACCACGAATTCACTAGAGGAAGACCAAGACAAGCTGATACGAAATTGTAACACCTCAGTCCGTACAATAAAATATAATAGAGGGTCTGGCCGGGGTCCCACACCATATTCTACAAACAGGCAGCAAGATTACATATTAATATAAAAAATTACTCGAATCGTAACTCAGAGCATTCTAGCGGACGCTTCTGGGGTTAAATTTTGAACTCAAGTACAATAGTAATGTCCACTATATATACACAAGAATGTTTTACAAAATACATAAAAGTCACTATCGCAGGCGATCGTCACTGTCGCCCGGCGACAGTCAACAGTGATCAAAACTATTTTGGCCTTAAGGCCTTACATTTACTCTTTACAAGGTGTGGATTACTGACATCGGAACGCAGGCCAACCATATATGAAAGCAATAAACTTAGCTTAGTCTTTGAGGGTCGGCATAGCTTCTAGGGCTTTAGCCCGCTACTTCCCGCTGAGCTCTCCATCACCTGCACAGTGACAATCCACCACAAGTGTAAATGTTTATTTTAGGATAGAGTGACTTAGCGGGGGGGGGGGGGGGGGTTAATAAGTCCAATTTTAATTCTAGGCTACTTTTAGATAATGAAAATTACTTTTTTATCTTTATTACCCCAGTCAGATGAAACACGAAAACTAAACAGCAATTAAAGATCATCACAACACATCAAACACAACAAACACAACACAACAATCATAGCATAGTACACAAGATTTATAGTGGTTCCCCAATTGATGGGTACATCCACTTTCCCTCTTCGCCTATCGAGCAGTGAACTAGATTCGGCCAAACTCCTTCTTTCTTTACTCAGATCCTGAGATCTTACAGCTCAGAGCCCAGCTGGCTCTTATAACTCAGACTATACCAGTCTTACCACTAAGATCACCAAGATCTTACACCTCGAGTTTTTCCCAAGAACTCTACCTCAGAGTGAATCCACACTCCTACACCTCAGGAAACTCCTGCCCTATAACTCAGAACAATCAGTTCCTACACCTCAGAGAAATACCCGCTTCTCCTACCTCATGCAATTCTTGCCCTACCTCAACCTTTATAACACAAGCTTATAACTCAGAGAAATTGATTCCCCTACACTCAGATTTACAAGTAGATCTTACAAGATTAATGATGGTGGAAAGAAAGATTAAGAATTAGTCACCCAGCAAGAGATAAACATGTGACTGCTTCTTGAACTTAACTTGATAAATCAGCTTCCCTTGATCCTTGTTGTAGATGATTTGATCCGACCCTTCTTAGCTTTTCAAAGCTTCTTGAAGTTGAAATTAGGGTAGATCTAGGCTGGAGAAAGTTGAAGACGATTATTGATCAGGCTTCTCTCCACCTTCTGAATTCTAGCAGATTACTTCTTAGATCTGGCTCCACCAAATTTTTCTAACTTCCTTTTCTGAAGAGTTGATCCCTTTAAATAGGCTCCGTCAAGGGTAACCGGCTGATCCGGTTAATAACTGACATCTGACAGTTGTCAGTACCACTGGCTAGATTTATGTACTCAGGAAACAATTCTGCTTGAAGTGTTGAAACTTGATTATTGGATGTGTCGACACCAATCCTGGGTGTCGACACAACTCTTGTAGTGATGTCGACATACTTCTGAATGTGTCGACATGGCCTTCACCTTGTCTCGACACTGCTGATGTAGAATGTGTCGACACAAGTCCTGTGTGTCGACACAGCTTACTTCCTGACTGATGGTGTCGACCCAAGTTCTGAGTGTCGACACAACTTTCTCCTTGACTCAGCACTCCTTGTGTAGAGTGTGTCGACACTACTCCTGAGTGTCGACACAACTACTTCTTGTCTTAGCACATCTTTGACAAAGGTGTCGACACTGGTCTAGTGTCTCGACACTTTTGTACTTAACTTTATTTGCATGCACACAAGAACTTAACATACATCAAATACAACTATGTGTATATCATTGAGATGAAAAGGATTTCTCCAAATCAGGTACATAGTTTCCAATGTACCAAACAATAAGGATGACAAACAAAGCAACAGTCAGCATTTAGCCGACCAATTTATAATGAACCTACCCCTTTCCCGGGGAAGCGATATTCCTTCCCTACAGTCATAGAATCAACATACAGATATATCATAAGAAAGTGAACTCACGTACATTTCAATATATCACAAATGAATGCCTCTGTGGCAAAAAGTTTCGTGCACTCAGGTCACATTCTCGATGTACTTGTTGGGTTTCTCTAAGAGGTTGGCACAACACTTGTGCACGCAGCGGAAGTAATAAAATCTAGAACAACACAAAGAGATTGGAACGGACCATGAATGTTGAATCAAGAAGTTAATACATAACTAGGCAAAAATTACCTCTTGGGTGTTGAGTCACAACTCAACAAAGAAGCTCCAAGTGTGATTCCTTGTCGGTGGCGAGTTCTACGTGGAATAGAGTCCACATCTCTGCAGAAATCCACACGAGCGGGAGAACCCCGAGCTTCGTCGCACGAAGGATCGGGAGGAAATTCGACCGCACCTTGCAACTCCACGGACTGCTAGGTCCGCGCCAGGAGAGGTGTTGGTACCCCAGTTTGGATTTGAGTTAAGTCTTTCCTTTTAGTCTCTTGACCCAAGATTTATCTATGGTCAAAGTCTTATTGTAGAGTATTCTCTCTTCCAGTAAAATTCTGGCTAAGGGATTTTCGGGTTCGACTATCGTCGAACGCCGATCGACTATCGTCGATCAGCCGGTCGACGATCGTCTGTCTCTGGTCAGCTCGACGTTCTGCTAGATCGTCGAGCTCTGGTCGACTATCTCTTGATAGTTCGACGCTTTCTGTCTAGTCTTGAGTCGGTCGACTATCTGCCTGGATAGTTCGACTATCTGAGTCGGTCGACTATCTATTGATAGGTCGACGATCTCAGCCGGTCGTTCGACTATAGTCGAAGGTCGTTCGACGATCGGCTGTCTGCATATATAATTTTATATGCGTTTTATTCTGTGTTTTATTTCTTATTTTATCTGATTTATTTAATAGATATTATCTGATAGATTTACTTCATATACTTCAAAGCAATTCTTGCTATTCTTATGCTTAAGTCTTTCCTATCAGATAAAGTATTTTTGTCTTATTAGTTGACTCTCTGACTGCTTTATTAATGCAGCTGTCCTTTATAGCCGTTGGCTGTAAAGAGTTATTTCTGATATCTTTCTTTATCAGATTTTTTACTGCAGCTTCTTATGAAGCTTTATTTCTTTATATAGAAATATATATCTGCAAGATATGTTTTATCTTTATGTTAATTGCAGCCCAGATTCAAGATCTGAGAAGAAGACAAAAGCTCATATTAGAGCCGTTGCTGCTATTCCTATTTAAAGGAGTTCTTTTGAAAGAACAAAAAAAAGGAGAGCTGTAGAACAAGTGAGAAGAATCCTGTACAACATACAGAGAAAGAACCATCTTACAGCACAGCTGCTCTCAGCAATATTCATCCAACTGAGAAGTTATCTCTTCTGCTCTTCTTCAACCTGAGTGCTCCTGTTCTAGGAAGATACACTCAGAGATATTGAAGAAGAAGAAGAAGAAGAAGGGAGCTGAAGAAGAACATCCATTCCAGATCTCTAGTCTTCTTCAAGCTTTTCCTTCAGAACTTCAAGACAGTATTCTGTCTTGAGTTCTGAAGAGATTCTTGTGCTTCTCTAATCTATTGTAAAATAGAGAAGACATTCTAACCCTCTTCCCCCCTCCTGTAAAGGGTTGTTTACTCCCTTCAAAAGTAAAGCTTGGTTTTTAGACACCTGATCAAAAGTCTAAAGGGTCTCTAGATCTACCTGAAGTAGATCTTGTTGGTGGCAGGGCACCTGATCAAAAACCTGTAGTGGATTCCTACCGTGTGGGTAGAAGAGTGGATGTACCCGGTGTTTGGGGAACCACTATAATATCTTGTGTCGTCTGGTTGCTTAACTTGTTAATTGTATTGTGGCTGTGATTAGAATTAACTAGGATTGCTAGTTGCTGGATTAGGACCCAAGCTTAACTGTAATTACAGTTAGCTTTATTTGTGCACAACACTTGTGTTAGGCTCTAGGGTTAAATCCTTTTCTATAATCTTTTAATTCCGCAATCGTATCTATCCCTTCACTTTCAATTGGTATCAGAGGGAGGTTGCGGGTTCGAAACCCCGGGGTCGTTTCCGGGGGGGGGGGGGATTGTTGGGGCTGCGGTCTGGAATCGCCCCCGCGCTGCGGTGCTATGCGGTAATGGCTTAACTGGCTGCCCCGTGGATCCGCCCGAGGACCTTTGATATAAAGATTAGTATACGCCTTTGACCTTCAGGCCGGTCTTTTGGTGCAGTTGGTAGCGCCTTTGACCTTCAGGCCGGTCTGCTAGATCGTCGAGCTCTAGTCGACTATCTCTTGATAGTTCGACGCTTTCTGTCTAGTCTTGAGTCGGTCGACTATCTGCCTGGATAGTTCGACTATCTGAGTCGGTCGACTATCTATTGATAGGTCGACGATCTCAGCCGGTCGTTCGACTATAGTCGAAGGTCGTTCGACGATCGGCTGTCTGCATATATAATTTTATATGCGTTTTATTCTGTGTTTTATTTCTTATTTTATCTGATTTATTTAATAGATATTATCTGATAGATTTACTTCATATACTTCAAAGCAATTCTTGCTATTCTTATGCTTAAGTCTTTCCTATCAGATAAAGTGTTTTTGTCTTATTAGTTGACTCTCTGACTGCTTTATTAATGCAGCTGTCCTTTATAGCCGTTGGCTGTAAAGAGTTATTTCTGATATCTTTCTTTATCAGATTTTTTACTGCAGCTTCTTATGAAGCTTTATTTCTTTATATAGAAATATATATCTGCAAGATATGTTTTATCTTTATGTTAATTGCAGCCCAGATTCAAGATCTGAGAAGAAGACAAAAGCTCATATTAGAGCCGTTGCTGCTATTCCTATTTAAAGGAGTTCTTTTGAAAGAACAAAAAAAAGGAGAGCTGTAGAACAAGTGAGAAGAATCCTGTACAACATACAGAGAAAGAACCATCTTACAGCACAGCTGCTCTCAGCAATATTCATCCAACTGAGAAGTTATCTCTTCTGCTCTTCTTCAACCTAAGTGCTCCTGTTCCAGGAAGATACACTCAGAGATATTGAAGAAGAAGAAGAAGAAGAAGGGAGCTGAAGAAGAACATCCATTCCAGATCTCTAGTCTTCTTCAAGCTTTTCCTTCAGAACTTCAAGACAGTATTCTGTCTTGAGTTCTGAAGAGATTCTTGTGCTTCTCTAATCTATTGTAAAATAGAGAAGACATTCTAACCCTCTTCCCCCCTCCTGTAAAGGGTTGTTTACTCCCTTCAAAAGTAAAGCTTGGTTTTTAGACACCTGATCAAAAGTCTAAAGGGTCTCTAGATCTACCTGAAGCAGATCTTATTGGTGGCAGGGCACCTGATCAAAAACCTGTAGTGGATTCCTACCGTGTGGGTAGAAGAGTGGATGTACCCGGTATTTGGGGAACCACTATAATATCTTGTGTCGTCTGGTTGCTTAACTTGTTAATTGTATTGTGGCTGTGATTAGAATTAACTAGGATTGCTAGTTGCTGGATTAGGACCCAAGCTTAACTGTAATTACAGTTAGCTTTATTTGTGCACAACACTTGTGTTAGGCTCTAGGGTTAAATCCTTTTCTATAATCTTTTAATTCCGCAATCGTATCTATCCCTTCACTTTCAAGAGGCAATACCGACGACGATCGTCGGAAATGGGAAGGTCGGCGGAGCAGACGCGGCGGCGGAACACTTTCGTTGACGGTGTTCGGGATTCGGCAGGTCGGAATTGCAGCGGAACACTTCCGTCGATTTCCGATCGGCCGCAGGATAAGTCGCGTGTAAATCCCAAAAACCCTAAGTCCCTATTTATACTAAAAGTATAAATAGACCTAAAGCATATTTATCCGCAGACCACACAGTATAAGGTTCCAGAATCGATCGGCGAGAATCAGATCCAGAATCGGCGAGAATCGGTCGGCGAGAATCACCAGCAGAATCGGCGTTGAGTGCGTTGAGTCATACTCGACGACTCTCGCCGAATCTGCCATGGCGTTGAGTGCGTTGAGTCATACTTGATGACTCTCGCCGAATCTGTCTTGGCGTTGAAAGCGTTGAGTCATACTCAACGATTCTCGACGACTCTCGCCGAATCTGCCATGGCGTTGAGAGCGTTGAGTCATACTCAACGATTCTCGACGAATCTGCCTAGGCGTTGAAAGCATTGAGTCATACTCAACGATTCTCGACGACTCTCGTCGAATTTGCCTTGGTCGTCGAGTCATACTCAACGACTCTCGTCGAAATAGTCTTAGTCGCCGAGTCATACTCGACGACTCTCGACTAACCATTCTCAATGAACTTTCCCGGCAACGATTGCCAGACCCCATTATGCATGGTGATTGGTAACCCTTACCAACACAGTCAATCTCCCAACTTCTCCACAGCTCTTATGTGCGACCCTGCAGGCTCATATCGCGTTGGCAGTGAGATTACTTGTTTGACCACTTCTAGATCACCATGGTAACTCCAACAGTCTCCCACTTGATCTTGAAAGTATCAAAACAAAAACCTCACAAATAATGAGCGGCATCTAGCAATGCATCATTGCTCCCCAAGCAATAAGAGTTCATAACTCACAAGCCTTCATGACCAATATTCCAGCGTTGTCTTTGTCCCTCTGTCCCTTATATCCGGAAAGAACTAGAGGCATGGACCGTGTCACCCTCATAATAGCTCAATCCAAGTTTATTGATCTAGAACGGACTTCCAGAGAATGGTGAGTCCAATATCACATATTGACTCAACCAAGCATGGTCATGCATTTCTCAGTCCAGTTCCATCAAGGGGCCCATGGATGCAACTCCTGTCATATAGGAGGACAAATCTCATATCTGCTCACACACAAACACCCAAATGATTCGTAACGTACCCAACAACCACCCTTATCATCAACCTTTCTCAAGGAAGACTTTAGATGGCATCAAAGCACGCTCTTCCTCACTTGATGAATGTTGTGACTTCAGGTCAAAGGACCACAATACCATTGTCAATTGAGACCTACTCGTGACACGTTTAGATAACAATCTACAGAGAAATCTCAGGTTGGGTCTGTCCAGTATAACTTGTTCATTAACAAGTACCCACGTGATGACTTGATATCACAATATCATGACCTGTGAGAACTGGTCATCAGTCAACACACGTGCTAGTCTTAAGGTATCATCATCACCCTTGGTTTCTATGACGATACAATGACCAGGGACCTTTTAAGAATGAAGCTTCAAATAAATCATAGGCTCTCACATTCAAGTCACGTACTTGATGTCCAATGGAAGCGAACACTCTAAGGGTATCTATTATGTTACAATTTAACTATCACATAGAAAAATCACAATAAAAGAACTTGCCATTAATTGTAAAAAGAAATATTTAGGTACAAAATTCATCAAATGAATAAACAATAAACAGCCAACAGAATATATATTTACATGCAACCCACAAGACTCCCACTAGAGTTGATCATTCAGGTATCGTATACCCATTGATCTAGTATGACCATTATGCTTTCTCTGTGCGAGAGGCTTTGTCAGTGGATGCGCAATATTCTCCTCAGTCGGCACTCTGCAAATGTTCACATCTCCTCGTTCGACAATCTCACGAATAAGATTGAACCGCCGAAGTATGTGCTTGGAGCGCTGATGGGATCTAGGTTCCTTAGATTGTGCAATTGCACCATTGTTATCACAGTAGAGAACTACGGGACCAACAATGCTAGGAACTACATCAAGCTCGCCGATGAATTTCCTAATCCATACAGCCTCCTTCGCTGCGTTAGCTGCAGCGATATACTCGGCCTCTGTTGTAGAATCAGCAACTGTCTCTTGCTTGGAACTCTTCCAGCTCACAGCTCCTCCATTAATGCAAAACACAAAACCTGACTGAGACTTTGAGTCATCCCTATCAGTTTGGAAGCTAGTATCCGTGTAACAGCTTACAACGAGCTCTTCCTCTCCACCATACACCAAGAACACATCCTTTGTCCTTCTCAAGTACTTCAGAATATTCTTGACTGCAATCCAGTGACATTCACCGGGGTCTGACTGATACCTGCTAGTCATGCTCAAAGCAAAGGAGACATCAGGTCGAGTACATAACATTGCATACATGATTGATCTAATTGCCGAAGCATATGGAATCAACTTCATGCGGTCCTTATCTTCACAAGATTTTGGACACTGGTCCTTAGAGAGATTCACACCATGAGACATGGGTAAAAATCCTTTCTTGGACACAAGCATGTTGAACCGCTTCAACACCTTTTCAATGTATGTACTCTGGGTCAAACCCAGCAACTTCTTCGATCTATCTCTATAGATCTTAATACCGAGTATGTAAGTCGCTTCACCCAAGTCCTTCATAGAAAAGCAGTTCCCTAGGTTGTTCTTAACAACTTTCAGGATAGGAATGTCATTCTCAATCAAAAATATGTCATCTACATACAATATCAGGAAGACAATAATGCTCCCACTGATTCGCTTGTAAACACAAGGCTCATCTTCATTCTTGATGAAACCAAACTCTTTGATTTTCTCATCAAAACGAAGATTCCAACTTCGAGAGGCCTGTTTCAGTCCATAGATGGACCTATTCAGCTTGCATATTTTAGTGGCTTCATTTGGGGATACAAAACCCTCGGGTTGTGTCATGTACACTTCCTCAAGGAGGTTTCCATTAAGGAAAGCCGTTTTGACATCCATCTGCCAGATCTCGTAGTCATAATACGCAGCAATAACAAGCAATATCCTTATGGACTTTACCATGACAACATGGGAAAAAGTCTCATCATAGTCAATACCATGAATTTGCTTGAAACCCTTAGCCACGAGTCGCCCTTTGAATGTCTGTACATTCCCATCCATGTCGGTCTTCTTCTTGAAGACCCATTTGCACCCTATGGGTCGTACCCCTTCAGGTGGTTCTACAAAGTTCCAAACTTGGTTTGCATACATGGAGTCCATTTCGGATTTCATAGCCTCAAGCCATTTGTCGGAGTCCGGTCCATTCATAGCCTCTTGGTAGGTTGCTGGCTCATCATCATGATCCATAAGCAACATATTACCTATTTGAGACACGAGAAATCCATATCTCTCAGGCTCAAATCTTGGTCTACCAGATCTACGTAGGACTTGTGTTTCTTGAGTAGGTTCTCTAGCTACAACATCTTGTAGTCCTATCTCAGAATCCAATTCCGGTTCATTCACTACCTGTGGTTCTTGAACTTCTTCAAGTTCTACCTTTTCAGTCGTTTTTGATAAGAACTCTTTCTCCAAGAAGACGCCAGTCCTTGCGACAAATACTTTGCCCTCGGACGGTAGGTAAAGGTAATACCCTTTCGTTTCCTTAGGATATCCCACCAGATAACATTTATCCGATTTGGGTTCCATCTTGTCAAGCATTTGACGTCGCACGTATGCTTCACAGCCCCAAATTTTAATGAACGACATACTAGGACGCTTCCCAGTCCATATCTCATATGGTGTCTTCAGAACCATTTTCGTTGGAGCGCGATTCAGTGTCATTGCAGCAGTCTCTAAAGCAAAACCCCAAAAGGAAACAAGCAAGTCTGCATGACTCATCATCGAACGTACCATGTCTAACAGAGTACGATTTCTCCTCTCAGACACACCATTATGTTGTGGTGTTCTAGGTGGAGTGAGCTGTGATACAATACCACACTCTTTCAGATGATCACGGAACTCATGACTCAGGTATTCGCCACCTCGATCAAATCGGAGTGCTTTAACCCTTTTACCCAACTGGTTTTCTACCTCATTCTTGAACTCTTTGAACTTTTCAAAGGTCTCGGATTTGCACTTCATAAGATACACATATCCGTATCTACTGAAATCATCAGTAAATGTAACGAAGTAGAAATACCCACCTCTAGCCATAGAACTCATGGGTCCGCATACATCACTATGTACAACACCCAAGAGATCCTCAGCCCTCTCAGTATAACCAGTGAAAGGGGCCTTAGTCATCTTGCCTAACAAACAAGATTCACATCGCTCAAATGATTCATAATCAAATGAGTCCAAAAGTCCATCTTTATGGAGCTTGGATATGCGCTTCTCGTTTATATGGCCCAAACGACAATGCCAGAGATATGTAGGGTTTGAGTCATTTGTTCTTAGTCTTTTATAATTTTTTACATTATAGATCTGATGGTCCAAGTTCAAAACGTAAAGACCATTAAACAATTGGGCTACAGCATAACAAACATCATTCTTAAATATAGAACAACAGTTGTTCTTAATTATAAAAGAAAATCCAATCATGTCCAAGCATGAAATGGATATAATGTTTCTAGTTATTGCCGGAACAAAATAACAGTTATCTAGTTCTATTACAAGCCCACTGGGAAAAGAAAGACGGTAAACCCCTACGGCCACAGCAGCAACTCTTGCTCCATTGCCGACACGAAGGTCCACCTCCCCTTTACTCAGCAATCTTCTCCTTCCCAGTTCCTGCACATTTGTACAAATGTGAGAACCACATCCAGTATCCAATACCCAAGATGAAGGAGCAGAAAGGTTTATCTCTATAACGTAAATACTTGAAGCGGAAGTCATACCTCCCTTCATTTTCTGCAGACCCTCAATGTACGAAGGACAGTTCCTCCTCCAATGACCAGCCTTGCCACAGTGGTGGCATTTCCCCTCCTTCACCATGCTCTTCTTATTCATCAGTGCAGAAGACTTGGGCTCAAGATGTGACTTAGGTCCCACCTTCATCTTCTTGAAGCCCTTGGCCTTGCCCTTGCCCTTATGCACCATCAGTATGGGGCTGGCAGGCTTGGCCTTCTTCATATTGATCTCGGCAGTTCTCAACATGCCTAGGAGCTCGGGCAGTGTCTTGTCTATCTCATTCATGTTGTAGTTCAAGACAAACTGCTCGTAACTGTCCGGCAATGATTGCAGGATAAGATCTGTGGCCAACTCTTGACCTAGAGGAAAACCCAGCCTTTCAAGGTTCTCTATATACCCAATCATCTTGAGTACGTGAGTCCCTACTGAGTCTCGAGCTCCCATCTTGCACTGAAATAACGCTTTTGTGACGTCAAACCTCTCTTGACGAGCTTGCCCTTGAAACATTTTCTTGAGATGCTCGTCAATCTCCTTGCACCCCATGTTCTCATGTTGCTTCTGAAGCTCAGAGTTCATGGTGGCAAGCATAAGGCATTCGATGTCTAAGGCGTCATCAGTATACTTCTTGTAAGCATCCTTATCAGCACGGGAAGAATTCCCGGTCGGAACCTCGGGGGCTTCTTCTTCCAAGACGTAGAGCTTTCGCTCTTGCCTGAGAACAATTCTCAGGTTCCTATAACAGTCCATATAATTAGTCCCACTGAGCTTATCCTTCTCAAGGATGGCTCTCAGAGACAGAGTGGAGTGTGAACCACTTGCCATGGAATTCTACAAGAATTTATGCAGAATAAAATCAGTACCAAAGTTTCAAAATACAATTATTTTTCTTAATTTGGACTTCAACTAAAACTCCCACTATTTTATCCGAAATAATAGCCCTCACTATCAATTCGGAGAGTTCATGCGAGCTACTCTCTTAGTGGACAAGATCCATATTTCACCAACACAATGAGTCAGCTTTGGCTTTCCTCTCACGATGTGGTTATTTAGGTAGGCAACGCTTGCCAATTGCATCCTCATGCAATTCTTATATGGTTGGTGAATAACTCCTTATTCGCATCCATCACATGGTACATGCCAACCCCATGTCTCTAGGCACTCAACCTTTGAGGTCACCTAGTTAAGCTAGACCCGATGTCGACAGTGGGATATCACAATTATCCGCTCGCACCCTTACCAAGATAGATTAATGCACCTTGCTTTGGCAAGCCCACACTTCATCGATCGAGGCAGGAAGAGTGTCATCCATCGGAAGGCATCCGAACACTTAATATTTGATGAAGGGATTTTGATAATAGGTTAACAATTAACCATGATCAACATTTGATCAATGTGAACATCCAAAGAAAAACACTTCACTAAAATCCTCATGCATCCCTTATGTGCACAACAGAACACTATCAACATTAGATAGAGGAAAAGGGATAAATCTGAACATCTGGACACTTCCAAATCTTCAGGTTTACATGCATTGGACAAGGGATAAAGGCAACTCAACTTCAAACAGTAGACAAGCTCACCTCTCCTTGTTGGATTCAAAATCCAAAACAAAATCGAGGGATGGTTACTGCTAAGGAGACAATAATTCCTAACGATTAGAAATTACTACAAGATTCCAGATGTTCCTGCGGGGTGCCAAGATTAAATCTAGATATTTAGAACACTTCTAAATCCCTAGGTTTATACGTACTAGAATAACCTAACTTCCAATACAACAATCATGGCCACAACCTTGCTCTGATACCACTGTTGGGTTTCTCTAAGAGGTTGGCACAACACTTGTGCACGCAGCGGAAGTAATAAAATCTAGAACAACCCAAAGAGATTGGATCGGGCCATGAATATTGAATCAAGAAGTTAATACATAACTAGGCAAAAATTACCTCTTGGGTGTTGAGTCACAACTCAACAAAGATGCTCCAAGTGTGATTCCTTGTCGGTGGCGAGTTCTACGTGGAATAGCGTCCACGTCTCTGCAGAAATCCACACAAGCGGGAGAACCCCGAGCTTCGTCGCACGAAGGATCGGGAGGAAAGTCGACCGCACCTTGCAACTCCACGGACTGCTAGGTCCGCGCCAGGAGAGGCAATACCGACGACGATCGTCGGAAATGGGAAGGTCGGCGGAGCAGACGCGGCGGCGGAACACTTTCGTCGGCGGTGTTCGGGATTCGGCAGGTCGGAACAGCAGCGGAACACTTCCGTCGGTTTCCGATCGGCCGCAGGATAAGTCGCGTGTAAATCCCCAAAACCCTAAGTCCCTATTTATACTAAAAGTATAAACAGACCTAAAGCATATTTATCCGCAGACCACACAGTATAAGGTTCCAGAATCGATCAGCGAGAATCAGATCCAGAATCGGCGAGAATCGGTCGGCGAGAATCACCAGCAGAATCGGCGTTGAGTGCGTTGAGTCATACTCGACGACTCTCGCCGAATCTGCCATGGCGTTGAATGCGTTGAGTCATACTCGACGACTCTCGCCGAATCTGCCTTGGCGTTGAAAGCGTTGAGTCATACTCAACGATTCTCGACGACTCTCGCCGAATCTGCCATGGCGTTGAGAGCGTTGAGTCATACTCAACGATTCTCAACGAATCTGCCTAGGCATTGAAAGCGTTGAGTCATACTCAATGATTCTCGACGACTCTCGTCGAATTTTCCTTGGTCGTCGAGTCATACTCGACGACTCTCGTCGAAACAGTCTTAGCCACCGAGTCATACTTGACGACTCTCGACTAACCATTCTCAATGAACTTTCCCGGCAACGATTGCCAGACCCCATTATGCGTGGTGATTGGTAACCCTTACCAACACAGTCAATCTCCCAATTTCTCCACAGCTCTTATGTGCGACCCTGCAGGCTCATATCGCGTTGGTAGTGAGATTACTTGTTTGACCACTTCTAGATCACCATGGTAACTCCAACAGTACTGGCAATGCCTAAGTCCACCACCGTTCAGAGGTCCCAGACATAATAGTCAATTTATGAGCATTTTTGGTCTTTCTGGCTTATAGCCTATGACTCCCTCTCTCTCTATGCCACTAGTAACTCTCATGTACTTTAGGTCTGTTTAACCGGTCGACATCGAGCAAGTACAGATCAGCCTTGTCCCATTGCTCAAATTGTCTTTCCCCCGTCGAAAGTCACACTCTCAGGCTGGTCGACAGGATGCGGGTCGACCTCCCCTTTCCCATATCTTAAATCATAACTAATGTTATGTACAATGGCTCTCATGGCCTTGAGGAGCTCGTAGCTCACAGATTAGCCTCATAGTCTCCCAGAGATAGGCTTTACAATCAAACAGTTATCCGGTAGTTATCGCCAGCGCTCGTCACGATTGCTTGGCAGGACCAACAGAAGTTCTCTTTCTTTGCTTAAACTCAATCCAAAACCCTGCAGCATCCTGTAGTGCTAGAACACTGGTCTTTTATAGAACAAATAGCTCAACAAGATCTATCGCCATTGGCGATACTCACTGTCGCCGGACGATATCCAGTAGTTCCCAAAACCATTGAATTTATTGGGTATTTTCTTGAAGCTCACCTTCAGTACTTCTTGTTACTTTCATTTCACAGGTACAACCCCCAAACCCCGTAAACTACTTGTTAACCCAGAAATCGGCGATCCCTCCTAAGATAGCCAACTCGAAAGTTGCGGCCTACTCCAGGAGGTCGCGGTCTGTCAGCCTTTCCTTCTAAGGGTGGGCGGACTGACCTCTCAGTCCGCCCTGCTAGGGCGGTCTCTCTAGCAAGACCGCCAAGGTCGCACAGCTCCCGTTTAGTCTACAGGGGGTGCGAACTGCTGCCTCAGTTCTCCCCTTGCAGGCCGTGCGGTTTGTTCAGCTAACCGCGCAATGGATCATCCAGCAGTTATCCAACTTTGGAATCCAATCGCAAATCCCAGGCTGCCTAGCATGGGAGGCAAGCATTTCAAACAGGAGGCGGGCTTCAACAGGAGGCGCGACCTAGACTCCTCAGTCCTCCAGGTCGCAAGTCCGTCGCCAAATGAGACAAGCCTCCAGCAGGAGGCGGCCTGCTCAACCTATCCGCCGTAAGTTGGGCGGACTCGTTCCGCATTCCGCTAAGGCTGATTCAGCTCAGCAACCGATCGGGTACATCCCGGTCTCTACGGGATGGGCAGACTCATTATAAAGTCTGCCTTCATTAATTAAGCCCAGCTCGGCAACACATCACTCACCCTCATCCGCAGCGGGCTAGGCGGACTCGCTCAGCTGTCCGCTAGCTAGCCCTCTAGGTTCCCGATAATAGAGGCAGACTCGTTGCGCAGTCCGCCCCTCAGCATCCAGCGCGCGCTTCCTCCCAGCAGCGGGAAGACTCCTACTCAGCTCGCACAACCCTGCGCGAGCTCATTCAGTAGCAGGGGTGGACTCGTCCCAGTCCGCCAGCAATAAGGCCAGCTCCAGACAAGTCCCAGACCGTGCGGCCTGGCGCGGACTCTACGGACTTAGTATTTATACTCGCACAACCCAATGCGAACTCGCTCAGGAGCAGAGGCAGTCTCGTCCCAGTCCGCCAACAGCAAGACCAGCTTCAGACAAGTCCCAGACTGCGTGGCCTGGCGCGGACTCTGCGGACTCAGCATTTGTACTCCCATAACTCACCGACTCACCGAGGGTGACGTTACCAAGACCGTTACCTTTTCAGGCCTATAAATAGGCCCCCATACCTCTCATTCAGGGACATGCCAGAGGCGTCAAGGTCCCGACATCAGTTACTGCGGACTCTGTTTCTCAGTTCGGGCGACCTGCTCCCCTTCTCTCTACTTGATCAAGCAGTTCGCCCGGCTTAGTCCAGCGAGCTGCCTGATAAGTAACCGCACGGTCCGCCGACCTTCCCTGGTCAACCTGCGCGGCCTCTGGCATTCTTCTCCTTAGCCGCCTTATTTCCCCTTTGTACCCTTTACTGCTTTCTCCTGTAAAGGTGCAATAGCAAGCTGTAATCTTACTTCTTGATTAAAGGAAAAGCCCGTCGCAAGAGTGGCATTCAAGCCGCGGTGGGCGAAGTCTGTTGTTGCCGCTACTAGCGGCCCCCTCTTCTTTTCTCTTCTCTCGGTCTCAACCTACAAAGCTCAACCGCTAAAGTAACCGTCTGCCCGACAGCTCCTGATCAACCTCCTTCGCTGATCATCAAGCTTCTCTGCTGATCATCAGCCTTTCCGTCTGCTCTATGCAAACCTCTCCGCTATCCCCGCAACCCTCTTCTTCACCTAGCTTGTGAGACCGAACACCCGTTAACTATAAGACGCATTTCTTGCACCGACAGTTAACGCACGGCCTTCAGATCTCGAACAGATAGTGAAATCAGCGGTTACTCATGTCAGACCATCAACCAGCCGAGAACCTTGCTCCAAGTCCCGATGATGATTCTCTTTTGGAGGCCTTAGAGCAATTGTAACATCTCATTTCCGGCTAGACCCCTAGGAGTCGGTCTATCATGACAGAACCCAAGGAAACCCAAGAATTGAAGTCCATCGACCAAGATTTTGAGTCACGGGTTGGTCAAGCCCGTGACCGACTCGTCACGCCCGTGACCTAGGGCGTGACCCCCTTTGACGATCGTCAATCTCAGGAAGACGATCGAAGAACTCAGAATTTACATCACGGGTCTGTCACGCCCGTGACCGACATGTCACGCCCGTGACCTAGGGCGTGACCCCCTTCGACGATCGTCGACCTCAGGAAGACGATCAGCGAGCACAAAATTTTCAATACGAGCCTGTCACGCCCGTGTCCGACCCGTCATGCCCGTGACCTAGGGCGTGACGCCCCCACCGAACGTTGACCTCAGTTCGATGAACGTCGACCTCAACTTGACGAACGTCGACCGAAGAACACCTGTCACGCCCGTGACCTACGTGTCACGCCCGTGACAAAGGCTGAAACGTCGGTTCAGGCCCGAAATTATTCTAACACGCGTTATAATAAATTCTGGTATGGGAAGTTACACCAGGAGTATTAATGGGCTGTTTCCTTCTCTAATTACTTAATAAAATAAGGAAGTGTTGGTCCAATAGAAAATCGCCACCTGGATCAGTCTTTTCATCTTTCACCTTTTCCTCTCCCTCCACCATAACCGAAAAGCAATTAAGAGGAGAGCCTTCAGGCCATAAATGCTTTACCCTTTCCCCTCCCCACTTGGTGATCTATAAAAGCCCCCTTAGAGCAAGATGAGAAGTTTACACTCTTGACCAAATGGATTGGATTATTGTTCTTGCTGTAGGAGAAGTTCGGCAACGCCACCACCGCGCCATGGCAACCCGACGTTCATCTCGCCTCCAAACCGTGAACAAGGTCCTCCTCTACTTCTTCTCTTATGGGTAGATCTTAGGATCTTAGAAAGGAAGTTTCGTGCTCAACGGAGCCGGACCTACCTCGTGTTTTCATGGAAAAACCATGAAAAATATATTTTCGGGTACGCCGGAAACCGCCACCTCCGGCGGCCAAACCACCGCGATCGATAGTCATCGCCTCGACGGAGGTGGTGGTGGTGGTGGCTGGCCAGGGAAGTGACCGGACAGCCAGTGACGGATCGCGGAAGAGCTACAGGAAATAAGAGTTCCTGAGTTCAGGTTTCTGGGTTTCTGTAGAAGATGAACAGTAAAAATATTAGCATAATATAAAATTATGTATGTAGTATATAAGGATAAGATACATTAAATGGGCGCCTTTTGATGCTGCAAAACGAGGCATTTAGAGGCCGATTTAGGAAATTGTGCCAGTCACGAAAGTTGTATTCCTTCGAGTCTAGATTAATTTAAAATAAATTTCAACTCGTTTGGGTAAGCAGTTTGACCGCAGCACCCGTTTTAGTTGGGGCTGTACATAGAGTTGGGCAGAAACTAAAATGAATGTCCACTCTTCGTCCCTTGTCCAAATGACCTGAAATTTTCGCAGGGGGTTACCCTTAGACATACTTAGAGGCTGTCCAAAAATGGGAATTTTTGGAGATACTTTGCCTAAGGTTTTTGTTTAAGTTTAATAAAGTTAGAGTAATTTATTTAAGTTGTCAAATGACCTCCAAACCATCCCAAATTTTGGTGTGTGATCCCTGGCTATAAAACCTAGCTCTGTACAAAATTTCAACTCATTTGAATGAGTTTTGGATAGTAAATCACATATTCTTAACTAGGCATTAATGAGACATTTTTGAGTAAAAAGTGCACTAAGAGGTTGTAACGGTCAAATCATCTCAACAGAGGCTGATATTTTGACCACTGACTTAGAAGGGTTATTACAACCCACTTGGTGAAAAATGGTGTGGTTTAGGGTTGATTTACCCTAGGATCCAAACTCAAACCCTAAAGGGAGGGTTTTGAGGGTTATGAAGGACATAGGGGCAAATGCCCTCGTATTGCCTTGAAATTCAGTAGACTCGACATTAGCATAATATAAATCATCTGGATGGAATCTCGGAGGATTTGGAGATAGGTAGATACATTAAAACCTTAACCTTAGTTTTAGGGTAAAATACCAAATAAGTAAAATCTGTCACTAAACATTATCTAAAAGCTGTGAAACTCGGGTAGAGTGAGATTTGGAGTGGGTACAATCTATAGCAACTTTACTGGAATTTTATGATGTTTATTTTTAGCACTTAATTTGTAAAGTTTGTTATAGCCCTAATTGATGTTTTAATTATTTTTATATTTCTGTTCATTGAAACCCCATGAAATCTTGGAAGTAAATGTTTTAGGTCAGAATGGTTACTCCTGAATTTTTATAAAATTTTTAGTTTAGTAAATCTAGTACTTCATTCACAAATATTAAAAAGGGGTTTTATGGTTTAAAAATTAATTATGGATGATATTGCTGTTAAAAAATTATGAGACTTAGGAATTGAGACATTCAGGTCATTATATGCTTGTAGACATTTATTCATGATTTTTAGAATCTTAGTTACGACACTTTCTTTACAAGTCCACCTTTTGGAGATTTTTGATAATTAATTTATTCAGAGATTAATACTTACTGAAAAATTATAAAACTTGGTCAATGCTATTTTTAAGGTTGTATCTATATAGTATAATTAATTTATAATTTTTAGATTGATATTCTCTATACTTGATTCACAAATAACGAAAGATAGAAAATATTGTTAAAATAGTTTTAGTGCACTTTTGATGATAGAAAAATTGAGATACTTTGGATTTACTATATTGAGATAACATAATATTTATTATAATTTTGTGGGACATCTTACATGAGTACTTAGGGTAGTTCATGTTCAAACCGGTAGCCCTTGGAATTTTTGAAGAAATTAATTAAATGCCAGATAATTATGAAAAATTATAATTTTCTGATTATAGGCTAATCATATCACGATATACCTCCAGTAAATAAGTTAGAGCATTTGGATGAGTATTGGATCATTTTCTAACCGGTTCGACATCTAGCATACGATAGTTTGCAATTAGCAATTTGAGTTAAAAGTCATAGGATATGGTGGGGCACAACATTGGAGTTAGTTAAATCTGCTAAATTGAATGGATGTGAACGTGTTCACTTTATAAGGATGGGAAGGTTAGTGAGAAGTTGTGTTGGCTAGGGTTAAGAGGTGCTCGGGTTCGGCGAAAGATCGTCTTTCCCGAAGAGAGGAAGGTTACAAAATCACCCTAGGTTAGTCTATTGTAATATGAAAAGGGAATGGGTGAAGGGAATCAAGCAATAACAATAAGTGCCTTGCAAAAGGGAACGATGGGCTTCAACTACCATCATAGTTCCTAGTGCCCTTTGAGAGCCCTTCACAGGGAATACCGGGGGCAGTCCTGGGTTAACGTAAACTGTAATAACAAATTGAAAAGAGTAACCTAGTAATTAGGATATCACATTTCACAAACACTGTTAGCACAGGAAGATTGTTGGGAGCTTCAACTCGGTTGGTTAAGAGACGGACGGAATGGTCCGGGGAGCTTCGACTCGATTGGTTAAGAGTAGGACGTTTTGGTCCGGGGAGCTTTGGCTCGGTTTTTGTTTGATTACGATTAAATTTGCATGTGCATAAAAGGAAAGAAAATTAAGGTGGTGGGTCTTCGGTATTAGAGGGTCGATGCACCGACGCCAATACGCTTACTCGACAAGTGTGGTTAGCACTTCGCCAACAGAAGTCCGGTATGCCAGTCGGCAAGAGTACGCAGGAGTCCGCTTTGTGCACAAAGAATTGAGGCGTACGATAGGTCTGACCGGTAGTGCTTTACTGGTTTAGAGGTGGGCGAGGCCCAACCCACCGCTTCCGTCTGCCACTACGGAGGTATCCTGGGAGGTAACGACTCCGAAAGGGAGAACTAAAGGTTTGTGTACACAGAGTCGGGTGTGTGTGTTGTACTTGCATGATTCATCATACCCACTAACATGTCATGACATAATCGATTCATTTAACCCTTGACACCTAATGTATAAGTGGAATGAGACGTTTATACAATAGGCCTTGCAAAACGACCCCTTGGTCTATAAGCTTGTGTGGGCAAGTTTATAAATTAAGGTTAAATTATATATATATATACTGCTGTTTGATAACCGACACCCCAACGTATAAGTGGTATGGGACACTTTATACGATGGGAGCCTTGCAGAAGATCCATTGGCTTAGGTGCTTCCGCACCTAAGTTAAGGTTACTTTTCCTACTTTCTGTTTTTGTTATATTTACAATAGAATTGCTAGCATAGGTTCGCTGTCACATGCTTTAGTTTCATTCTCCACCTTCATGTCCTCCCCTTTCTTCCTCTCTGCTCGGTACCTAGGAGCCATGGGGGAAGGGGTAGGGGACGATAGGGCTTAGTCTTTATGACTAACGGTTTTCGGACCACATCATTTAGGGGATCGTGGAGCCCAGCATGGAGGAGTAGCCCCGGAGGTCGGCCCGCTTGGAGATAGGGCAGTCTAGCTTAGGTGTTCAGACAGCTGGGACTATTAGTCCCGACTTATAGTAGATGTTATAGTTTGCTTCCACATGAGTGATCTGTAGTGAGGACATGATGTACCGAGCATAAGCCCGTATTTTAGTACTCTGATATATTATTCTGCGGACACTCCCTTCGTGGAGACTTTTATTTCAAGATATGTGATTTTTCTGTGGACTTGCTTTTACTTTATTGTGCTACCTTTCTGTGATCGAATTGGCCGGCAAAATCAGCGCTTTGTGGTGATGACCCTTCAGGGCGTGAAGGTGTCACCGCAAAGTGGCGGTTCTGGGCCTAAGACCCCAGTATTCTAAAAGAAAAAAAGGGGTATTACAAGTGGTATCAGAGGAAACCTCGATCGAAAAAGTAGAAGTCCACTAACCTTGGGTCACCCCCGCGCGAGCTTAGTTTGAGGACAAACTAGCAGCGGAAGCAGTGGTGTGCCCATAAGGGAAATCACATGTAAAAGTCCACTTCTTCATTAATTGGAATTCTTCTTTGTAGCCTGCGGTAAACCCTGCCCCCTGCAGGGAACACCTCTGGCTGCGAAGATCTCATCTTATAATCCTCTAACCAACGAGTTAGACTCAACCAACTAGGACTCGTGACTAACCATGACAATTTATAGTATGCCCTAGTTCAAAATAGACCTTGGGTATGAACTTGGTTAAGGTAAGGAGATACCCAAAGAGAGTAAATGAGGAGTTTATCACGAGAATGACTACCAAAGACGTAAACTCAGGTGTCCCTACTATCTCAATCAAGGATTACTCAAACTGGTAGGACGGCCATAAAAAGAATTGCGGTCAATAATCTATTAGCAGAATGGCAGAAGTCATTTTATCTCGACCCTCGTACCAGTAACAAAATTACATGGAGACAACCACCGAGACAAACACTGAGGGTCGGATAGGAATTCAAGTTCGGAAGAAACCCATTTGGGATTGAGAACATTTTGACCCCGATAAGGTCGTCGTAAATGTGACTCATAGAGTTTAAAGTATGGAGTATATTGACGAGTTTCAGGGTGGAACCCCAAGTCGAAGATTGATGCCCTAGGGATTGTGCACCCAGCTAGGACTGATATTGCATGGTAATATCAAAGATACTTAGCCCAAGGTAGGTAGGGGCTTATCTTTTGTTTATTGGGGGCTTATCTTTTGTTTATTGGGGACTTGCCCTTTGTTTATTGGGTAAATTAGTATTGACTTGGGTTTCCTTAGACCTAATTTAGAGAATGCGGCGTAACAAACATAGTGAGGTTGAAGTTGATATAATTCGACGTTATTCGGGCGAAGATAAGATTTTGTAAAAACATGTTTGGAATGTTGACCTGTAGCATTAGCAAGACAATGACATGGTAATAAGACGCAGTAATTTTGAGGATTAACTATTATCATGTAAAATTAGATGACAGATAACAAGATTTAGGATATCTGAAAAGGTAAAAATTAAATCGCTATGTTGTATCATCAGAAGTATGGTGTATCTCAGAACATGTACCCTCGGAGTGAAGAAAGGTGTCATGGGTTTGGTGATGCACGATAATGTCCGTCAGTTGATGTAGGCTATGTGAAAGAGTTTTTGGGGAACTATTACAGCCACTGCCCAAGTTGGAGTAGAATGTTCGAGGGTATAATTAGGGATTTTCATACACAGGATTCCTCATCCCCACTCCGGGCATAATTATAAAGGGAACATCGAGGATAGACTGGCCGAGGAAGCTGGAGTCACCCTGACCCGGAAGAAAACTCCCATGGTTATTTCTTGAAGTTTGGGAGTAGAAGTCCGTTATCATGGTATGCTTAAGGTGATCATGTCAAATCAGGATGGATAGTATACGTCTAAGGAGAAAATGTCAGTCCAGGCTTATCTGGACTCTCGGCTGACATTTAACACAACTCTCCACCCTCGTACGGAGGTACATGATTCCACTGTCATGGATCTAGGATGAGGATCCGAAGGCGTTGGGATCGGATTTTGTTGAAGACACCGAGGCTCAGGTGAGGCTAATCAGGGACAGGATGTTAGAGGCGCAGAGCAGACAGGCTAAGTATTATGATGCCCGACATCGTCAGATGGAGTTTCAGGTGGGGGACTGAGTGTTTTTGAAGATCCGGCCCATGCATGGAGTTTCACGGGTGCGCGGTCGGAGAAAGAAGCTCAGCCCTAGGTATATGGGCCCTTACAGGATCCTGGAGTGGATCGGGGCCCTAGCCTACAAGCTGGAGTTGCCACCAGAGCTGGCAGCTCTGCACGGCGTATTCCACATTTCTTCACTGAGGAGGGCTCTACTACGCCCGGAGCAGCAGATTGTGACCATCGATGGGCCGGTAGCTTCAGACCGGTCTGTTCACTTGGAGCCAGTTCGGATCGATGACAAAGGAGTACGGATCTTGCACAGCAAGAAGATCCCCTTAGTCAAGGTTCTGTGGAGGAACCACGGTCAGGAGGAGCACACTTGGGAACCGCAGGACCTGATGAGACAAAAATACCCGAAGTTGTTCAGTCAGGTTTACCTCACCACCTCCCGGTACACTATAAATTACCTTCTTATATTGAACCGGTAGGACTAGATAAGGGAAATTAAGAACCTAGGCATGCACACTCAGTCAGGAAAGTGGGGGCTAATCTTTTGTTTATTGGAGAATTTCTTTCGTTTATTGAACAAGTAATCGCTTTGACTCAATAGGAAAACCATATGGGATGTTACAAGTTTATTTTACTATGGTAGAAATCCCCGTAGGATTAACCTCAATTTCGGGGATGAAATTTTTATTTTGTTTATTGGGATTTGTAACATCCCATTTCCGGCTAGACCCCTAGGAGTCGGTCTGTCATGACAGAACCCTAGGAAACCCAAGAATTGAAGTACATCGACCAAGATTTCGAGTCACGGGTTGGTCACGCCCAAGACCGACCCGTCACGCCCGTGACCTAGGGCGTTACCCCCTTCGATGATCGTCGATCTCAGGAAGACGATCGACGAACTCAGAATTTGCATCACGAGTCTGTCACGCACGTGACCGACATGTCATGCCCGTGACCTAGGGCGTGACCCCCTTCGACGATCGTCGACCTAAGGAAGACGATCGGCGAGCGCAGAATTTTCAACACGAGCCTGTCACGCCCGTGTCCGACCCATCACGCCCGTGACCTAGGGCATGACGCCCCCACCGAACGTCGACCTCAGTTCGACGAACGTCGACCTCAACTCGACGAACGTCGACCAAAGAACACCTATCACGCCCGTGACCTACGTGTCATGCCCGTGACAAAGGCCGAAACATCGGTTCAGGCTCACAATTATTCTAACACGCGTTATAATAAATTCCGGTATGGGAAGTTACACCAGGACTATTTATGGGCCGTTTTCTTCTCTAATTACTTAATAAAATGAGGAAGTGTTGGTCCAATAGGAAATCTCCACCTGGATTAGTCTTTTCATCTTTCACCTTTTCCTCTCCCTCCACCATAACCGAAAAGCTATTAAGAGGAGAGCCTTCATGACCATAAATGTTTTACCCTTTCCCATCCCCACTTGGTGATCTAAAAAGCCCCCTTAGAGCAAGATGAGAAGTTTACACTCTTGACCAAACAGATTGGATTAATGTTCTTGCTGTAGGAGAAGTTCGACAATGCCACCACCGCGCCATGGCAACCCGACGTTCATCTCGCCTCCAAACTGCGAACAAGGTCCTCCTCTACTTCTTCTCGTATGGGTAGATATTAGGATCTTAAAAAGGAAGTTTCGTGCTCAACGGAGGCGGACCTACCTCGTGTTTTCATGGAAAAACCATGAAAAATATATTTTCGGGTACGCCGGAAACCGCCACCTCCGACGGCTAAACCACCGCCGACCGATAGTCATCGCCTCGACGGAGGTGGTGGTGGTGGCTGGCCAGGGAAGTGACCGGATGGCCGACGACGTATCGCGGAAGAGCTACAGGAAATAAGAGTTCCTGAGTTCAGGTTTCCGGGTTTCTGTAGAAGATGAACAGTAAAAATATTTGCATAATATAAAATTATGTATGTAGTATATAAGGATAAGATATATTAAATGGGCGCCTTTTGATGCTGCAAAACGAGGACATTAGAGACCGATTTAGGAAAAATGTGCCATTCACGAAAGTTGTAGTCCTTCGAGTCTAGATTAATTTAAAATTAATTTCAACTCGTTTGGGTAAGCTGTTTGACCGCAGCACCCGTTTTAGTGGGGGCTGTACCTAGAGTTGGGCAGAAACTAAAATGAATGCCCACTCTTCGTCCCTTGTCCAAATGACCTGAAATTTGAGCGGCGGGTTACCCTTAGCCATACTTAGAGGCTGTCCAAAAATGGGAATTTTTGGAGACACTTTGCTTAAGGTTTTTGTTTTAATTTAATAAAGTTAGAGTAATTTATTTAAGTAGTCAAATGACCTCCAAACCATCCCAAATTTTGGTGAGTGGTCCCTGGCTATAAAGCATAGATCTGTACAAAATTTCAACTCATTTGGATGAGTTTTGGATAGGAAGTCACCTATTCTTAACTAAGCATTACTGAGGCGTTTTTGAGTAAAAAGTGCACTAAGAGGTTGGAACGGTCAAATCACCTCAACAGAGGCTGATATTTTGACCACTGACTTAGAAGGGTTATTACAACCCACTTAGAGAAAAATGGTGTGGTTTAGGGTTGATTTACCCTAGGATCCAAACTCAAACCCTAAAGGGAGGGTTTTGAGGGTTATGAAGGACATGGGGGCAAATGCCCTCGTATTGCCTTGAAATTCAGTAGACTCGGCGTTAGTATAATATAAATCATCTGGATGAAATCTTGGAGGATTTGGAGATAGGTAGATACCTTAAAACTCTAACCTTAGTTTTAGGATAAAATACTAAATAAGTAAAATCTGTCACTAAACATTATCTAAAAGCTGTGAAACTCGGGTAGTGTGAGATTTGGAGTGGGTAAAATCTATAGCAAATTTACTGGAATTTTATGATGTTTATTTCCAGCACTTCATTTGTAAAGATTGTTATAGCCCTAATTGATTTTTTAATTATTTAGATCTTTATGTTCATTGAAACCACATGAAATCTTGGAAGTAAATATTTTAGGTCAGAATGGTTACTCTTGAATTTTTGTAAAATTTTAAGTTGAGTAAATCTATTACTTCATCCACAAATGTTAAAAATGGGTTTTATGGTTTAAAAATTAATTATGGATGATATTGCTGTTGAAAAATTATGAAACTTAGGAATTGAGACATTCAGGCCATTATATACTTGTAGACATTTATTCATGATTTTTAGAATCTTAGTTACGACACTTTCTTTACAAGTCCACCTTATGGTGATTTTTGATAATTAATTTATTCAGAGATTAATACTTGCTGAAAAATTATGAAACTTGGTCAATACTATTTTTAAGGTTGTATCTGTATATTATAATTAATTTATAATTTTTGGATGGATATTCTCTGTACTTGATTCACAAATAACGAAAGTTAGAAAATATTGTTAAAATAGTTTTAGTGCCTTTTTGATGATAACAAAATTGAGATACTTTGGATTTACTATATTGAGATAACATAATATTTATTATAATTTTGTGGGACATCTTGCATGAGTACTTAGGGTAGTTCATGTTCAAACTGGTAGCCCTTGGAATTTTTGAGGAAATTAATTAAATGCCAGATAATTATGAAAAATTATAATTTTCTGATTATAGGCTAATCATATCACGATATACCTCCAGTAAATAAGTTAGGGCATTTGGATGAGTATTAGATCATTTCCTAACCGGTTCGACATCTAGCATACGATAGTTTGCAATTAGCAATTTGAGTTAAAAGTCATAGGATATGGTTGGGCACAACATTAAAGTTAATTAACGCTGCTGAATTGAATGGATGTAAAAGTGTTCACCATATAAGGATGGGAAGGTTAGTGAGAAGTGGTGTTGGCTAGGGTTAAGAGATGCTCGAGTTCGACGAAAGATCGTCTTTCCCGAAGAGAGGAAGGTTACAAAATCACCCTAGATTAGTCTATCGTAATATGAGAAGGGAATTGGTAAAGGGAATCAACCAATAATAATAAGTGCCTTGCGAAAGGGAACGATGAGCTTCAGCTACCATCATAGTTCCTAGTGCCCTTTTAGAGCCCTTCACAGGGAATACCGGAGGCAGTCCTGGGTTAACGTAAACTGTAATAACAAATTGAAAAGAGTAACCTAGTAATTAGGATCTCACATTTCACAAACACTGTTAGCACAGGAAGATTGTTGGGAGCTTCGGCTCGGTTGGTTAATAGTCGGATGGAATGGTCCGGGGAGCATCGGCTCGATTGGTTAAGAGGCGGACGTTTTGGTCCGGGGAGCTTCGACTCGGTTTTTGTTTGATTACGATTAAATTTTCATGTG
Source organism: Platanthera zijinensis (assembly GCA_039513925.1). Lineage (NCBI taxonomy): Eukaryota > Viridiplantae > Streptophyta > Magnoliopsida > Asparagales > Orchidaceae > Platanthera > Platanthera zijinensis. The sequence continues at coordinate 218,891,203 of CM077079.1, forward strand.
AATAAAAGGAAAGAAAATTAAGGCGGTGGGTCTTCGGTATTGGAGGGTCGATGCACCGACGCCAATACGCTGACTCAGCAAGTGTGGTTAGCACTTCACCAATAGAAGTCCGGTGCGCCAACCGGCAAGAGTACGCAGGAGTCCGCTTTGTGCACCAAGCGTTGAGGCATACGATAGGTCTGACCAGTCATGCTTTACTGGTTTAGAGGTGGGCGAGGCCCAACCCATCACTTTCGTTTGCCACTACGGAGGTATCCTGAGAGGTAACGGCTCCGAAAGGGGGAACTAAAGGTCTGTGTACACAGAGTCGTGTGTGTGTGTTGCACTTGCATGATTCATCATACCCACTAGCATGTCATTGCATAATCGATTAATTTAACCCTTGACATCTAATGTATAAGTGGAATGGGATGCTTATACAACAGGCCTTGCAAAACGACCCCTTGGTCTATAAGCTTGTGTGGGCAAGTTTATAAATTAAGGTTAAATTATATATATATGCTGCTATTTGATAACCGACACCCCAACGTATAAGTGGTATGTGACACTTTATACGATGAGAGCCTTGCAGAAGATCCTTTGGCTTAGGTGATTCCGCACCTAAGTTAAGGTTACTTTTCCTACTTTCTTTTTCTGTTATATTTACTATAGAATTGCTAGCATAGGTCCCCTGTCACCTGCTTTTATTTCATTCTCCACCTTCATGTCCTCCCCTTTCTTCCTCTCCGCTTGGTACCTAGGAGCCATGGGGGAAGGGGTAGGGGACAATAGGGTTTATTCTTTATGTCTAACAGTTTTCAGACCACATCATTTAGGGGATCGTGGAGCCCAGCATGGAGGAGCAGTCCCGAAGGTCGGCCCACTTGGAGATAGGGAAGTCTAGCTCAAGAGTTCAGACTGCTGGGACTGTGAGTCCTTACTTATAGTAGATGTTATAGTTTGCTTCTGCATGAGTGATCTGTAGTGAGGACATGATGTACCGGGCATAAGCTCGTATTTTAGTACTCTGATATATTATTCTGTGGACTCTCCCTTCGTGGAGACTTTTATTTCAAGATATGTGATTTTTCTGTGGACTTGCTTTTACTTTATTGTGCTATCTTTCTGTGATCGAATTGGCCGGCAGAATCGGCGCTTTGTGGTGATGACCCTTTAGGGCGTGAAGGTGTCACCGCAAAGTGGCGGTTCTGGGCCTAAGACCCCAGTGTTCTAAAAGAAAAAAAAAGGGTCTTACAACAATCTCGCAGAGAAACTGCACAACAGTTTCAAGCAATCAACCATACCCTAGCAGCTATCACACAGCAATTGGCCGCACAATCTTCAGCAGTGCCAGCTCCTCAAATCAATCCAGCACCAGCATCTGAGACTCCTCAAGTTTATCCACTGGCCTATCCGCCGATCTATCCTCCTCTTTACACCCCAACCTTTCCGCAAGGGCCTGCAGCCCCTTTGCGGTCTCAGAATGATGAGTTTGCGGCTCGTCAAAACTTATTCCGAGAAGCTTCCCGAAGAAGTCTAGCTAGATTTCTAAACTTTCAGGGAAGTCATCCCTACTCTCAGCTCCTGCCTTTGCTCCTTTCGCAGCAATTTTTCCCTTCTATCCTCCAGCTACTTATGCAGCTACAACTTATGCTCCCTTTTTTCCTTATGTTGTAGGAGAGCAAGAAGAGCAGTCACCGTTTACAGAGAATGTTCAACATGAACCAACTCCAGTTACCTTCAGAGAGCCACGATTGCCCATTTACACTGGAGAGACTGATCCAGTCAAGCATCTTCAAGCCTTTGAATCAGCTGTAGCTCTTAAGACTCTTTCAGATGCTACCAAGTGCAAACTCCTTGTAACAACCTTTGATGGTCAAGTGAGAGATTGGTTCTATGGACTACGACCTCAGTCAATCTCTTTCTTTGCTGATTTGCGAAGAGAGTTTCTACTCAGATTTTCTACCTCTACAAAGAGAAAGGGCGGTCCAGAGGCCCTATTTGAGATCAAATAGTGTGAAGATGAGACTTGGTCTCATTTTGTAGATCATTTTCAGAAAGAAATCTTAGACATTGAGATCGTCGATCAAGAATTGTATCGAGTGGCTCTTATCCACGGCCTGCGTGAAGGACCACTCAAGTTCGAGGCTAACGCCCGAGCTCCAAGGACATATCAAGAGTTGATCGGCTTAGCCAACTCATATATCCGCGGTGAAAAGAGCAACCCTAGCTTCGTCTCCCGGCTTGTAGCTAAGAAAAATCCTCCTTACAAGCAGCCTCCGAGGTCTCCTCAGAAAGATTTTTCATCCCACTCTCAGAAAACAAAAAAATTCCAGCATCATCATCGTCAAGCCCTCTTCCCAGGCCAGGATCGTGCCAACGAACGATTGCTACCGCTACCAGTCCTACCACTGCAAACAGCTTCGGTGCATCAACCGCAAGATGATGACTTATCATACTCTGGACTTGATGAGGCGATGCTAGAAGTATGCCAAATCATGAAGGATAGGGAAAATTCCAAAAGGCCTTACCAGCCGACAAATCAAAAATCAAAAGATCTAGATCCATTCTGTGAATTTCACAAAGAAAGTAGGCATTTAACTGAAAGCTGTCGAGCGCTTTGTCAACTTGTGTAGAGATTGCTGAAGCAGGGTAAGATGCGTGATCTGTTCCCGAAGGATGGCCACTCTGATCCGTAAACTTCAAAAGGCAAAGGAATAACAGACTTTCCTTGTAGCTCAAGTGGAGTGAATCAAATCAATACGTATCGTGACCTTGTTATAGGCGAGACCTTCGATGCCGATGACGTGGGAGCCCTTGGAGACCTATTCTAAAGAAAAAAAGGACATCGCAGCTTCTCAAAGCTCCTCACAACCAATAACGGTTACTCTTACTGTATCTTATATATTTTCAAACATTCTCTTTTTCAACACTTCTAAGTATTCTTTCGTTTCATTCAATAAAGTTTACGTCAGAGATCCCATACTGATACAGTTCCCTTTTTGTAATGCTTCTCCTCTATATTTTTTCTCTTTGCCGAAGAGATCGCTGAACCACTGAGATATCACCAAGTCTTATTGTTCCCTCCGTGGATTGTCCTCCGGCATAAGACCACATATGGTGAGGATTTTTTTGCATATGTGCAGTGGGGGTCGTTCAATCTATGATGGTGAACTTCAGACTTCGGATCCCGGCCGGTGTCTAGCGCAATGTGTGTGCCTAGGGGAGGCAGCCTGTGATAGTTCTATCGTGCCTGGTTGAGGGATACGTTACAGTTACGATGATCTTTGCTTGACAAGCAATGCCGATCAAGTGTAGCCTTGTATCTTCGATCATCTCACAACTGTGACGGCCGAACACTCATTGGTACTCTCAATCCGTGCTTTCACGGGACCCACAACGTTGTTGATCCTTTCAAAGACGAGCAATGTTGTAGACCATTTGGCGCACCTGGTAGAACGGATCAACAATGTTTGTAACCCGAGGCAAGAGAGCAGTGTATCAATCATTTCCTTCTCAGGAATTTCCATGCTTATTTATCTTTTGTGCCCTTCAAAGGAAGCGCGACTAGCCCGCTTTAGGTAGGACTACACCCCAGATGATTTCTTCTTAAGGCAAGCGATGCATAAGGCCCACGGGGAACACCTGTGGCAGCATCCAGTCTTTTTCGATCATCTTCGATGTGTAGCCCTCCTTTGTCTTTTTGCCTTCTTACAGGTCAACAGGTTAGATCCAATCAATCAAAAGGATCCGCAATATCTTTTTAGCTCATGATCATCTTATATGTGTTTCTTACATGAGGCTATATCAGACGATGATTTACGAAGTTCTTTAGTATTCTCATTGGATATTTCTGGCACTAACTCGTAGCCATATTTTGATTCTCTTTATTGACAAGCCGTTCGGTTAAAATTCAGACATTCATTTCATCTGACTAATCTTGTTTTCATATGAGAGATATCATGCTTTACCATGCAAAGAGATTGATGCAATGGCTTGATCTTTATTTAATTCTGCTTGCTCGGTCAACAACAGGATTTGATGGATATTCTTTCTGCAGTCTAATCATATCAATCTTATCATATTAATCCTTGGCATCAGATTTATACATAAAACTTCTCAGAGATTAGCAGATATTAACAAGTTACCCTCAGGTACTTGCAGCTTATTTCTCTATCATATCTGCGTCTAACCCTTTTCTTGCAGAGATTAACAGATATTAGCAAGTTCCCCTCAAGTACTTGCAGTTTATTTCCCTATCATATCTTAATCTAACTCTTCTCTTGCAGAGATTAGCAGATATTAGCAAGTTCCCCTCAGATACTTGTAGTTTAATTCTCTATCATATATGCATCTAACTCTTCTCTTGTAGAGATTAGTAGATATTAACAAGTTCCCCTCAGGTACTTGCAGTTTATTTCTCTATCATATCTACATCTAACTCTTCTTTTGTAGAGATTAACATATATTAGCAAGTTCCCCTCAGGTACTTGCAGCTTATTTCTCTATCATATCTGCATCAAAATCTTCTCTTACAGAGATTAACAAATATTAGCAAGTTCCCCTTAGGTACTTGCAGCTTATTTCTCTATCATATCTGCATCTAACTCTTCTCTTGTAGAGATTAGCAGATATTAGTAAGTTTCCCTCAGATACTTGTAGTTTATTTCTCTATCATATCTGCATCTAACTCTTCTCTTGTAGAGATTAACAGATATTAGCAAGTTCCCCTCAGGTACTTGCAGTTTATTTCTCTATCATATCTGCATCTAACTCTTCTTTTGTAGAGATTAGCAGATATTAGCAAGTTCCCCTCAGGTACTTGCAGTTTATTTCTATAATATCTGCATCTAATTCTTCTTTTTCAGAGATTAGCAGATATTAGCAAGTTCCCCTCAGGTACTTGCAGTTTATTTCTCTATCATATCTGCATCTAACTCTTCTCTTGCAGAGATTAGCAGATATTAGCAAGTTCCCCTCAGGTACTTGCAGTTTATTTCTCTATCATATCTGCATCTAACTCTTCTTTTGCAGAGATTAGCAGATATTAGCAAGTTCCCATAAGGTACTTGCAGTTTATTTCTCTATCATATCTACAACTAACTCTTCTTTTGTAGAGATTAGCAGATATTAGCAAGTTCCCCTCAGGTACTTGCAGGTTATTTCTCTATTATATCTGCATATAACTCTTCTCTTGCAGAGATTAGCAGATATTAGCAAGTTCCCCTCAGGTACTTGCAGCTTATTTCTCTATCATATTTGCATCTAATTCTTCTCTTGCAGAGATTAGCAGATATTAGCAAGTTCCCCTCAGGTACTTGCAGCTTATTTATCTATCATATCTGCATCTAACTCTTCTCTTGTAGAGATTAACAGATATTAACAAGTTCCCCTATGGTACTTGCAGTTTATTTCTCTATCATATCTACATCTAACTCTTCTTTTGCAGAGATTAGCAGATATTAGCAAGTTTCACTGAGGTACTTGCAGTTTATTTCTCTATCATATCTGCATCTAACTCTTCTTTTACAGAGATTAACAGATATTAGCAAGTTCCCCTCAGGTACTTGCAACTTATTTCTCTATCATATCTACATCTAACTCTTCTTTTGCAAAGATTAGAAGATATTAGCAAGTCCTCCTCAAGTACTTGCAAATCAATTCTCTTTCATATCTACTAACTCTTCTCTTGCAGAGATTAGCAGATATTAGCAAGTTTCCCTCAGGTACTTGTAGTTTGTTTTCCTATCATATCTGTATCTAACTCTTCTTTTGCAGAGATTAGCAGATATCAACAAGTTCCATTCAGGTACTTGCAATTTAGTTTTATATCGCACTTGTGACTTACTCCTCTTGCCGAAGTTAACAGGTGCTTGCAAGCCTCCTTCAGGTACTTGCAAATTATCATTCTTCTTTGTTTTCCTCTCATCGTTGTTTTGTAGAGCCCGTTAGGAGAAATTCATGTCTCCTTCATTTTGCAAAAACAACTCAGGTACGTATGAGATGTACCTTCTTCTGCCTATGTTAATGTTTCCTCTTGTAGGAAAAAGACAGGCATTAACAAACTTCTTTCTGAGGAGAGACATCAGGTTCCATCTCTCCTTACCCCTTCCTTTTCTCGTGGGAAGGATCACAATTTTCGTGGGTCTTCTACTTTTTCGAAGTTTTCTTCGGAACTTGAAAAAGTGCGGCGATTATTATGTTAACCCAGAAATCGGCGATCCCTCCAAAGATAGCCAACTCGAAAGTCACGGTCTGCTCCAGGAGGTCGCGACCTGTCAGCCTTTCCTTCTAAGGGTGGGCAAACTGACCTCTCAGTCCGCTCAGTCCGCGCGGCTAGGGCGGTCTCTCTAACCAGACCGCCCAGGTCGCGCAGCTCCTGCTTGGTCTACAGGGGGTGCGGACTGGTGCCTCAGTTCGCCCCTTGCAGGTCTAGCAGTTTGTTCAGCTAACGACGCAATGGATCATCCAGCAGCTATCTAGCTTTCGACTCCAATCACGAATCCAAGGCCGCCTAACATGGGAGACAAGTATTTCCAACAGGAGGCGGGCTTCAATAGAAGGCGCGACCTAGACTCCTCAGTCCTCCAGGTCGCCAGCCCGTCGCCAAATGAGACAAGCCTCCAGCAGGAGGCAGCCTGCTCAACCTGTCCACCGTAAGTTGGTCGGACTCATTCCGTAGTCCACCAAGGCTGATTCAGCTCGGCAACCGATCAGGTACATCCCGGTCTCCGCGGGCTGGGCGGACTCGCTATCAAGTCTGCCTTCATTGATAAAGCCTATCTTGGCAGCCAATCACTCACCCTCATCCACAACGGGCTAGGCGGACTCGCTCAGCAGTCCACTAGCTAGCCCTCCAGGTTCCTGGCAACAGAGGTGGACTCATTGCGTAGTCCGCCACTCAGCTTCCAACGCCCTCTTCCTCCCAGCAGCGGGCAGACTCCTAAGCTCGCACAGCCCTGCGTGAGCTCATTCAGCTGTAGGGGCAGACTCGTCACAGTCCGCCAGCAGCAAGGCCAGCTCCAAACAAGTCCTAGACCACGCGGCCTGGCGTGGACTCTGCGGACTCAGTATTTGTACTCGCACAACCCAGCGCAAACTCGCTCAGCAGCAGAGGTGGGCTTGTCCCAGTCCGCCAACAGCAAGACCAGCTTTAGACAAGTCCCAGACTGTGCGGCCTGGCGCGGACTCTGCGAACTCAGCATTTGTACTCGCATGACTCACCGACTCACCGGGGGTGACGTTACCAAGACCATTACCTCCTCAGGCCTATAAATAGGCCCCCATACCTCTCATTCAGGGACACGCCAGAGGCGTCAAGGCCCCAACATCAGTTCCTGCGGACTCTGTTTCTCAGTCAGTGCGACCTGCTCCCCTTCTCTCTACTTGATCAAGCAGTTCGCCCGGCTTAGTCCAGCGAGCTGCCTGATCAGTAACCGCACGGTCCGCCGACGTTCCATTGTCAACCCGCGCGGCCTCTGGCATTCTTCTCCTTAGCCGCCAGATTTCCCCTTTGTACCCTTTACTGCTTTCTCCTGTAAAGGTGCAATAGCAAGCTGTAATCTTACTTCTTGATTAAAGGAAAAGCCCGTCGCAAGAGTGGCATTCAAGCCACGATAGGCGAAGTCTGTTATTGTCGCTGCTAGCAGCCCCCTCTTCTTTTATTTTCTCTCGGTCTCAACCTGCAGAGCTCAACCGCCAAAGTAACCGTCTGCCCGATAGATCCTGATCAACCTCCTCCGCTGATCATCAAGCTTCTTCGCAGATCATCAGCCTTTCCGGCTACTCTCAGCAAACCTCTCCGCTATCCCCGCAACCCTCTTCTTCACCTAGCTTGTGAGACCGAACACCCATTAACTAGAAGACACATTTCTTTCACCGACACTACTCGTTTATACTCGTAGTTTTATTCGGCACGCAAAACAAACATCACCAATCCAGACCAACCTGTCCAGATGGGCTTCACACATGCCTATTCCGTACTACGATTTCCAGATCTATATGCAAAACCAAACCCCAGGGATACTACGTATCAACTCATCAGAATCTCCTCGATTCTCCATCTTTTGGTAGGGGATTCCATGCATATGCAAAAAAGAGGACTTCACTTGTCCAAGAAGGAAGATCGTTACCCTTATAGTTTTCTTCAGAGCACCTCGCTTTCCTCTTTATGAATCAAGCCTCGGTTCTTTGCTTCTGACCACAAGATCTCCTTCACCAAGCTTTACTAAGCTCAGCCTCAGCCTGTAGTTCTTCCTTAACTCCTTCTTAAGATCTTGATGAAAGGAGGAGAGAGAGTGAGAGAAGAGAAATGAATCTTCTCTCCAGCTCTTCTCTGATTAAGTGGTCTCGGGATTAATCCCAGCCACAAGATCCTCACATCAAAAGGAAGAAAATGCCACGATTTCAGCTGAATAGTCAACATTAACGCTATCGCCATGTGATATCCGCTATCGCCTGGGAGATAGCGTTGATAGCTGCTTTGACCCCAGTCAACCACCGCTCATCGACCGCTTTCCGGCCATCCGATAAGTGTCCACCCATACGTGAAAGTATCGCCCGGTGATACCCACTGTCGCCGTTTCGATAGCTCACCCAATGCTTTACGGCGTCGAGTGCGTTGAGTTCAATCAACGCTTTAAGGCATCAAGTGTTATTGCTATCAGCGCCGACAATACCCACTATCGCCCGACTATAGCGACCAAAAAGTTCTGCTGTCAAATTTGGGGTGTTACATCGACGCTATCTGACTTGTGTTTCAGAAAGAACACCCAAGTAAAACACGAGTAGTCATCAACAATTACTAATGTTTAGACCTTACCTCCTAAACTGTGAGTAGGCATAAGACCGAATAAGTCCATATGAAGTAAGTATAAACTTCTTGCAGAATCCTTTTCAGCAATACCCTTGAAGGTAGCCCTTGTCTGCTTACCCATTTGACATGAGTGACATGGGCTCTCTTTAAGGCACTTAATGTTGGGGGCATCACGCACTAAGTTGTGAGAAAATAGCATATTTATTATTTTGAAATTAATATGTGCTAGTCTCTTGTGCCATTAGTCACAAAGAGACGCACTATCTTTTGCAAGAAAACATACTGGTGTAGAATTGTTTAAGCAAAGAAAATTTAAACATAAAATTTTGCTGCTCCGAGTTCCTGTTAAGATCATATCCAAATTTGCGGACGACTTTATCAAACACTTGTCCTTGCAAAACTCAACGATGTATCCTTTGTCACATAGCTGAATTATGCTTATAAGATTATGATGTAATCCTTCAACATATGCCAAGTCTATGAAAGAGACGACGCCATTGGAAATCATACCATATCCTTTTGTAGTTCCCCAGTCTAACCCTCCAAAGACAACTTTTTGCCCGTCTTTGACTGGGGTGAAATCAAGCATTAGGCTTCTTTTCCTAGTCATATGCCGAGAGCATCCACTATCCAAATAGTAGATAGGATTTTTGTTGGCCTTTGAACATACCTGCAATCATAAATCATTTTACCTTAGGAACCCAAACGTATTTGGGCCCTTGGTTCCTTGTCAGCTTAACACCACTAGGAACATTAACTCTGCGAGTGGTCGGCCTCACATGGTTAACTTGTGGAGTTACAAAATTGGCAGGGTTAAACCAGCAATCTAGGCCAAAATGACCAATTTTACCGCAGCACCAACAGTCAAACCTGTTATACCTTCTCTTGTACTCCTGCTTTACCTTTTGAGCATGAGGTCTAACAGGGGCTCTATACTTGGAGGTGGAATCCTCCTGATTACAGCATACACATGGCTTCTCCATCTCTATTGCCTTAGGTACACCATTTTTGGCTTTTGGTGCCCTCTTATGGTTATGTCCATGAATATAAGGACCATCACTCTTGAGTTCTATCTCTTCATAAGGTGCCTTAAAAACACTGGCACCATAGTCTTAGGGATGGGTCCATCCTTGGTATCTGTTTTTGGGCTCTACATAAGTAGGCCTAGCACAATGACCATAGGATGACTCTATGTCAAACTTGTTTGTCGGGAAGAATACCTTCCTAAACAAGGGTTGACCCATGGGTGCTTTCCCCTTTTCTTTGGCACTGGCTTTCTTGGTAGCCTTACCCTTTCTAGCTACATGACCAAGACCACTACCCTTCTTTGGAGCTGAGAACTAATCAATGAGAGGGAGAATAGTCTTAGGCTTGGAGTAACTCTTAACGAGTTTTCTCTCCACCAAGAGCTTTTCTTCCAGCTCATCAAGATATTTTTCTTTCTGAATTAATGTTTCAGCTGAGCCATTGAGTTCCTCTTTCAAGGAGTGAACTTCACTTCTCAGAGGATTCAATTCTGTAATTTCCTCCCTCAGACTTGATTCCACTTCCTTGAGAGAGGCAATCTCTTTTGCTTGCTTTTGACTACCTTTTGGCATTTTTCAAAAGCCTTCAAAAGGTTCTCATGCTGAACCATTAACTCAGACTCACCCTCTTCAGAAGAATAACCTTCGTGACCATTAGTGGACATTTCCAATTCAGAGAGTATAGTGTGCGAGTTTACCTTCCCGCGATACTCTAAGTCACTAGCTTCCTCGTCTGATTGAGCCATGAGCCCGAAGTAGGCTTCCTCATTCTCCAAGCTGGACTCATTTGAGTCGCTGTCACTGAGAGTCTTGGAATTCTTGGCGATAAAGCTCTTTTCTTCTTTTCTTTTGCCCTTGAAGGATTTCTTCTCCTCTCTCTTGGAGCCTTCCTTCTTCTTATACGGGCACTCCACAATTATGTGACCTGGCTTATTATAGCAGTAGCAAAAAATGTCAGAGGAAAACTGTTTGTTCGGTTTCGATTTATAACTGTCCTCATTGTTGTAGCTTTTCTTCGTTCGATCACCGTCATGACGTGATCTCCTGAAATCAGAAGAGGATGATTGCTTTTTCATTTGTCTCCTCTTACTCAGCAGTTTCTTAGACTGTTTGGAAATGAGGGAGAACTCTCCGTTAGATAACTCGGAGCCTGACGTGCTTGGCTCAGAGACTTCAGGAGTATTTGAAGCTCGTGTCCTTACGAGTGACATAGATCTAGATTTTCTAGAACCTTCGGCCTTCAAAGAAACTGACTTATCTCTGCTTGAAGTTCCGCTGTTCTGCTCCTCCTTCTTTCTGGTGTTCATTTGAAGCTCATAGGAGAGAAGCTTCCCGAACAGGTTCTGGGGGTCTATCTCCGGTAGTTTCCCAAACTCCCTAATGACAACAACTTTCGTATCCCAGTCCTTTGTCAGGGATCTCAGAAATTTGTCATTCAGCTCGCCATTAGTGAATGTGCGACTATAGTTCCTAAGACCGTTGACTATCTTGAAAAATTTCTCGAAGCTATCAGCAATAGTATCACTTGATCCTTGCTTGAATGCTTCATACTCCTGATTCAATAATGATCTGCGATCGTCATGAACTTCTTCTGTACCTTCCATGAGTACAATAAGGCAGTCCCATATCTCCTAGGCAGATTTGTAGTGGAATAAGTTCTGAAGCATTGAGTCGTCCACTGCGCTTGCTATAATATTCTTTGTCTTCTTATCTAGGGAGACTAGGGCAATTTCATCCTTTGTAAGATCCATCATATTCTTGGGAATCATGATGGCCAGATTAGGAGCTGAGGCTTGTGTAGGAATATGCGGCCCTTCTTCCACAATCTGGAATATCCTAGGATCAACAGCTTCCATGAAGAACCTTACTCTTTCTTTCCATATGGGAAAGTTTTCCTTCGTGCACACCGGTAGCTTTATAGAGGACATGTCTTTACTTCTGTCCACGGTGAATATGCGGAATCTCTAAATGCTAGATCAGGGATCTTGTTTAAGGTGTTAGCCTTATCGAACATAACACCCCTATGATACCAATTGAAAGTATCTAGCGCCTACCTAAATCACCTAGAGGGGGGTGAATAGGTGATGTTTGTGTCTTTTCGCGGAATAAAAATTTCTTTAAAAAAAGCACACAAACACAGAGATTTATAGTGGTTCCCAGAGTTGGGTACTTCCACTTTCCCGCCTCGCCTATCTCCCACGAAGGGGAAGATTCAGCTACTTCATCTTTCTCAGATTATAACAAATCTTACACCTCGAAGCCGTAACTCCTACAACTCGAAGACGACGCTCCTACCACTCGGAGAACAACCTCTCCTACAACTCGATCCACAACCAGATCTACAACCTCGATCCACAAACGGATCTACTCACTCGATCCACAAACAGATTTACAAACTCGGAGAAATAATCTCCTACAATTAGTAAAAGAATATTACACAATACAAACGATTACAAGTCTTTACACCAACATTCTTCGAGAAAGTAGATCATGAATTTTGGAGAACTTGGAGAAATGAAATCTTGAAGACCTTGAATTGTGAACCTTCAATCTTTGAATGACTAGATCTGGAAAAGTATAGATCTTGAGAGAGAGAGAGAGAGCAATCCAGTATTGAAAGTTGAAGAAGATGAATCCGTGCACAGCAAGTAGTCAGCGACCGATCGGAATTCGCGAAACATGAGGAGTTGTCCGACGATTTCTCATTTTGGAAAGTTCTTGTAGATTCAAAAGGTTAGCAATATCACGATTAGTATGGAAGAAAAATATCCCTAGGTATTTATAGAGATCTTCTTACCAACGGTATAAAGAAAGTTTCCAAAAATGAAACATAAAAAGCACTGTGCATGGCCGACCGAACCCGAGACTGGTTTTTAAAAATTATCAGAAAAATGACCTAAGTCAAATTCGTCGAGTATCGTCGAGTATCATAATGATACTCCTCGAATACATCTTGATATACGACGAAAAGGACTTAGCCAAATCATCCCAGGCCGACTGGTCACTCAACGCCATGGCAAAGAGTAATACTCGACGAATTCGTTGAGTATAGGTTAACTGACTGAATGCACTCAACGCCATTACACTCGATGCCTTGAGTTCACTCAACACCATGGGAAGCATTCGACGAATATCGTTGAGTTAACTCACCGCACTCAACACTTTGATATTCGATGAATAATACTTGGAAAATCTAGAGAAGTAGCGTCGACTGGACTCGACGAATTCGGCGTGTATCACTTAGCATATTCGACAAATTTGGCGAGTATCGTTAGATACATTTGACGAATTCAACGAGTATGCACCACGATACTCCACGAATTTTACTTAAAAGATTTTTCACTTCTTTGGCAAAATTACCCTAAGTATAAGAGATGAATTCAACGGGTATAGGTAGGTATACACGACGAATTCGACGAGTATCATGCTGATACTCGACGAATTCGACGAGTATTCCAAACCATACTCAACAAATTATACTTGAGTGAATTTCTATCTCTCTAATTTTATGCCTTGACCATTCTTGAGCCTTCTCTTATACTTGGGATAGAATTACACCCTAATAGAGAGATTACATATGAGTCAACACTTTGACCTACACAATGAGGAATTACATTGGGTAGTCCTGTGTTTACTGACCCACTGTAACCTGACATTGATGTGTACTTAGCAATGAAAACCTATAAGTACATAACTAAACTAGCATATCAAATACAGTCATAATTCATCTTAGATTGACTGGACCCTTCTTCAAATCAAAATTATTGTGGATACAATACTAAACAGTTGGTTGTTTAGGAATGGAATTCAATACAACTACAACTGCCCCTAGAGTCGCTGTGACTAACGACGATATGATGATATCTCTCATACGTTTCTTCTACAACTCATTATTATTCACTGCCCCTAAAGTCGAAATGAATGAATACAGAGTTATGAGGGTAAAATTTAAGCAATCAAATTGATTGATCATAATGACTGCTAAACAATTCAATTCAGTTAACAAAAATATAGAAAAGTTCAATCTGATAACACAAAGGTTCTGCTAAACAATACAATTCAGTTAACACATAATGATTGCTAAATTTTTGAAAATATGGATTGGAGCAAGTGCATAAAATGGCCAAGCAAATCGAAGAAGACTGGTGTGCCAGACGGCTTATGTATCAATAAAAAAGATTATTCTACCAAGATATTAAAGCCAAATGATTATACATTTTGACTGTATTATGTGGTTATGAACCCTCGTTCGTCAAAGCCCGAACTCACCTGAGGAATCCATCCACTTTTATGTTCAATACTAGTTCTTTTTATTGACGAAGCATATACATTCTATGACACTTGAGCAAAAATGCCGCACCAAACGAAACAATATCTCCTCTCTCGAAGACAGATCCAGAGGAAAATTTTATTAAAGATGGCTAACTTATTCGTAATGTAAACTTAGATCCCAGTATCCGCATCATCTGAGCACATATTTCTTCACACTTCTTTTTGAAATGAGCTTCTTAAATGTGATTTCAAAATGTAGCATGCACATGAATAATGCTTCAAATCAAATTAAAGCCTGTAGATAAAGTAACTACTATGCATATCGCAAAGTTCCTGCCACAAGCCAAAGAAGAAAACCAAGCCTCCTTTAAAAAAATTGAAAGAGAGAAAATAGGACATTTAACCAGCAAATCGAAGAAGAAAAAAAGAAGAAATCTGGCCCGAGCTAGGTGATCTACAACCATAACAAGCAAATCGAAGAAGAAAAAAGAAGAAATCTGGCCAAGCAAATCGAAGAAGAAAATAGGGCATTTGTGCATCAGAAAATTTGTGGATCTAAACTCCTAACAGGTGATTCAAAGAAGAAAAATAGGAGGAAACTTAGGAAGAAGAAACCGACAAAGCCATTAAAAAAAAGAAGAAGAAAAGAAGCAAATCTAATCTTTGCAGCACTATAGTGGAGCCGAAGAGATAGAGACCTGCAAAAAAAATGGTGAGAAAGATTAAGAGGAAAACCGAAGAAGTGGAGGATAAAGAAAAAAGTGGCAGAAAACCTACCGTCGACCGATCGCCGGGATGCGTCGCGCGGGATGAGGCGGAAGGCGGAAGCACGGGATGAGGCAGAAAAGTGAAATCTAGGAAAAATCTAAGTGCGGGGTAAGGTTTTCACGGACCGATTTTTAGGTTTACTAGGGTCTGTTTGGGATAGCTCTGGCGGATTGAAAAGCTGCTGTCCGGATAGAGCTGTTTTAAAATAGATATCTGGGGAGCAGTTTTGAAAAGCTGCAGACTGTTTGGGTGTTCTGTGCAGAAGTGCGCTCGGAATCGCCGGAGGAAGGACGTCGGGGGCTTGGAATTGCCGGAGGAAAGCCGTCCGGGGCTCGAAATCGCCGGAGGAAGGCCGTCTGGCCTCTGAGCATGTTCCAACTGAAGAAACCATTAGATTTCCAAAACATGTGAGAGAGAAAGCTATTTTGCGGGAGCATAAGCTGGGGAGGGAGAGATTTCTGAAAAGCTGCAAAACAGCTCCAGATTTTTGAAAAGCTCTTCACAGGGAGCTGTCCCAAACAGACTGAAAGCAGCTCTGGCGGTTGGAATAGAGATTTTCCAACCGCCAGAGCTGCCCCAAACAGACCCTAGATTATCAATGGTTTTAGGATAAAAAATGAATTCCATTCTAATTCTTGCGCGCCGAACACATGAATTGACATTCTGGAAACCAAAACCAATTCCAGAATGTCAATTCCTGCGCGCGCGAACGGGCTGTACCTTAAGTTGATTTCTCAGGTGTTACTGTTTTTGCCAACTTCTACATTTTCTGAGTGATCGTAAAAAAGTAATTCCCTCCATCACATGATTTTGTTGCAATAACTTTGTCCCGAGCGACATAAGACTCCAATTTCAAATTATTATTGTTGCCCGATCCTGCAGCCATGAGAACAAAAATCTAAACCAATTCCAATTCCAGTTCTAGAAATCCATCCTGCAGCCGAACAACTACATTGGAGTTCAGACCAATTCTAATTCTCACAGGAATTGAAATTGGATGGATTCCAATTCTACAATTCCAATTATTGTGATTCGAACGGACCCAAGGGTCCGTTCCTTAAGTCAGAATTGGAGCGTTGGAATTGGAATACAATTGGCAATTCTAATTTCAACGTTCGACGATCATAAAATACCTTAGAATTGAATTCATTTCAATTCCCATAGGAATTGGTTATAAAGGAAACATGTCTCCCTCAATTCCAACCTCGTGAAGTCTTTAATCACAGTTTGCCTGTGGGCGCATTTTTTACCCCCGACTCTCTCAAAAAGACCTCGACGCCAACTTTGTTGTTCTCTTATGGGCGCATTTTTTACCCAATAGTGAATTTTTCAACAGGGCGCCATTTTTAACCCCGGGCGCACAATTTTCGCTCGAGTGGGAATTTTTCGACCGGGCGAGCATTTTTTCGGCCGAAAGTGATTTTTTAACCCGGTCATGCATATTTCGCCCTAACGCGTATTTTCGCCCGGACACGCATTTTTCGCTTGGACGCGTATTTTTTTGCTCTGGCACGCATTTTTCGACCGGGCACGCATTTTTCGTCCGAGCGTGATTTTTTCTAGCCCCAATATATTTTTTCTCTCAGGCAAGTTCTTTTCGACCGAGTAAGTGTTTTTCGCATCGGTGTGAATTTTTCTACCTGGGTGCAAATTTTTCTACCTGGGTGCAAATTTTTCTACTCAAGCGCGAATTTTTCGTTCGGGCATATTTTTTCGCCCGGACAAGTTTTTTTGTGCTGACACGCTTTTTTCGCACGGGAGCGAATTTTTCGCTCGGGCACAATTTTTTCGCTCGAGCGTGAATTTTTTTCCCGGACCCGATTTTTTTTGCCTAGGCATGAATTTTTCGCCCGACCACAATTTTTTTTGACCAGGTGCAATTTTATCGCACGGGCTCGATTTTTTTGCCTGGGCGCGAAATTTTCGACTGTGCACGAATTTTTTTCTCTTGTGCGATTTTTTTTCCCGCACGCATTATTTTTCGCCCGGGAGCAATATTTTTGACCGGGCATGAAATTTTCGCTCGAGGTCGGCCACGATTTTTTCGCACAGCCGCGATTGTTTCGTCCAGGCCTTATTATTTTTGCCCAAATGTATTTTTTTCGCGTCCGGGTGAAAATATCTCGCCCGGGAGAGAAATTCGCCTCGAGCGAAAAATTTGCGCCCAAACGAAAAAATCGCGCTCGAGCGAAAAAATCGCGCCCGGGAGATAAAATCGCGTTCGGGCAAAAAATTCGCGGTTGTGTGAAAAAATTGCGCCCGAGCGAAAAAAACGTGCCTATGCGAAAAAATGTGACTGGGCGAAAAAATTCGCTCGAGCGAAAAAAGTCTCCAGGGTGAAAAAACTTGCGTGGGTGAAAAAATCGCCAGGGCAAACAAACTGCGCCTGGGCGAAAAAAATAACCGCCGAGTGAAAAGTTCGCGCCTAAGCGTAAAGTGCACGCCTAGGAGAAAAGTGCGTGCCCGGGCAGAAAAGTGCGCGCCCATGGGGAAAAGCGCGCGCCCGGGCAGAAAAGTGCGCTCCCGGGCAGAAAAGTGCGCGCTCGGGCGGAAAAGTGAGTGCCCAGGCAAAAATTACGTGCTCGGGCAGAAAAATTCATGCCCAGGCAGAAAAATGCGTGCATGGGTGAAAAAAATGAGCTTTCGGGCAGAAAAATGCGCGCCCAGGCGGAAAAATGCGCATCCGAGCGGGAAAATGCGAGTCCGAGCGAAAAATGTGAGCTCGAACCAAAAATGCATGCTCGGATAAAAAATTCTAATATGCAGCAGAACAGTGGAATTACTAATTCCAATTACTTTGATAGAATTCCGGCATTCAGTCGAACAATAGAAATTGAATTGACTAGAAGTCAATTCCAATTTTTACATTTCAATTACTGTGAAACGAATGGAGCCTAAAAGCACTATAATTGCCGCCCCTTTCATTCCTATCATCTCCTGCCTTTCACGATACCGCCCCCCAATTTTTTGATGTTCCTGTGCCCACGACTTCCTTTTACCTCCATTCGATGACCATTTTGCCGGCCAACGCTGTCGGTTTCGTCGGACGTCACCCTCCTCCACCATTCTTGATCCCATTCGCCCATTTCACCAGAAATTTTTTGTGTTCATGTTTCTGCGACCTCGAGCACACCTCCGTTCGCCGCCTATTTTGCCGGACAATGCTAGCTTTCGCCACCAGGAAGCTGATATTGGTTATGCCGGCAAGCCGAGGCCAAAAAGGACTCCCTATTTCTGCTTGCATTTCCCTTCTACTATTATCCCGAATTTGAGTTTCTTTTGTGCTATGATTTTAGGGTTTCATTCCATTTTTCCTAGTTATTAGGGATTTAATTTTATGTTGTCTTAATTTGTGGATTCATTGTAAGATGTTTTTTTATTATTAATGAGGATTTCATTGTTAGGGTTCTATAACTATTACGGGTCGCCCGATTTTCCTTCGGTTCAGAGATTCGTGTTACCTTAGCTCTAAGTCGGATCCGGCCCAAACTATCAAGTGAAAACCAAGCAGCAATGACATGAGACTTTTTTAACGTGAAAAATCGGGAAAGGGTGAAAAACAACGTGACTAGATCTATGAATGGCCAAAATCCACTATTTTCTTTTGTTTACATGTGTTTGAAGTTTCTCGGAGGGTGGCAGACCATCTTTCCATTATAAGTTTTGAATACAAGTAAAGGAGGAAAAAGCTAAGTTCATGGAGCCCCCAAAGATGTCCACGAGAGTGTTCCTAGTGCCTTCTTCTGGGCTCACTAAAGCGTCCAAGTGAGCGTTGGGCGGATTGGAGAAGGAGCAGAGCGAATTCTGAGGAAATGAACAATCTAAGTCCCACATTCTCGTCGAAAAACCTCAGAAAACCTCAGAGCTCTCTCTAGCCTCTAGCCTTGTTTGCCTTCAAATGAAGGCCTGATCTATTTCTTCCAGGAGCATGGTTCTGAGGTTTTTCTCGGTGGGGATGATGAGGATCATAGGGCTGATCTATTTCTTCCAGGAGCATGGTTCTCTCCTATTTGTCCAACTATTCTGCGAGCGGTGTGATGTAACACGCAAATTTTACCTCGTGTTTGGAATGATGGGAGTGTTGGGACAAGTGGTAGCAGGAAAGCTAATGCGTGGCGGTAGCCCTTTCCCCTTGACCAAATGACATAGGCACTGCCATCGTGATAGTTGTCATATCATTGTGATAGCTCTCATATCATCATGAAGATATACCGTGTCGCTTAATAGTGTATAAGTTTTCCTAGATCTAACCC
The DNA here is from genome assembly GCA_039513925.1 of Platanthera zijinensis. Taxonomy (NCBI): domain Eukaryota; kingdom Viridiplantae; phylum Streptophyta; class Magnoliopsida; order Asparagales; family Orchidaceae; genus Platanthera; species Platanthera zijinensis. Next base: position 218,910,315 of record CM077079.1, read on the forward strand.
CGACGGTAGCGCTACTACCAGGTGATAGTGTGTAATTGTGTTTATTAGAATGGCATCATGTCAACTAGTGTGTCATCGAGATGACTCGACGACATGTGTGGGTGGTGTCACAACCCGCATTTTTCTCACTATTTATTAAATCAGAGTAAGAGAAAATCTACGCGCTGTGATGCCACGTCGAGCAGGGGATAACTGCCGACGTTCAGGCGACACTCCAAATCCTTTCAAATCATGACTTATTTGATTATAAAAAACTTGATTTATTTATTGGCCGTATCCCTCGGCTCAGTGGACCAAAGAGTCCACGGTTTCAAAACTGATTTTTATACGTAGCGGAAGATACTTCATTTACGTCAACATCCTAAATGAGCGCATAAGTGATCCCGAAGGGCCCTTACGCTGAACCAAAACTCTAGTTTTAATTTATACATATATAGGAAAATCATTTGTTATACGTAATTATGAAAGTACGTTAATTGAGTTCTTTTTAGAAATCATGCTGATCATATGCTTATACATAATATAGTTTTACTTTTAGCTTTTAAAGTAACTAGCAACCTAGCATAAAACTTCCCAGAGCAAATAGACTATCTCCCAGAAAGGGTAGCAGTAAGAAGAAAACATATCTAGTACAAAAAGGTAAAACTACCAGGGGCGCCAACAGCTGACACGAACCCACTGGCAAGTATGTATGTCTGTAGAAAGTGCAGTAAAACTACCTCACAATGACTCAAGAGAGTCTCAACAGGCAACAAAAGGACCTCCAACAGCACCACAGCAACAGCCACCTACTGGCTACCGCCCAGAACCTGAGGCGTTCAGAAGAAAAATAGAACACCTCAGAGCAAGGAATGCAAGTGCTAAAAAGGAAAGTAAGGTAAAAGCAGGTAAAATAAGGTAAAGAGAGTACAAACAAGAGTAAAAACAACAATGCCCAAGGAAGGGCGAAAAACAAACCTGCACCAAGTGCGGGTAAACAGCAACTACTCTGCCTAAAAACCTGCAGAGTCAACATGGCCATGATGCCAAAAAAAATGCTGCAACACCTACGGAAGAAACGCCTAACATCCTAAATTATGAGAGGCGGCAGTAGCAAAAACAAGAAACTTGGAATTAGGTTGAAAGCGTTCCAAATCGCCCAACCACTAATTCCGAGTCAACAAATTGCTCAAGGGTTGACACGTGAAGGCACAAAAGACCCATCACTCACTTGCCCAGAAAACTACTCGGGTCAAGGTAAAGAGTGTGGTCAAGGCTACATCACGCCACACAACCCCTAAAAGAGCCATCCACCACCACTACTGACCACAACCCACGATTCGGCCTTCGAAAGGTAACAGCCGACAAGGGACTCTCGATACACGAGCAAAACACTCGGGGAGAAATCAACGCTAAGGGATTAGTCGTTGCGATTACGCAACGCCGCTGCGAGTGAGTACACTCACTCGATTCTAAGCCTAGCGTACGAGCACCGACATCGGGTCGCACGATTACTAGACGCACGACCATAGGCCGTGCGTGCACAATCACACCTAAACGCCTCAAAATAAGGCAAATAAAATCCTAAAACTCCTAAACATAAACATAGACCTAAACATAAACCCATCTCCACGCTAACCCACACCTACGCTAAACACCTACCGCGACGCCGTTCTAAAACGGGAATCTACTAGCGGGAGGGTAAAAGCCTAATTTCTAACGCGGTTACCGGAAGGGGATAAGGGTTAGGGTTCCGATTCATCAACAAATCTAACATGCGATATACGAAATTAACAAGGAATTGAGAGACAAAAGTAGGCCAAATGGCGAAAAGGAGAGAAGCACTTGCCTTGCTAAATCACCAAAAATTTCGCCAGCACAACGGCGCTATGGCGGACGCCCAAAAATTCCGGAAGCTCCCAAAATTCACCAAAACCACCAAAGCAACCTAAGATCGCATTCTAAACAAGAAAGGAGAACAATAAATTCCAAAACAACGAAAAATCCAAAACGAATCCAAATGAAAAACATGGAGGAATGACGAATAGACTACCTCGGCTCGAAGCTCTCGGCGAGGGGAGCGCGGATCCGGGCTCGGATCGGAAGGAGGGGGCCGGGGCGGCCGGCGGCGGGCGGCGGAAGAGGGGTCGGCTAGGTCGCCGTTTCCGCTCGGTCGGGCTCGTACAGGGAGAACAAAAAGTAAAAGGGGGGGGGGGGGGGGGGGGCGGCTGCTAGCTCACGGGTGAGAGGAGGGAGGGTTAATATAAAACCTAAATGCTAATCCTAATATTAGTTAATACCTAATATATCATAATATATACTATAATATAAAACCTATTAAGCAATATAACTTATATACTAATATAATTACTAACTAACTTAACCCAATAACCCACTAACACACATAAGTATATACATACCAACACCCATAATATACTAATAAAACATAAACACGCCTAAAAACACGCGCTCGCGCACACATACTCAACCCCGCGCGCACGCACACGCGCGCACGAGCACGTACAAAAAAATACCGGCACGCACGCGCAATTATAATTAACCTCACACGTACAACACGCACACCAAACAATAAACCACACCGGCTCGCACGAGTCGCGCGCCACGCGACACATGCGCCAAGAGACATGCCGTCATAGAAAAATGACGACTCGCGCAAATTAACTACCGCCAAAACGACGCGAAAACGCGACGTCTTCGGATTTCGACCAAAATCGCACCGTAGCTAAAAACCCGGGCTACGAGAACAACGGCGAAGTCAAAAACGACTTCCGACGAACAAAACTCGAGCTAACCTCGCCCGAAGCCAAACACGAGAATTCCCTGAAAGGCTCAACCGGGTCTCCAAAACAGACACCGGCTAGCTGGGGAAACCCGCAAACAGGCTAAACCTCTAAGAACACCTAACGAGGTACTCTAACAACGGCTCGAGACGGAAAACGTCAACGTAACGCCGAAAAAGGATTTAAATAAATCGACGAAAATTCGGGGGCGTTACAGTCACTCCCCCTAACAAAAAGTTTCGACCCGAAACTTTGCGAAAACTACTCCTACAACAGAAGGAAAGAAACCAACTACTAGAGAGGGAACGTACCCGACAACTCAGGGGAACAAATGAGGGTGAGCCTCCCTCATAGCCGAATCTAGCTCCCAAGTCGCGCTCTCCAAATCCTGATTCTTCCAAAGAACCTTTACCATAGGAATAGACTTCGTCCGCAACACTCGAGCTTGAGCTTCCAAAATGCGGACCGGCACCTCGACATACGAGAGGTTGGGCTCCAACTGGGGCACAGCGTCCAAGACTTGCCCACTGCTCCGCACGCACTTCCGCAACTGGCTCACATGAAAGACATTATGAACCCCCGGGAAGCTAGCTGGCAGATCCAGCCTATAAGCAGCCACACCAATACGCTCCAAAATCCTGAACGGGCCCACAAATCTCGGATCCAACTTCCGATTCTTGCCAAACCTCTTCACTCCTACCATCGGAGATACCTTCAAGAAGACCAAATCATCCACTGAAAATTCTAAATCGGACCTACGCCGATTGGCGTTCTTCTCATACCTCTCCTGAGCAACTCGAAGCTTCTCCCGAATAAGTTTCACGGAAACCTCCATCTCTTCGAGTGCATCAGGACCCAAAACAGGCCTCTCACCGGCCTCGGCCCAAAACAAAGGGGTTCTGCAGCGCCTCCCATACAACGCCTCGAAGGGAGCCATCTGTAGACTCTCTTGGTAGCTGTTGTTGTAGGCAAATTCCATGAGCCGCAAACGCTCATCCCATGCACCTCCATGATCGAGAATATAGCACCGGATCATATCCTCCACAATCTGATTCACACGCTCGGTCTGCCCGTTGGTCTGCGGATGGTAAGCTGTGGAATACCTCAAATCAGTGCCCAAACCCTCCTGCAAACTCCTCCAGAAACGCGATGTAAACCGAGAGTCTCGATCTGAAACGATGCTAACTGGAACGCCGTGCAATCTGACGACCTCATCCAAATACAACTCAGCAATCTTCTTCATCGAGTAATCGATCTTATAAGGTACGAAGTGCGCACACTTCGTCAATCGGTCCACGATCACCCAAACAGAATCAAACCCCCTCGGAGATCTCGGTAAGCCTGTAATGAAATCCATCGAGATGCTTTCCCACTTCCAAGTCGGGATCTCCAAAGGTGCCAATTTGCCACCAGGCCTCCCATGGTCGGCCTTCACCCGCCTGCAAGTGAAACACTCCGAGACAAAACGAGCTATATCACCCTTCATCCCATACCACCAGGCGATCTGCTTCAGATCATGGTACATCTTCGTAGATCCCGGGTGGTAGGAAACACTGGATCCGTGAGCCTCTTTGCAAACCAATACTCTGATGTCTCCAACTGCGGGGATGCAAAACCTGCCGCGGTACTTCAAAGTACCCGCCTCGTCGATGGAGAAATCTGGCAACTCTCCCCTCTCAGCTCTGAGGTACAAGTGCAACAAATCCGGATCCTCTTTCTGATGCAATCTGGTGAGAGAAATCCATGACGGCTCTGCCACTACCAAACTGCTCTGCAACTCACAGCGTCCTGCGGTGATATCCATCAATAGAAACTCCTCCACTAAACGATCCGCGGTGAGATTGAAGACTTTCCCCGTCTTCCGGCTCAAGGCGTCGGCCACCACATTGGCCTTGCCCGGATGGTACTGAATCTCAACATCGTAATCAGCAACATACTCAAGCCACCGCCGCTGGCGCAAATTCAGCTCCTTCTGAGTGAACACGTACTTCAGGCTCTTATGATCGGTAAAGATCCTGCACTGGGCCCCATAAAGTAAGTGTCTCCACAGCTTCAGGGCGAAAATCACCGCTGCGAACTCGAGGTCGTGCGTAGGATAGTTCCGCTCATGAATCTTCAACTGACGAGACCCATATGCGATCACCTTCCCCTCCTGCATCAACACGCCACCGAGTCCAACGTGCGAGGCATCCACATAAACGTCATAGTCCTGTCCCTCCGCCGGTAAGGTCAACACAGGGGCAGAACATAACCGGCTCTTCAGCTCCAGAAAGGCCTCCTCGCACTTATCACTCCAAACGAACGCCGCATGCTTCTGCGTCAGCTTTGTCAAGGGCGCTGCCAAGGTAGAAAAGCCCTCGACGAATCTCCTATAATAGCCGGCCAACCCCAAGAAGCTCCTGATCTCCTTGGGTGTGCTCGGCCTACTCCAATCCATCACTGCAGAGATCTTCTCCGGGTCCACTGAAATACCATCTTTGTTCACCACATGACCCAGGAAGGAAACCTGAGGCAACCAGAACTCGCACTTGCTCAGCTTGGCATACAACTGATGATCCCTCAAGGCGGATAACACCAACCGCAAATGCTGATCATGCTCCGCCGCATTCCGAGAATAAATCAAAACGTCGTCAATGAACACGACGACAAACTTGTCCAGAAAGTCCTTGAACACCCGGTTCATCATGTCCATAAATGCTGAAGGCGCATTGGTCAGCCCAAAAGACATGACCAGGAACTCGAAATGACCATGCCTCGATCGGAAAGCCGTCCGTGGAACATCCGACTCTCGGATCCTAAGCTGATGGTAACCCGAACGGAGGTCTATCTTCGAAAATACTGAACTGCCACGCAACTGATCAAATAAGTCGTCGATTCTGGGCAGTGGATACCTGTTCTTGACGGTGACTTTGTTCAACTCTCTATAGTCGATACAAAGGCGCATCGAACCATCCTTCTTCTTCACGAAGAGAACCGGAGCACCCCAGGGCGACGAGCTTTGCCTTATGAAGCCCTTCTCCAATAACTCATCAAGCTGAGTACGAAGCTCCTCCAGCTCTCGCGGGGCCATCCGATACGGCGCCTTGGCAATCGGACGCGTACCAGGCTCCAAATCAATCACGAACTCCACATCCCTGTCTGGAGGAAGACCGGGAAGATCGCTAGGAAACACGTCAGGAAACTCTCGCGCAACCGGAATCTCATCCAAAAGCGGCACACTGCTAACAGTCCCCAACACTGAGACTAGACAAGCAAAACTACCAGCAGGAAAAACCCTCTGAGCACATACCGCAGAAATCGCCGGAGAGTCCCGACGCGAATCACCGAAAACACTCCCGGGCTGACCGCTGTCCTTCCTGAAATCCAAGCGCTTTCCCCTGCACTGAATCACTGCATCATATCGGGACAACCAGTCCATACCCAGGATGACATCGAAATCCTCTAAGTCCAACACCTTCAGATCAGCCCTGGCCAGATAATCCCCCAACAAAATAGGGCAGTCCAGAATGCCCTGATCTGATATCACGGATTCACCCGAGGGGAACTTGACGCTAAAGACACCACCAACACGATCAACAACCCACTGGCACCGCTCGACAAAGGCCCTAGCCACAAAAGAGTGGGTAGCACCTGAGTCAAACAGAACGCGGGCCCAGCGGTTCCTTACCTTAAATTTCCCTATACACAAACAAAACCATAAACGCACAAGCAATAAACAAAACAATAGCAACACTAAAACTGCTACAAAAGAGAAAGCCAAGCGAGGGGGGGGTTACTTGAAATGACCTGCGTCGAAGTCTCAGCCTCCGCTGAAGATACCACATTCAGCTTCCCTTTACCCTTGTCCACCGGCTGAGGCGGAGGTAAAGCCTGGAGCGGAACGGCATGAAGAGCGGACTGAACCTGAGGGCACCTCGACTTAATATGGCCCTTCTGGCCACACTGGTAGCAAACACGATCCTTGGACCAGCACTGAGCAGCCTCGTGACCGGGTCGCTTGCAGACAGGACAAGGAACATCCCTCCTAGGAGCACCCTGGATGGCATGCACATGCTCCTTCTTCTGGACCCTTGCCCTCTTGAAGCACCTCTCAGCTGGGTGGCCCGGATGGCCACAGAAACTGCACACTACCTTGCTCTTCTTCTCAGAAGCAGCACCAAGAACCTGGGGACCCTTTTCCTCAACTGACCTCCTCTTCTCGCTTCTCGCCTGCTGTCCGCGCTGCTTCGCGTTCTCGATAGCCTCTACCTTCAAAGCGGCCTCAACTGCTCCCGCATAAGTAACTGCGCCATGAGCAACCGCAAGCTGCTGGACATCGCTCCTGAGGCCACCCAGAAAACGCTTTGCTCTGTCCTCCTCAGTAGCCACCAAACTCGGAGCAAATCGACTGAGTTTGCTAAACTCAATCTCGTACTCGTTGATGGTGAGCTGACGCTGCTTCAGATGGAGAAAGTTGTTCATCAACCGGTCTCGCTCTACTGACGGTAGAAACTTCCTCATCAGCAACTCCTTGAAAGAACTCCAGGAACATTCTCCGACCATGCCTTCCTTCTCTCTTAACCACCAGGTCTTTGCCAAACCCTTCAGCTGATAAACGCCCAGCATCACCTTCTGATCATCTGAGATACCTGAATAGTGAAGCATCTCCTCCATAGTGATCAGCCAGTCGTCCAATACCATGAAATCCGCCTTCCCATCGTACGTGGGAGGGCTCAGCCTCTGGAACTGGGAGATGAAAGCCATCCCGGGGGGCACCACCACTGGGGGCACGAGAGGAGCAGGGGGGGCAGGAGGGGCTAGGACAGCTGTTCCCACTGCGGGGTCCTGAACTCCCGGAGTCTGACCCGCCGCTCCGGATAAAAAGGACTGCATCTGGGCCTGCAACTCCACCACCTGCCTTGATAAGGCCTCGTTACTCTGCCTCAGGCTTTCCACCAACGCATCACTTTGAGCACCGGAGGACTCACCCTCAGACTGGGGAGTCGACCTCGTCACTCTACGCTTCGGCGGCATACTATAAGGAAAATTAAAACATAACAAACGATTAGAACTTCGCTAAACTCCTAGGATTAGACAAAAGGTACAGACAATACATACATAAATATGATCTTCTACTGCTATATTTGCTCTGAGATTTTATTTTATTTAATACAAAAGGAATGATATGCTTAGCCTAAGATGGTTCACCACCATCACACTAACTCTTGTGCCTAGATCGGGAATGCATGAATTTATATTCTTTTTGACTCAAAAATTATGTGTGTACACATGTCATCCTGCAAATCTTTAGCTCGGCGCGTTGTGCTTATGCAATGATATGTTATGCATGATTGTGCTATGCATTCTAAAAAAAAGGCCCTAATGCATGATATGAGCGGCGTACACATGAAAATGTTATGCATCCCATACTACATAACATTTCCATGCAACGAAAAAGAAACGTGCTAGTCGCAGTCATGTGGTGAGGTTATGCATCCCATACTACATAACCCTCACATGTAGCCCCTATGGTGGATCCATATACGAACACATATTATGCATCCCATACTACATAATATGCCCCGTATACTTCATGTTATGCTATGAGTGTAGTGTTCGTGCTTTTGCCAAGACGTGCTGATGACATGTCGGTGTGTGTATGATATGACTCTAAACATCTAACACAAACAAAGGAAGGTTGCCCGACCAATTGTCAAGCAACCTCCCTCTGATACCAACTGTCACAACCCGCATTTTTCTCACTATTTATTAAATCAGAGTAAGAGAAAATCTACGCGCTGTGATGCCACGTCGAGCAGGGGATAACTGCCGACGTTCAGGCGACACTCCAAATCCTTTCAAATCATGACTTATTTGATTATAAAAAACTTGATTTATTTATTGGCCGTATCCCTCGGCTCAGTGGACCAAAGAGTCCACGGTTTCAAAACTGATTTTTATACGTAGCGGAAGATACTTCATTTACGTCAACATCCTAAATGAGCGCATAAGTGATCCCGAAGGGCCCTTACGCTGAACCAAAACTCTAGTTTTAATTTATACATATATAGGAAAATCATTTGTTATACGTAATTATGAAAGTACGTTAATTGAGTTCTTTTTAGAAATCATGCTGATCATATGCTTATACATAATATAGTTTTACTTTTAGCTTTTAAAGTAACTAGCAACCTAGCATAAAACTTCCCAGAGCAAATAGACTATCTCCCAGAAAGGGTAGCAGTAAGAAGAAAACATATCTAGTACAAAAAGGTAAAACTACCAGGGGCGCCAACAGCTGACACGAACCCACTGGCAAGTATGTATGTCTGTAGAAAGTGCAGTAAAACTACCTCACAATGACTCAAGAGAGTCTCAACAGGCAACAAAAGGACCTCCAACAGCACCACAGCAACAGCCACCTACTGGCTACCGCCCAGAACCTGAGGCGTTCAGAAGAAAAATAGAACACCTCAGAGCAAGGAATGCAAGTGCTAAAAAGGAAAGTAAGGTAAAAGCAGGTAAAATAAGGTAAAGAGAGTACAAACAAGAGTAAAAACAACAATGCCCAAGGAAGGGCGAAAAACAAACCTGCACCAAGTGCGGGTAAACAGCAACTACTCTGCCTAAAAACCTGCAGAGTCAACATGGCCATGATGCCAAAAAAAATGCTGCAACACCTACGGAAGAAACGCCTAACATCCTAAATTGTGAGAGGCGGCAGTAGCAAAAACAAGAAACTTGGAATTAGGTTGAAAGCGTTCCAAATCGCCCAACCACTAATTCCGAGTCAACAAATTGCTCAAGGGTTGACACGTGAAGGCACAAAAGACCCATCACTCACTTGCCCAGAAAACTACTCGGGTCAAGGTAAAGAGTGTGGTCAAGGCTACATCACGCCACACAACCCCTAAAAGAGCCATCCACCACCACTACTGACCACAACCCACGATTCGGCCTTCGAAAGGTAACAGCCGACAAGGGACTCTCGATACACGAGCAAAACACTCGGGGAGAAATCAACGCTAAGGGATTAGTCGTTGCGATTACGCAACGCCGCTGCGAGTGAGTACACTCACTCGATTCTAAGCCTAGCGTACGAGCACCGACATCGGGTCGCACGATTACTAGACGCACGACCATAGGCCGTGCGTGCACAATCACACCTAAACGCCTCAAAATAAGGCAAATAAAATCCTAAAACTCCTAAACATAAACATAGACCTAAACATAAACCCATCTCCACGCTAACCCACACCTACGCTAAACACCTACCGCGACGCCGTTCTAAAACGGGAATCTACTAGCGGGAGGGTAAAAGCCTAATTTCTAACGCGGTTACCGGAAGGGGATAAGGGTTAGGGTTCCGATTCATCAACAAATCTAACATGCGATATACGAAATTAACAAGGAATTGAGAGACAAAAGTAGGCCAAATGGCGAAAAGGAGAGAAGCACTTGCCTTGCTAAATCACCAAAAATTTCGCCAGCACAACGGCGCTATGGCGGACGCCCAAAAATTCCGGAAGCTCCCAAAATTCACCAAAACCACCAAAGCAACCTAAGATCGCATTCTAAACAAGAAAGGAGAACAATAAATTCCAAAACAACGAAAAATCCAAAACGAATCCAAATGAAAAACATGGAGGAATGACGAATAGACTACCTCGGCTCGAAGCTCTCGGCGAGGGGAGCGCGGATCCGGGCTCGGATCGGAAGGAGGGGGCCGGGGCGGCCGGCGGCGGGCGGCGGAAGAGGGGTCGGCTAGGTCGCCGTTTCCGCTCGGTCGGGCTCGTACAGGGAGAACAAAAAGTAAAAGGGGGGGGGGGGGGGGGGGCGGCTGCTAGCTCACGGGTGAGAGGAGGGAGGGTTAATATAAAACCTAAATGCTAATCCTAATATTAGTTAATACCTAATATATCATAATATATACTATAATATAAAACCTATTAAGCAATATAACTTATATACTAATATAATTACTAACTAACTTAACCCAATAACCCACTAACACACATAAGTATATACATACCAACACCCATAATATACTAATAAAACATAAACACGCCTAAAAACACGCGCTCGCGCACACATACTCAACCCCGCGCGCACGCACACGCGCGCACGAGCACGTACAAAAAAATACCGGCACGCACGCGCAATTATAATTAACCTCACACGTACAACACGCACACCAAACAATAAACCACACCGGCTCGCACGAGTCGCGCGCCACGCGACACATGCGCCAAGAGACATGCCGTCATAGAAAAATGACGACTCGCGCAAATTAACTACCGCCAAAACGACGCGAAAACGCGACGTCTTCGGATTTCGACCAAAATCGCACCGTAGCTAAAAACCCGGGCTACGAGAACAACGGCGAAGTCAAAAACGACTTCCGACGAACAAAACTCGAGCTAACCTCGCCCGAAGCCAAACACGAGAATTCCCTGAAAGGCTCAACCGGGTCTCCAAAACAGACACCGGCTAGCTGGGGAAACCCGCAAACAGGCTAAACCTCTAAGAACACCTAACGAGGTACTCTAACAACGGCTCGAGATGGAAAACGTCAACGTAACGCCGAAAAAGGATTTAAATAAATCGACGAAAATTCGGGGGCGTTACAGGTGGGGTCTTAGCAGGAGTTCTCGGCCTTAGGTTTGCGTGCCTTTGGGGAAATGAGAGTACCCATTTGATCGATGTGTTGTGATGATATGTTAGAATCATACACGCTTTAGGGTGCCTTGGGTGAAACTTAGGTTTGCATACATGCTGCATTGGTAGGCCCTATTTTATTTATCTACTTAGCATAAAAACGTGAATGATGCTTGTGACACCATTATTTATTTGTTTATATATTGTTTCATGTTTTATTACATTTTTATACAAAGTGATGGTCTGTAGGCTGATAGAGTTCCCTGAGTCCACTAGGGATGACCGAGAGGAGGGATGTTGTTACACTATTTGTGGTCATCCATAACTGACCAGTTTTATATCATGTTTGTTGGGTTGGTTGTAGGGAAAACATAGAGATGAATCAGGCTCGCCGACCAAAAAGGCCTAAGCTTCATGAAGTGTACCTCCTTATATTGTTCATGTTTTATTGCATACTATGTTTCCTTTACCTTGTGACCGACTTCAATGTCGAGGTAGCCTAGGGTGTTTTTATATTTAGCTATGTATGATGTATTGGATGTTGATTTGGACACTTTGGTGATGTAAGGCTATAAGGCTAATTGAATCCTATATTATGATGGACAACTTATAGTCTTGATTTTGTGTTTTCGTTGTTTTATGTTCTGAGTTTTGGGATGAGTAGTATTTTTATATACCAAGCTTGTGATGTCTATATGTTGTGGGGTCTCGGCCAGACCCATATTATATGGTTATTTTAGGAGAAATATTACAATTTGGTATCTGAGTTAGGTTAGTGTCCAGGTTAGGGTTAAGTGTCTGATAGTGATCGATTTAGTGTAATCAGACAGTATAAGGAAGTTGTCAACATAGGAGTATTTTGCCGGGCCATGATTGTCCTTGTATTTAAGTTTGTGAATAAAAATTTATTCATTTGTTACCTTTCTTATGCTAGGGTAGGAGCGATAATGCAGGGAATTCGAGGCAATAAGAGGAGCCTACGACAAGCAATGCTACTGCCCCTGGCCTCATGAGTATGGCTATGACCCTAATGGATTTCTACCGCCTGCTAGCAGAGGAAATGGTGGATACCCAAGCTATAGCAGTGCCATAGGTGCGATGCCTGCTGTGTAGGTTATAACTCATATTCCTTGAGGTACGGCACCTATTACACTTGAGAGAGAGGCCAGACTTGTAGAGCCGTTAGCTGAGAAAGCGGCTGTTTGGCAGGGAGATCGTTAGATGAAGTACTTTCTGAGATTACATCCTCCAATGTTCAAGGGAGTCATCCCTTCTACTGATGCCAATGAATGGTTGGCGAGGAAATATGAGCTCTTGAATGCGACAAAAAGACCCTAGAGGACAAGCAGTCCCAATTTGTGGCCTTCATGTCAGAAGGTGATGCAAAGTTGTAGTGGGTGAGTCAGAGTGGTCGTCAATTCCCTAGATGCACCCCGTCCATGAATGAGTTTGCGAGCTCTTTCTTGAAGCAGTATATCCCCTCTTCGACAAGGTTATCTCTTTAGAGGTAATTTCTGCATTTAGTGCAGTGCGATAGGATTGTAGATTAGTACCTACAAGAGTTTACTTGATTAGATTGTTATGTGAGGATGACCATGACGGATGAGGAGAGGGATAACCTCTTCTATCATAGGTTGAGAGAGAACCTAAGGCTACCACTCATAGCCCTAAAGAATGTGAGTTTCAATGAGTTGGTTGAAGCTACTAGGACATGAGAGAGTGACATTGAGAGAACCCAATGCCGTATGGGTCTTGCTGTAAAGCAGGGAGAGGATAAGTATTCTTAGTCTTAATAGAAGTCTGAAGGGAGTCAGTGGAAGAAGAATCCTTGTCTCTTCAGGATTGGAGAGAAGAGCGGTGCTACGACGGGAGAATTCTGTTTTAAATAACCATTGATGTGCTTTAAGTGTGGCAAACAGGGCCACAACATTCAGGATTGTAGTGAGGGTAGTTTTGAGCCAGAGTAGAGGCAGGAGCAGTCGGTATGTATCGACCCCAGTTATGTAGAGAAGGGGAAAGCGGTGGAGTCAATTGCTTCTCATTTTCCTCCAGTTTTACCTAAAGCTTATAGGCTTGGGAAGCAAGAAGCGATTCGTCAGCCTGATGTGGTGACATGTACAAAAAGCTTAAGTTTCGTTTGATAGCTAAAACTATTTGGGACCTTTCATGTTTGTTTTATGCTTGTGAGATTTCGTGTTAATTTTTGGTTTCCCCTCCAGAGTGTTATTCTATGCGAGAGCATCACACTCTTTTCTCGCAAAAATCTTTATCTAGTGAATTGGAATTGAGCCCATTGAGGTGGATGCGAAGCTCAGTGCTCGCATGCCAAATGGGTTCTTCTTGGCTACCAAGAAGAAATGACTCATTAGTTTGAGAATATGCGTAGTTGACTTCGTGTTGGTAGCGACAATCCTACCGCTAGCCAAGTTTAACGTGATCTTGGCTATATACTAGGCTTGCACAACAGTGGACTAGTATTAACTACCTAATGATGGTGGTGACCCTAAGGAGCAAGGGAAAAGTGGAGGTCAAGTTCGAGGGCCTTAGTAGAGTGACCTACTCCCTGATTTTGTCTGCACAGATGGTGCGGGCGATGAACCAGGGAGGAGTAGCGTTTGTAACTTTATTGGAGGTTTACTCCATGAAGTTGGCAATTAGATATGTGTCGGTGGTTGTGACAACCAATATTTATGTAGACAGGAAAAGAGGTTACCGCGCTGCGGTAGGCTGGTACCGTGCCGCGGTAACGCCAGGCGTCGAGAGTGTTGAGTGAGGTGAGGTGGCTCAATGCCTTGACTACCACGCGGTGGTAGATTGTTATCGCGCGGAGTTAGCCATTTTTTGGCTGATCTCTCGGGAAGTTATCGCCCGACGGTAGTGATACCGCAGGAATTAGCCGAGCGATAACTTCCTGAGAGCTCGACCAAAAAATGCTTAATACTGCGCGATAACAATCTACCGCCGCACGGTAGTCTTGGCATTGAGTCACCTCGCCTCACTCAACACTCTTGACGCCTGGCATTACCGCGGTGCGGTACCAGCCTACCTCCATACGGTAACATCTTTTCCTGCCTATATAAATTTGGGATGTTACAGTGGTAGCGGAGTTCGAGGATGTATGCCATGAGGAACTTTTGGGAGCACCTCTACAGCGTGGGATTGACTTCATGATAGAATTGGTACCATGAGCAAGACTGGTGTCACATCCTGCTCCATTTAGGATGACACCGAATGAGCTGGCCAAGATTAATGTTCAGTTGCAGGAGTTATTGGATCAGGGGTACATTAGTACCAGCTCTTCACCGTGTAGTTCCTCATTACTGTTTATAAAGAAGAAAGATGGTAGCATGGAGTTGTGCATAGACTACCATGAGCTAGCTGACCATCAAGAATAAGTATCCGATTCTATGGATAGATGACATGTTCGACCAGTTGGTAGGGTCTGTGGTGTACTCCAAGTTGGACCTAAAGTCGGGATATTTCCAGTTGCATATCCGAGAGTACATTCCCAAGACATCATTTGGGACGAGATATGATCACTTTGAGTTATCGGTGATGTCATTCAGTTTGACAAACATGCCATCAATTTTCATGGATTTGATGAACATAGTTTTTTGACAATACTTGGATTTGTTTGCGGCGGTGTTCATTGATGACATGCTAGTGTATTCCAAGTCTAAGGCGGAGTATGAGACTCACTTGAGAGTGGTCTTGTAGATTCGTAGGGAGAACCAACTTTATCGGATGTTTTCAAACTGCGAGTTTTGTATTGAGAGAGTGTCATTTTTGGGCCATATGATTTGTGGAGATGGGGTGGTGGTAGATCCGGTGAAAGTTATAGATATTAGAGATTGACCTGTTCTGAGAACCGCGGCTGTGGTCAGGAGTTTCTTTGGATTAGCTGGGTAATATAGAAGGTTTGTGGAGAATTTCTCGTGGATAACATCGCTCCTCACCTCTCTTACTCACAAGGATCATAGCTTCGTGTGGACGTCAGAGTGTGCCTGAGTAGTCGAGACTTTGAAGGAAGGGTTACTGTCTACTCTGATCCAAAGCTTTCCTAGTGAAACTGAAGGATTTTTGATTTTCAGGGATGTGTTAGGTTGTGGGTTAGGTTGCATTCTTGTGCAATGCATCAATGTGATAACCTTTGGTTCTAGACACCTGAGGCCTCATGAGAGGAATTACTCTGTCCATGATGTAGAGCTGGCAACAGAAATTTTGGAGTTGAAGTTGTGGCAGTACTATATGTATGGCGCATGGGTGGAGATCTTCACGAATCATAAAAGGCGGAAGTATCTCTTGGATAAAAAATATCTGAACATGAGGCAATGTAAGTGGGTCGAGTTCCTTAGGGACTACGATGTGGTGATTCAATATACGCTAGGTAGGGCCAATGTGGTGGCCGATGCTTTAAGTAAAAAATATTCTGGGAAAGGGAACCAGATTGAAGCACATGTCCAGTGGTTGGTGCGAGACTTTGAGCCTCTTTGCATTGTTTGTGTGGCTAGGGTTAGTCTAGCATGACTCAGTTGAATTTGATAAAATTATAGTGCGACTTGACTGATCATATGTAGAAGTCAACTAGAGTAGATGTAGAGTTTCAACCATTAGTGATAGAGGCTCAAAAAGAAAGAGGTGGTGCCTGGGAGATGATCGATGGAATCTTAAAAATGATGGAAGGGTGTGTGTACTGCAGTTTGGCAAGCTCCGCGAGGAGTTGATGTTTGAGGCACACTTTACAAAGTACTTCATTCATCCAGACAGTACGAAGATGTACTTGGATTTGAAGAAATACTTTTGGTGGCTGGTATGAAGCGGGATATAGCTTTGTACATGAGCCGATGTCATACTTGTGCCTTAGTGAAGGCCAAGTTCCAATGGTTGGGCGTGTTTTTGAAGCCCTTTCCTATTCCCAAGTGGAAATTTGACGACATGTCCATAGGTTTTATGTATGGTTTGTCTCGATCACCACATGGTAATATTACTATTTGGGTGATTGTAGACTGTCTGACCAATGTGGCTCACTTCATTCTGAATCAAAAGGGTAATAGCCTGGAGAAGCTTGTGGAGCTCTATGTTCGAAAGATAGTTTAGTTGCATGGGATCCCAAAGAGTATTGTTAGTTATCGAGATGGACGGTTTACATCCAAGGACTGGTTGTTAGTGTAGAAAAGTTTAGGTACCAAACTTAAGTTTGGTACAACATTTCATCCATAGACCAATGGTGAAATAGAGAGGACAAGTCATACTTTGCAGGATATGTTGAGAATGTGTGTTCTAGACTTTGACAAAAATGGGAAGACCACCTTTTTATGGTAGAGTTTGTCTATAAAAATAGGTTCATGGCTAGCATTTAGATGGCTTTGTATGAAGCATTGTATGGTAGGCGGTGTCGAACACCGATGTCTTGGATAGAGGCGGGAGACACCCAAATTTTGGGAAAAGAAGCAATGTCAGATGCTTGTGAGTTGGTGTGGATGATTCAAGAGTACATGAATATTGCTAAAGATCGGCAAACAATGTATTTCAATGGGCACCACAAAATGTGGAGTTTGCAGTGAGCGATATATTCTATTTGAAGATCAAGCCATTCAAAGGTATTTCACAAATTCAGTGGCTTAGGAAGCTAAGACAAAGATATTTGTGTCCGTTCAAGGTCACAGAGCGTAAAGCTGAAGCAGCCTATCTGTTGATATTGCCCGAAGAGTTGAGTGGATTACACGATATTTTCCATGTCTCGGTGCTGAGGTAAGCTTTGGTGGAGCAAAATGATACGGCAGAGGAGACGATGATTCCAGTAGTCGAAGATCTGAGGATGATGGTTAGTCTGGTTTCTGTGGAGGATTCAAAAATCTGGCATTTGCAGAATAAAGAGGTCATGCTCATGAAAATACATTGGGACAATTGCGACCGAGACGAACTCTATTCTGAGCACGTGCAAGCGATGCGAGAAGACTTCCCAAAATTATTTTCATGAGGTGTGCTTTGTGTTTTACATCAATTTTAATTTTGAGGACAAAATTCTTTTAATGGGGGTGGGGGTTGGGGGGGGGGGGGGTTGTAAAACCCCAAATTTTACCTTGTGTTTGGACTGTCGGGAGTGCTGGGACAAGTAATAGTAGGAAAACTAATGCACTACAGTAGCTCTTTCCCTTAACCAAACAATATAGGTAATATCATCATGATAGCTGTCATATCACCGCGATAGCTTCGATGAGTAAAATTGCAGTTGTGCGATCCGAATATAATCTGATAAGACAAGTGTGCCCATCATCTTATAATATAGGATAAAGTGTCATATTTTTTCGGGTTTGTTGAGTACATATACTCACACAGAAGTGCTATAATTTTACCGATCGAAAATTGGGTTATGAGTCAGAAAACAAAAACAAGTGATTTAACTAAAGAGAAAATTCAACGGTTAAGAGATTAACACTTGATCTAGAATCTCTTTGTAATAAAATATAATTTCGTAATAGAATAAATTCACAAGCTTCTAATTAACTTACTTAGACCGTGGAGTTTCTTATATCATGATAACACCTATCTCGAGAAATACTACTAACTAACCTTAGGTTGATTGATTAAGACCTCTCAGCTAGTCGACACCCCTGAGCTTGTTTTAAACTATGAACCCTACTATTGGATTTGACTTTAATCTGAAAGAGTTATACCTGTTGGATCGTGAGGCGCCCATGGGGGGGGGTGAATAAGGCTTAACAAAATTTAGCTCTTAATCAAAACTACTTAGTGAAATAATTACATACATTAAAACCAATTTTTCATAACCAAAGATGAACACTTAGAAAATAATAAGAATACAAATGATTATATTTTATTTCATAAGTGTCAAGAACAAAATACAATGAATCTCTATAAAGCTAGAGATCGAGGCTATAAAAAATACAAACTCCTTTTGATTTCGCCGGTCCTTCTACCAAGAACCGGCCAGCTATAGTGTATCTCTCCCTATATCTTGCTACTAGCCTCCCCTAGATCTCACCACGATCTAGTCGCTGCACACAAGGTGGCAAAAACTCCCTAAGTCAAACAAGGACCTAGATGCCACGCACAAGGCGACAATTTTCTCCTAAGCCACGCAAGGTCTTAGACGCCATACACAAGGCGACGATTTCCACTAACGATTACAATGGTGAAATGAAGAATTATAAAGAATAACTTTCAAAATAAAAATTCCCACTGAATGAAGTGTTTAATATGATGACGAATCCTCGCAAAGGTTGCTTGAGATGCCGCATACGTGTCGTCACTTTTTCGCTCTTGAACCTTCTTGGGAAGATTGAATTTTCTAGATGCTGGAGCTCACTGGATAAGTTGCATAGGAAATAACACTTTAGATTATGAAAGTCATTATCTCCACACAAAAATGAGCCAAATTTATACTTTGGAGCTATCCCCGACAATACTTGCTATCACCTACCAGCGATATTATATTTGGCTGGCACGTTCCCATGATTCTAAGGATTCTTTAGGATGATCCGGTTGTGGCCAATTGTGCGCTATTTCCTGGGAGATATCGATATCACCAGGTGATATCATATTTTAACTATATGTCATGGATATCATGCGGTAAATGTCCCGTGAGCTATCGCCTGGTGGTGATACTAGATATCACCAGGCGATATCACCTTAACTTCTCTTCTCAATCCCGAATCCAAGCCCAAATGATTGTAGTATTAGACCTATTATATCTACACACCATAAACACACTATAATTAAACACAAACGAGATTTATTATTAGCAAATCAAGAAGCATGGAACACATGCTCCAACAATCTCCCCCCTTTTGATAATAATAAATCTACTTAAAAAGAAATAATGAATGACCTATAAAGTGTTAGAAAATGTGATGAGCAAGACTAAGCATTTGCATGTGCACAAACTCCGCTTGGATTTTACTCCCCCCCTACATGTGTACTCTCCCAAAATAGAAGCATTCAGAAATGTAATTTTTATTTACTAACCAAGTAGTAATTTAAAGTAAACTTAATGAATAGGTTCTCAGAAAAGTCTCCCCCTTTTGGATTATCAAAAGAAATTTGAGATCGGAATAGGTGATGTAAATAAGAGAAAAAGTAAATGTGAGGGTATATAGTGAATACCGAGAGTGTCCGCGGAAGAAAAATAGGAAAAATCACAAATTGAAAATTAAGTGTAGGACATGTGAAACAATGCATAGTAACGATGAATGTGAGGGAATACAAACATTCTCAAACTCATCCAGTTATATCATAGACACATATACTAGTGAAAACAAGAATTAGAATTATTTTCGGTCCAATTCTCACGAGAAGAAATGTTATAGATTATAATGTAGTGTACATATGAGAGTTAGATGAAAAACACATATGTATAAAATTAAAACGTACATGAACAAATGAAATGTACTAACATAACATAGAAATATACATAACGAGACGTACTTGTACCCACGAATTCATAACACATAGACTGAATGAATAGCCATATAGAGATTACACAAGACACTTTACAATTCTTTCCAAGGTGCTCAACCTCACAATGGTTATGAAGACTTATCAGGAGGGTGAGTAGTGCTTGGTGGAGGTTCCTTGTCATCCAAATTTTTTTTGAAATTAATCAACAAAGATGTTGATTTATTTTATTTGTTTTTTTGAATAATAATATATTTTTTATTTTTTTTGTTTTGGCACGACAAAGGACTCCGAATTCACTTGTGTGGCAATATATGATAACTAAAGTTGAATTGTACAAAGAAAACAAGGATAAAGTAAGAGATTATGAAATTCTAGTGGTTACCCACAGTTCACATACGCAGTAAAGGTAAACACATGAAAATTTTCATAATTGTGTGTGAGAGAGCATTATCATAAATACAATATTTCTCATACTTAGAGACATGCAAAAACAATTGCACAATTAAAATACACTAGGATAATTGTATATAGAGAATGATATTAAAAGCTTGAATAGGTGAACAATGTTAGAGGTAACCTAATATATCTTAATACACATTGTACAATGCCTAGACAAGATAAGGCAATAATAATTGGATGAAAAGAATAGTGGCAGTTATACAAATATAGAGATCTGGTCAGAGAAAGTATTTGAGCAATTTGGGGCTATTGCCATGTTATATCGGATATCATCGATCGTCGATAGCGCTAAAATATAAATAACGCTAGATCTGGAAGGAAACTATCTGTTCCATCATTTTTAAGGAAACCCTCAAGCGAAACCGTAACCCGACGCCTGCGAAATACCCACATCCAGGTATTTTATGCAATTTTTGTTTCTTTTCTTAAGGATTTGTGGATTCAAATGTATTGACAATGATTTGCTGGAATTTCATGATGTTTTAAGTGAGAAATTCTCAAATTTAAGAGTGATTTTTGTAGATTTAGGAATGAGTTTGAAAAATGGTATTTTGGAGTGATAATGGCATAGATCTAGAGGATTGATGAAGTGTAAACATAGATCTAGTAAAAACAAGGTATGAAAAAACATAGATCTAGGGTTTGGATGAGTAGTTTTCTTAACAAGTTTGAATATTTTAGGGAAGAAGATGATGAATAGTAGTTTTTTAAAAAAATGTGTTAAGGTAAATCTTGATGAGTAGATCTATATGTGATTGTGATTATGGGAAAATAATGATGTTGAGTTGTCATGCCCTTTGATCACGAGCGTGACCATTTCGTGTAATCTAAAAATGAAGGTGGCGTGAACTGGTTGCATGAATGTTTTCGGGCCGAGTCATGGTCGTAACATTGTAGCTACGCCCCTTGGTCATGACCGTAACCATGGGAATGTCATTTTAATTAAGCTGGTAGTGTGATCTGGATTGCGGGAGGAGGGTCATGTCCGCGACCAATGTCACACCCTTCGGCTATGTCCATGACCAAGGGCATGTACTTTGCGAATTCAATAGAAATGCTTCAAATTAACTCCTGATCATGTTTATGAGCTCCAAATTGCGATTTGCTGACCAATTATTCTTGAAATGCAAAAAAGAAACAAGTTAGCCTAAAATTATGATAAAATAATATAAAAATTTATTATTTAATACTAAAAAAATATAATAAAATATGAATAAATAAAGTATTATCAAATACCCATATACTTACCCGTTTGCTAATCCCGAGAAAACAATTTTCTATAGGGGTCGAAAAATCTAATGCTAGATAAGAAATATGAATATAAAGAGTAAAATGTGAAGTCTCATGCCTGCTCGCGTATAAATTTCAGCAGAACCTTCTTAACATATATACTAGTTTATAATTTTAAAAAAATACGTTTCAACTTATTATTTCTACTTTTAATTAGAAACGCTGGTAAATCCTAAAATCACATGTAATGAGAAAGTAGCATGATCACTTAGATCTATATTATGCGATGTCAAAGATCGGAGGAGCCTCCAAAACAATCCATCAATGACGATGATTATAGGCTTGCCCTTTCACACCCTCACCATGACACTAGTCAAACTCACATGCATGAATCAATAGAACTTAATATGATTTAAAAGTAGGGTTAGGTTTTGGTGTGGTTAATAAAGATAAAATTGATGGCTTGGCACACTTAGACCTAATGAGAGCTTGCAATAACAATAAAATCCAAAATATGGCATGCATGTACGCAGCCTTTTCCCAAACATCAAAATTTTTTCTTTTTCATTTTTTCTTCTTCCTTTTACTTTTTTTTTTCATTTTCACTCTTATTTTTAACATTTAAAAAAGTAAAATTCAACTATTTAATTTTCAATACAAACAACAACCACAAATGTAAAATATCATATCACTCACAAAGTTTATTTGAAATTAACATTCTTAAGCTCAGACTTCAGTGTATGATTATGATGCTTTTAAGGTTTTGGTGAAGTATTTGGTGGAGCTGAATCAAAAGGTAGGGGAAAGACTCAATTGGTGTTTTTAAGTAAATGAAATTTAGGTATTGGTGCAAAAGTTTAAATGGGCCAAGAAATGGCCTATATTGTTCTCATGCCTATGAATTGACCTATGAAAATGTCTTAAGAGTCGCTAGGGGCAAGTTATAGTCATCAATACAAGATATAATTCCATCCAACTTGAGTAATATATTTCTAGCAATCTTCTACATACTCCTTATAATATTTTTGGAATTACCAGATTCAGATTGGGAGTAGAATAAACTATTTTTATGCATTTAAAAAAATATAAGCCTATTTATATACAGAGAAGTTAATTCTACACAAAATTCTACACTAATTATATGCACTTGACTAGGAGCACTACACGAGTCAACATTTTTACTCTATAATTCAAAACCTATTAAAGTACAAAAGATTGCTAAGCACTATGAAAAATTAAATCTACCGGAAACTTGCAATTGAGTAAGAATAAAAAGTTTTTATCCTAAAAATTCTAAATCCTAATATTTTTATTCATTTTATACTTCTCGAGGTATACCCTATAAAGGGCTCTCACGGGTATAAGGAGGTATGGTGTGATTACACCCTAAACCTCCCTTTTTAAGAAATTTAATTTTTGATTTTCTATTTTTTTTGTATTTTAAAAGGAAGTTTAAATTTTTTTTTTGAATTTTGTAGAAATTTTCTAAGTGCTTTACAAAACCTAAATTTTTTTTTGGAAGTTTTGTGATTTTAATATTTTTTAGTAATGTTTTAAGTTTTATTTTTTTATTGAGAATTTTTTTCTTAAAGTGTTTTTAAAAGTTGTGAGAAATTTACCCCCATACTTTAAATGAAACATTGCCCCCAATGTTTGATAAAATTAAAGTACGAGGGAAAAAAGAAAACTTCCCTTTTATGGAGGACAAAATATCACCAAGCCAACCTGAAAAGTCAACATGTAAAAACAGAACAAATTTTATATGATTATAGCAAATGAAAAGCAAATGTAGAAAATACTGAAATAAAAAAAAAACTAAAAAACAAACAAATACAAAAACAAGAATCTCAAAAATAGCCTAATCTTCCACACTATTCTCTCTATGTTGATAATAAGTCTCCAAGTCAGCGAATTTCCTGTGCAAATGCTACATGGAAGAAGCATGGTGATGTGCAGTAAAATGTAAATATATTTAGCATTAATTCTAGTTTAATATTTAGGTTATTTCATCGTTTTTAGCTACTTCCCTTAGTAAATTAATTCTTTTTGTATTTTCTGCTCTAACTTAGCTTAATTTGTATTTTTCTAGCTGATTTGGGAAAAATTTCAAAGTACACGCCCCTTTGTCATGCTCGCGACATGGGGCATGTACGCCTTATTTCATCAAAACCCAACACTCGACCTAATTCCAGCAAAAAACCAAAGTACACGCCTAAGGTACACGCCTAAGGTACACGCCCGTGACCAAGGTCACATCCGTATCACGCCACGTGTCCATCTGAACATTCTAAAAATACAGTCAGTACTTAAACTCTTACTTCTCGGGAAATCCTTAGGTCACTCCCCTAATCACGGCCGTGATAGGGGGGCATGTAATTTGAGATTTTTTCCTATAAATATAGGAACTCTCCATGAGTTGAGGATTCAAATTTTGGGAACCTTTTGAGTGTTTGTGAGCTTCCTTTTGCTATTTTCATGCCCTTGTGTGGGTTGTTTTGTTTTTTATTTCAAGTACATGTTTTCTAACTAGTTGTAATTTCCATTTCTAGTAATAAAAATAGGTTTGTTTCGACCTTGTTCTTCCTTATTATGTTGTGTGAGTGTGTGTGTTAGCTTAGGTTTTCTTTTCTTTTTTCCTTGCATTTTCATTTGGGTAGACGGGTGTGAATATGCGATAAATTTTTTCCTTTTCTTTAAACTTAGTTTCCTTAATATTTGTGTGGGTGCGTGTATGAGATTGATTTTTTTCCTTTCTTATAACTTAGTTTTACTTATTGTTGAGAGGGTGTGTTTGTTAGCTTTTCTTTATTCTTACTTTTTTTATTGCAATTTAGTTTATCATAGAGTGAGTGTGTGTGCTAACAAGTATTATTTCAATTTTTTATTACCTTATTGCACTCTCTTTTTTGGCTAAATCGCACTCGCAATCGCTTAACAAAATCATGAACACCCTTATTTCTAATGCCATCCCCATCTTGATGAGTGGCTAAACCCCTCTTAGCACTCGGTTGAGTTGAGCTTTGAGATGAAATAGTCATGCTTTCAAATTAAAAAAAACTCTTTTCCCTTTAATTAAAAACTTAAGGTTTACCCTATATTTTATCAAGTTATTTCATATAAACGTTATATGATTTTCATTTGTCTTTGTACACTAGTTAGCCGAGAGCCTCATGTGTATGAATCGATCACTCGCAGGTAAAGAGACTTGCATGCTACCCTAAAGAGTGGATGACAGAACTCTCCCAAATCCGAGTAAAAAACCAATAACGGGGTTCATAAAAAATGAGAGTCTGGTCGATCAACCAAATCTCAGGTGGGCGTATTCCTTAAGAGAGGTGCATTCATAAATTGGGAACCTCCACGACCAAGGGGTTTAATTAAGTGATAATTTTGAGTTTTGCTTCTTTATATTTATTTTCATCTCAAGGTGATTCGTAGTCGAGCGCTAGCCCATTTTCTATCTTCAAATCCTAGCTTTATTGCACTCTCGATAATTAAAATTTTAACAACAAAAATTCAACATCAATCTTCGATAAGATAATATTTCGTTCATTATAAGTAAAAATAGTCAACATGCTTAGAAAATACGACCTTGATAATAAAAATATTATATACTATACACGATAAAGTATACTTGCCTTCATCGAATATAGAACTGGATAAATCTTCCAAAAGATAAGAAACTCTAAATTAACGATCAAGTTTTTGGTGTCGTTGTCAAGGATTTGTGTCATTATTTCGAAAAAGGAATCACTATTAATTTTATCTTTTGTTTTAAAAAACACTAAAAAGCCCCCTCTTTTTCGATCTTTAAAAGTCCATGACCCAACAAAACCCTTTGACTGATCCTAATATTAATTTTGGTCCAGAAATCGAACGCATCCTTTAAAGGCGCCTCTGATATTGTGATCAAGATTTACTATTAATTCTCAAAGAGTCTACCAGAGACACTAACGCTGAAAATATGGGTGATCCCAATCTTAATGCGGCCGCGCAATGGACTATGTCCTATTATGCGCGACTGAATTTGGAGGACACCAGATCTAGTATTTGAAAGTCTTTATTTTCAAGGTAGCTTACAACCTAGGGGGTGAATAGGTTGTCTCACTGATATTATTAGCTTTTAATTTTATCTTCCTTAGTACTTAGTGTGGTTGCAGTAATTAGCTTTCAAGTACCTGCATAAAGAAAACAACATAGAAAAGCACACATAGATTTATAGTGGTTCCCCAAGTTTTAGATACATCCACTCTCCTCCCACCTTGCCAACTTCCTGTTATTCAAGGCATTTCTCCAAACCACTGCTCCAAATAGCTTACACCTCAGATCCCTCAGGATCTCTTAGTCTCCTCCAAGACTTACAACTCAACAATAAGGGCCTACAACTCAGTGATCAGCAGATCACCTACCTCAAGCCAAAGGCCCTACACTCAGGCTGTGAGGACAGCCCTACCTCAGATCCACTAGGGATCCTACCTCAGAGAGAATGACTCTCCTACAATCTCAGGCACAAAGGCCCTACCTCAAATCTGTAGCCAGATTTTACCTCAGGTACAAGTGCCCTACAACTAAGTTTGAATGACTCACCTACCTCAGGCTCAAAGAGCCCTACAACTCAGATCCAACTGGATCCTACCTCTGACCCAAAGGTTTTACTCTCAAAGAGTATTCCTCTCCAACAACTCAGTGATCAATTGACCACCTACCTCAGATCCAAACTGGATCCTACAGCTCAGGAAAATTTGCCCTACCTCAGGCTCAGAGAGCCCTATAACTCATATCCAAAAGGATCCTACTAGAGTGAAATTGATTTATATTTATCACAGAGAAATTTCTCTATGATAATCCCTTGAGCTGAGTTATCTAGCCTCTAACTTTCTTCATAGATACAGGGATCTTAAGCTGGAATTAACTAGCAGTAAACTGCTCATCAGCCTATGGAGCTCCCTTGAGAAAACATCAAAATCCTCATCATACATGCTGCTGTATGATGCCTCTGATTCACAGCAGTCTGAATCTGCTGGTCTTCTTGGAGGAGAAGGGGTTTTTCTCCTGCTTTTCCTTGTGGATTCAGCTTTGAAAGCCACAGTCTTCTCTTTGGCTTGAGACTTACAGTTGGTCTCTTCCTCTTTCCTGACTATTAGCTACATCTCATAAGAGAGAAGTTTTCAAAATAGGGTGTGAGGTGGAGTGTCACCCAGCTTAGCCATTTCTCTAATAGCATATATCTTTGTGTCCTAGTTTCTGGTGAGATACATGAGGAGCTTTTAATTTAGCTCATAATGACTAAAGACCTTCCATAGGTCCTTAGCTCGTTTTCTATCCTGAAGAATTTTTTATAGCAAGTGGCTATGTTCTCTCTCTTGGACTATCTGAAGGCCTCATACTCCTGGTTGAGCATAGAATTTCTATCATCCCTGACCTCCTCTGTGCCTT
Organism: Platanthera zijinensis; assembly: GCA_039513925.1. Lineage (NCBI taxonomy): Eukaryota > Viridiplantae > Streptophyta > Magnoliopsida > Asparagales > Orchidaceae > Platanthera > Platanthera zijinensis. The sequence goes on from CM077079.1 coordinate 218,937,278, forward strand.
CCATGTAGATGACTAGAGTGTCCCACATCTCCTTTGTTGTTTTGCAATGAATCAGATTCTGAAGGGTAGAATCATCAATTGCACTAACAATGACATTCTAAGCCCTCTTGTCCATGGTGGCAAGAATGACTTAATCCTTTGTAATCTCATCATAAGTCTTGGGTTTCTGGATGTTTGCATCTAGGACAGACACTTTTATGGGGATGAAAGGTCCTTCTTTAATAGTTATAAATATTCTAGGGTCAACTACTTCCATGAACAGCCTGAACCTCTCCTTCCAGATGCCAAATCCCTCCTTCCTACATATAGGAAGCTTCATGGCACCCAGCTCCTTATAGTTCACTCTTGAACCCATAAGGATAGTCTATAGCTACCTTGGAAGATCACTCAGATGGTTAGATCCTTTTTGAGCAACCTTCCTCTGATACCACTTGAAAGTCTTTATTTTCAAGATAGCTTAAAACCTAGAGTGTGAATAGGTTGTCTCACTGATATTATTAGCTTTTAATTTTATCTTCCTTAGTACTTAGTGTGTTGGCAGTAATTAGCTTTCAAGTACCTGCACAAAGAAAACAACACAGAAAAGCACACATAGATTTATAGTGGTTCCCCAACTTTTGGGTACATCAACTCTCCTCCCACCATGCCAACATTTTGTTAGTCAAGGCACTTCTCCAAACCATTGCTCCAAAGAGCTTACACCTCAGATCCCTCAGGATCTCTCAGTCTTCTCCAAGACTTACAACTCAGCCACAAAGGCCTACAACTCAGTGATCAGCAGATCACCTACCTCAGGCCAAAGGCCCTACACTCAGGCTGGGAGGACAACCCTATCTCAGATCAACTAGGGATCCTACCTCAGATAGAATGACTCTCCTACAATCTCAGGCACAAAGGCCCTACCTCAGATCTACAGCCAGATCCTACCTTAGGCATAAGTGCCCTACAACTCAGTGAGAATGACTCACTTACCTAAGGCTCAAAGATCCCTACAACTCAGATCCAACTGGATCCTACCTCAGACCCAAAGGTCTGACTCTCAGAGAGCATTCCTCTCTTACAACTCAATGATCAATTAACCACCTACCTTAGATCCAAACTGGATCCTACAGCTCAGGAAAATTTGCCCTACCTCAAGCTTAGAGAGCACTATAACTCAGATCCAAAAGGATCTTACTGGAGTGAAATAGATTTATATTTATCACAGAGAAATTTCTCTGTGATAACCCCTTAAGCTGAGTTATCTCAGCTCTAACTTTCTTCGCAGTTATATGGATCTTGAGCTGGAAGTAACTAGCAGTAAACTGCTCTGCTTCCTCTTCCTTCCCAGGACAGAATCAACAACTTTGTTCTTTCTTCTTCTCAGCTTCAGAAGTAGATCTTCAGATTTGAGCTTGTTGAACTGAGAAGTAACTTGATATGTAGAAACTTGTTCTCTATTTCTACTTCTCACTCAGAAGGAAGACCTTCTGAACTTGCTGGTGCAGGTGAAAATGGCACTAACTAACTGAACTTTTGGTTCTTGCAGGAAGAGTTCAAGCTTTTTCTCGACATCAAATGGCGAGAAAGATGAAGTCCAGCAACAACTTTTGAAGTCAATAAAGCCCTATAAGTCATCTGCATCTTGGCCAATCTCTTCCTTTTGTAGTTCATCGATCAACAACCCTTAGGAATCAGTGGGGCCCACCTGCAGCTTCCAGCTGCACCTTGCTTTAACATAAGAAGATGTACAGTAGCTTCTCGATAGAGTTTGTCGTGTTCTGTAGCTTCTTTGTACTTGATTTGAAATTAGTTGACTCTGTCGATTTTGCTGATTTTGATGATGTCAGCACCTGTGGACTTAGCCAAAATCGAGCATCTATATAATAGGCGTTGAGTGAAAGAGCTTCACTCAACGCCAAGGCACATAGATAGAATTCTGTCTATCTAGGTGTTGATAGCGTTGTGTGAGCAAGCCTCACTCAACGCTTTTTGCCTTAGCTTATTCTTCAGCCTTTTCTGCATGCTTGACATTGAAAGCGTTGAGTGACCACGCCTCACTCAATGCCTTGTGCCTTAGCCATACTTTCTTTATTTTTGGCATTGAGAGCGTTGAGTGAGCACTCCTCACTCAATGCTTTCTGCCTTAATCAATTTTCTGCTCCTTCAGTATCTTACGCGTTGAGAGCATTGAGTGAGCGCGCCTCACTCAATGCTTTTTTGCTTTAGCTAGATTTTCTGAATCATGGCGTTGAGAGCGTTGAGTGAGCATGTCTCACTCAACACTTTCTACCTTAGCTAGATTTTTCTACTCCTCGGCATTGAGTGAATAAGCTCCACTAAAAGCATTTGGACTTAGCCAAATTTCTGCGCCTGAAAACTCAAGCTCTGACTGAATGATGGTCAGTCAACGCTTTATCATATGGCGTTGAGTGAGCTTGCCTTACTCAACAACTGTGGACATAGACAAATATCAACACAGATTTTCTGTGTCTTTGACTTAAAAGGAAATACTTAACGAATATAGAGTATGGCGTTGAGTGAATGATACTCACTCAATGCTTGTGGACTTATCCACTTTTCTGCCCATTTCTTCTTAGGCTTTTACTGCATTATCCTGTCTCACAGCCTTTTGCTGTATGGCATTGAGTGAGTTGACTTCACCTAATTCATGTGGACTAGGCCACTTTCTCAGCTTGCCACTACTTTGGCTTTGATTGTATAGGCTCCACTTAGCGCTATAAGTCATCTAGCATTGAGTGAGTAATTCTAACTCAATGCTTGTGGACTTAGACAGATTTCAATCTATCCACATCTTAGGTAAGTGTTTACCTGACCTAGCCACTTAGGCTACCTGTGTAACGCCCCTGAATTTCTGATAATATTATTTGATTTGGTATCGTCATATTTATGACGTCAGGGCATTACCTTTTTTACGTCATGTTGATGACGCTGCACCGTTAGTGCGTTTTCGCGTCCGTTGGGTCTGTTTGACCAGATTTTGGGGTTTTGATGAGATTGAATGTTTTCTTGTTGGAAGAATTAAATTTGTGGCATGTATGCTTATAGTAAGCATTTGATGTTAGTGTCTCAAGAATGGTGCGTCAGATTCTAGTTTAGTCTTCGCAGTTAGATTCGTAGCGCCGACATTCACCTATGTTGCAAATTTCATTCTAATCGGGATGCATTTAGTCTGTATCGTTGTTTTATCCCGGAATAAAAGACAATCTGAATTTTTGAATTTATCCTGCTCAGTTCTCGGAAAGCTTGCTTCATACTCGATATGGCCAGCTTCGTTTCTCGAGAATTTAGAGAAGCTGGGAGTTGTTCCCGAGAAATGTTATTCTTTCTCGAGAAGCTCTACTTCTTTCTCGAGAAACCCATCTTTTGTTCTCGAGAAGTCCTCATCACTTCTCGAGAAATCCTTCTTCTGTAATCGAGTAATCCTTCTTCAGTACTCGAGAAATGCATACCTTTTAATCGAGAAGTTTTCCTTATTTCTCGAGAATCCCTCCTCAGTACTTGAGAAATCCATACTTTGTCTTGAGAATTCCGGTTCAGCCGACCCCTGTTCATTCTCTTAAGTGTAATGATTTTGATATTATATTTATTATATATATAAATATAAATATAAATATATATATATACACACACACACACACACACACTTCTTCCTCTTGGAGCCGATTGAACTTCTGTTCATTTCCCGAACCAGAGCGGCCTGAGCGAGAAAGTTCTTCCGTGATTCTTCCGGTTGTGATACCCCATTTTTTTCTTTTAAACCACCGGGGTCTGATGCCAAGAACCGCCGCTTTGCGGTGACACCAACACACCTGGGAAAGTCATCACTACAAAATGCCGATCCTGTTGGCCATACCGATCGCAGAAGAGTAGAATGAATATAAGAGTACATGAAAACTCAAATACTGGTCCACAAAAAATCACATGAAATATAATAAATCTCTATGAAGGGAGAGTCCACAGAAATGATAAAGCAAAGTACTAAAGAGGGCTCCTGCCTGATACATCAAAATCCTCACTACAAATAACTCAACCGCGAAAGCAAATCTATAATATCTACTAATGATCGGGACTCACTGTCCCTACTGCCTGAAATCCAGTTCTAGACTGTCCCGTCTCCAAGTGCACCGACCTCTGGGGCTGCATCTCCTGGTTCGGCTCCACGATCCCCTAAAATGATTTGGTCAACGACCGTTAGTCTAAAAGACTAAGTCCTATCATCCCCCACCCCTCTCCCATGGCTCCTAGGCACCGAGCGGAGAGAAGGAAAGGGAAGGTAATGAAGGTGGAGAGTAATAAAGGTAAGCATGTGCCGACAGAACTAGTCTATCATGAGTTCATAAACAGAGCAAGTATATGTAAGTAGTAGCAGGTAAGCAACACAAGTATACACAAGAACAAGTGGGCAAGTATAGTAAGAGAAGGTAAACAAAGTAAGTAACCATGACCTATAGGAATGCCCATACAAACCTATAAACCAAGGGGTCGCTTTGCAAGGCCTATTGTATAAAGTGTCTCATACCACTTTATACAATAAGTGTCAGGGGTTACATGTAATGATGATGCTATGACATGCAAGTATGCTATAATGTGAATCATGCAAGTGCAACACACATACACGACTATGTGCACACAGACCTTTAGTAACCCTTTTTCTGGAGCCTAACCTCCAAGGATACCTCCATAGTGGCAAAAGGAAGCGGTGGGTTGAGCCTCGCTCACCTTTAAATCGTTATAAAAACTACCAGTTTTACCTATCGTATGCTTCGATGCTGGTGTACTAAGCGGAGCTCCTGCGTACTCTTGTCGACTGTGCACCAGACTTTATTTTGCCAAGTGCTAAACCGCACCTGCCGAGTCAACGTATTGGTGTCGGTGTGATGACTATTTAATACCGAAGACCCACTACCTTATTTATTTTGCACATTCAACCTTTATATATTTTTCCACCGAGCCAAAGCTCCTCGGACTATCCCATCCATCACAAATATCTACCGAGCCATCGGCTCGCCGGGCTAACCTGCCCATCACTAAAATCACCGAGCCTACCGCTCGCGAGACCCAACCTAACTCCCACCATGCCGGGGAGTGTAAGTGTAAGTGAAATCCTAGTATTACTAGTTACTCTTAAACATTAATTATTCTTATGTTTTAGGTTAGCCCAGGACTGCCCTAGGTATTCCCGGTGAAGGGCTCTCATAGGTCACTAGAAACTATGATGGTAGCTGAAGCCCATCATTCCCTTTCGAAGGCACTTACTATTATTGCTTACTACCCGATTCCGGATCCCTTTTAATATTATACTGGCTCTAACTCTAGTGTATTTTAACTCTCTCTCTCTCCACAAGAAGGACGATCTTTTGTCGATCCCGAGCGCCTCTTAACACTAGTCAAGCCAACAATGTCCTCGTCTTGATTCTTAATGAAGATCACTTTTTCATCTTACCAAAACAACATACATTACTCCCCACTTCCTATGAGCATCCCTCATGTTATCACAATTTTCGCAGTTTTACTAAATGCAGACCAACCTAAGCTATATGATGTACATGACAGGAGACATTCCAAATTTTCATACGAATACCCTAAGATAATTCTTGTGGGTCTATCATGACACATTTATCCTAAATCCAGAAATTTATAATTTTCCTAGATAATTTGGCATTTATTAAATTTTCCCAAAAGTTGGGTCATGGGTAATTTTAAACATGAAGTACTAGATTTCCTTAAGCTATGACCACCCAAAAATTATGAACAGTGTATGTTAGTAAAAAATCAATGAATTCCAAATTTCATAGATTATAATAAAGGTAATAACCTCTAAATAATTAATTCAAGTTAATTCAAATATTTTTAAATAATGAAGGGAGTACCATAAATCATAGTCCAAAAATTATATAAAAATCACCAGAGCCTTATAATGTTCATAAAACACTACTAGTTAAGTTTCATGCAATTGCAAGGACAGTGAGCCATGTATAAAAAATACTTCAACTAACTCCATTCAAGTGCACTTTGTGAAGCAACATTTTTATAAACTCAGCAAAATAACATGCACCAAATTTTCTAGGCTTTATTATGCCCTAAAAGATTCTCTGGCCAAATAACATAATTTTCCAGCAAAATATAATATTTATCATCTATTTATCAAAGTATGGTGCACTAGTTTACTTTACACATGAAGTACTAAGAGGAAATGCCCAAATGATCCAAATAATTTACTTGTGCCTCTAAATGATATTTAATTAATCTTTCCAGAGTTTCATATCATTCTAAGTTAATCTAACCATGGTTACTTCAAAATCATCAAAAAGAGCAAGGTGGAGATTATACCTACAAGTATGAGTTACTGTTTTCTAAACATCCTATAATAAATCTCAGAGGTCAATAACACTATAAAATTACTTATACAAAAATTTCATAAGGATCCAAGGTCATAAGACCCCTTATTTTTTTTCCTTAAGGTGTATAGACCTAATTACTTTCCAAGTGATTTAAGTGGGGTGCATGTGTCCAAATACTACCAAATTCCTTCCTAGGGCATTTCACCACCCTAATATCACATGGACTAAACACCAAGTCCATACACGGACATATAACCCCATGTCCTTCACAAACCCCCAAAGTTTAACCTTAGGGTTTGAACTTAATCCACCCTAAACCACCCAAAACTCCATGTGAGGGTGTTTAAACTAACAATGGGGCTCTGGCCAAAGTACCAACCCCTTTGGGTGAGAATTGGCCCCTCCATGCCCCAAGCTCACTATGACCCTAATTAACCCTTAAGGGGCCACACTTTGGTCTCACCAACACCTATTCAAATCTAACCCAATTGGGATGCGATTTTTATCATAGTCATTCCATGACTCTAAGAGTCAGACACCAAAATTTTGGTGGGTTTAGAGGTCATTAGGCCCATTGAATAATCCATACATGGATTATTAAATTTCTACAAAAACTTTAGAGAAATGTTTTCCAAAAATTCCCATTTTTGGATATGTTCTAGGTATAGGCAAGAGTGACCCCCAACCAAAATATCAAGTCATATGGATGGCTGGATTGATGGGGCACTCAAAACAATCTCTAAACAAGCCTAGGTATAGACCTCACAAAAAAGAGTGCTGGATGTTTTAGAACAACCCCCAGCCGCCGGATCTCAAAATAAGGAAACGGACGGCTGCGATCCGGACTTGAAATCCAAGATCTGGGCCGAACACCGCTTGCGACATGCCCGTGTCCAAGGCCGTGTCACTCATTCGTCATCAAAACTGTCGCATAACAAAAAGAACACGGGCACTCGACATGCCCGTGTTAGGCTTGACACGCCCGTATCACCCAGTACACGCCTGTGTAGCTGGGCGTGTTCCTCCATCGACACAGGTCCAAAACATCCAGAGTACGATACGGCCATGTGACATGCCCGTGTCACATGATGTGTGCTAAACACGCCCTGGGACACACCCGTGCCCCAGGCCGTGTAGCTGCCTTAGCACAACTCGCCAAACGACCCGAGCAGGATACGGGTATTCGACACGCCTGTGTTGAATTTCACACACCCATTTCAGACTCGAACACGCCTGGGCTCAGGCTGTGCGCCCTCACTCAACGATCGTTGAGTGGAAAGCTTTGAGTGACTGACACGCTCTGGGACACGCCCGTGTCTTTGGCCATGTTCCCCCCCGATGACCGTTGACTCCAAAATCGTCGACTATGCGACCAACGCCGAACCCGAGAAGGATACGCCCTGGGACACGCCCGTGTCCCAGGCCGTGTCACCTCTACCAAATCCCAGATTTGGCTCAAAACGCCACCCGTCACACTTTTGAGTTTTGGGGCGTTACACCCTAGACACTGGCTTAGCTCCCGGTAATAACTAGATCTGGAAATCCTTCTCTCGATGCGGCGACAATCCTGGTAGCTTCTCTGGGAACACATCCGCAAAGTCCCGCACCACCGATATATCGACAACCACCGTCTTGACCTCGACCATCTCGAAGAACACCTAATAGACCTCATCTCCCTACATGTGGGCCTTGACGACCTGAATAGAAGATAACATCCTATGGGAGATGTGAGTAATACCTTTGAAGGCCGCGAAGGTGACGTCGTAACTCAGTACAACCTTCTTTGCCGGGCAATCTATCTGGGCGTGGTTCCAAGTAATCCATGTCATGCCCAGAACCAAGTCGAAGTCCGACATCCTCAAGACCGTAGCCGGGGCCTCGAGTGTCAGTCCATCAATAGTCACCCTTAGGAGGCACTTAGCAGTAGCAAAGACCTCTATTCCGTTTGGGAGACACACCCTCCTAGCGACTCCTGAATAATGCCTGACTCCTTCCATCCCTTTACGAACTTCTCGGAGACGAAATTATGCGACGCCTTCGTATCCACCAAGGTGTGGGCAGGTTTGCCGCACACCATGACTATTCCTGTTTATTTAGATGTGGTTAGGAAACTAAACCTATGGTTTTCTTTCCTAGTACGCTACTGTTGTTTGTTGTTTCAAATATTCCAAAAGTAAATAACAATATAAAATAAATAGCATACCTGCAATCACCCTGCCCGGGTCCCGAGGTGGAGCCAAGTCTAGAGAATACACCTGCTCCCTCTCTTACCTGTGATCTCTTCCCTGGAAACCATGTCCTCTTCCACGGCCTCGCCCTACAAACTGTTGAGCGGGCGGGGCAGCCTGTGGTGCCGGGGGCCGCATAACAAAGGCCAATTGTAAGAAATTTGACCAGAACCTAGTTAAAAGTGGACAATTACATGTGATTCCCCATATGGGCACCCCACAGCTTCCGCTGCTTAGTTTGTCCCCAAACTAAACTCGAGCGGGGGTGACCCAGGGTTAGTGGAATTTTACTCTTTCGATCGAGGTTTCCTCTGATACCAGTTTGTAAGACCCCATTTTTTCTTTTAAACCACTGGGGTCTTATGCCCAGAACCGCCACTTTGTGGTGACACTAACACACCCAGGAAGGTCATACAAAATGCCGATCCTGCCGGCCATATCGATCACAGAAGAGTAGAATGAATGTAAGAGTACATGAAAACTCAAATACTGGTCCACAGAAAATCACATGAAATATAATAAATCTCCACGAAGGGAGAGTCCACAGAAATGATAAAGCAAAGTACTAAAGAGGGCTCCTGCCCGATACATCAAAATCCTCAATACAAATCACAAAATCACGGAAGCAAATCTATAATATCTATTAATGATCGGGACTCACTGTCCCTACTGCCTGAACTCCAGTGCTAGACTGTCTCGTCTCTAAGCGCACTGACCTCTGGGGCTGCATCTCCTTGTTCAGCTCCACGATCCCCTAAAATGATTTGGTCAACGACACTTAGTCTAAAAGACTCCTATCATCCCCCACCCCTCCCCCATGTCTCCTAGACACCGAGCGGGGAGAAGGAAAGGGAAGGTAATGAAGGTGGAGAGTAACATAGGCAAGTAGGTGGCGGCGGAACTAGTCTATCATGAGTTCATAAACAGAGCAAGTATATGTAAGCAGTAGTAGGTAAGCAACACAAGTATACACAAGAACAAGTGGACAAGTATAGTAAGAGAAGGTAAACAAAGTAAGTAACCATGACCTATAGGAATGCCCATACAAACTTATAGACCAAGGGGTCATTTTGCAAGGCCTATTATATAAAGTGTCCCATACCACTTTATACAATATGTGTTAGGGGTTATATGCAATGATGATGCTATGACATGCAAGTATGCTATGATGTGAATCATGCAAGTGTAACACACACACACTCGACTCTGTGCTCACAGACATTTAGTTCCCTCTTTCTGGAGCCTAACCTCCCAGGATACCTATGTTGTGGCAAACAGAAGGGGAGGGTTGGACCTCGCCCACCTCAAAACTGGTATCAACACTACTAGTCAGACCTATTGTATGACTCGACGCTGGTTCACTAAGTGGAGCTCCTGTGTACCCTTGCCGACTGTGCACCGGACTGTATTTGGCCAAGTGATAAACTGCACCTGCCGAGTCAACGTATTGGTGTCAGTGTGATGACTCTCCAATACCGAAGGACCACCGCCTTATTTCTTATGCATATGCAACCTTTATATACTTTTCCACCAAGCCAAAGCTCCCCAGACTATCCCGTCCGTGACAAATATCTACCGAGCCATTGGCTCGCCAGGCTAACCTGCCCATCACTAAGACCACCAAGCCTACAGCTTGCGAGACCCAACCTAACTCCCACCATGCCGGGGAGTGTGAGTGTAAGTGAAATCCTAGTATTAATATTTACTCTTAAACATTGATTATTTTTATTGTTTAGGTTAGCCCAGGACTGCCCTAGGTATTCCTGGTGAAGGGCTCTCACATGGCACTAGAAACTATGATGGTAGCTGAAGCTCATCGTTCCCTTTTGCAAGGCACTTACTATTATTGGTTACTACCCAATTCCCGATCCCTTTTAATATTATACTGGATCTAACCCTAGTGTATTTTGACTCTCTCTCTCCATAAGAAGGACAGTCTTACGTCGATCTCGAGCGCCTCTTAACACTAGTCAACCCAACACTCTCCTCATCATGACTCATAATGAAGACTACTTTTTCATCTCACTAAACCAACATACATTAATACCCACTTCCTATGAGCATCCCCATGTTATCACAATTTCTGCAGTTTTACTAAATGCAGACCAACCTAAGCTATATGATGTACATGACAGGAGGTACTCCAAATTTTCATCTGAATGCCCTAAGATAATTCTTGTGGATCTATCATGACACATTTAGCCTAAATCCAGAAATTTATAATTTTCCTAGATAATTTGGCATTTATTAAATTTTCCCAAAAGTTAGGCCATGGGTAATTTTAAACATGAAGTACTAGATTTCCTTAAGCTATAGCTACCCAAAAATTATGAACAGTGTATGCTAGCAAAATATCAGTGAATTCCAAATTTCATAGATTCTCATAAAGGTAATAACCTCTAAATAATTAATTCAACTTAATTCAAATAATTTTAAATAATGAAGGGAGTACCATAAATTATAGTCCAAAAATTATATAAAAATCACCAGAGCCTTATAATATTCATAAAACACTACTGGCTAAGTTTCATGCAATTCCAAGGTCAGTTAGCCATGTATAAAAATACTTCAACTAACTCCATTCAAGTGCACTTTGTGAAGCAACATTCTTATAAACTCATCAAAATAACATTTAACAAAATTTTTAGGCTTTATTATACCCTAAAAGATTGCTTGGCCAAGTAACACAATTTTCAACAAAATATAATATTTATTATCTATTTATCAAAGTATGGTGCACTAGTTTACTTTACACTTGAAGTACTAAGAGGAAATGCCCAAATGATCCAAATAATTTACTAGTGCCTATAAATGATATTTAATTAACCTTTCCAGAGTTTCATATCATTCTAAGTTAATATAGCTATGGTTACTTCAAAATCATCAAAAAAGGCAAGGTGGAGATTATACCTACAAGTATGAGCTATTGTTTCCTAAACATCCTATAATAAATCTCAGATGTCAATAGTACTATAAAATTACTTCCACCAAAATTTCATAAGGATCAAAGGTCATAAGACCCCTTATTTTTTTCTTAAGGTGTATAGACCTAAATACTTTTCAAGTGATTTAAGTCCGGTGCATGTTTCCAAATACTACCAAATTCCTTCCTAGGGCATTTCACCACCCTAATAACACATGGACTAAACCCCAAGTCCATACAAGGACATATCGCCCCATGTCCTTCACAAACCCCCAAAGTTCAACCTTAGGGTTTGAACTAGGGTCCTAGGGCAAATCCACCCTAAACTACCCCCAAACTCCATGTGAGGGTGTTTAAACTAACCATGGGGCTCTGGCCAAAGTCCCAACCCCTTTGTGTGAGAATTGGCCCCTCTAAGCCCCAAGCTCACTCTGGCCCTAATTAACCCTTAAGGGACCACACTTTGGTCTCACAAACACCTATTCAAATCTTATCCAATTGGGCTGATATTTTTATCATAGTCATGCCATTATTGTAAGAGTCAGACACCAAAAGTTTGGTGGGTTTAAAGGTCATTAGACCCTTTGAATAATCCATACATGTATTATTAAATTTCTGCAAAATATTTAGGGAAACGTTTTACAAAAAAATCCCATTTTTGGATATGTTTTAGGTATAGGCAAGAGTGACACCCAACAAAAATTTCAAGTCATTTGGATGGCTGGATTGATGGGGGCACTCAAAACAATTTCTGAACAAGCCTAGGTATAGACCTCACCAAAAAGAGTGTTGTTGTCTGATCTGAACTCTAAATTAGTCCAAACCAATTTTAAATTAAACTAGACTCATAGGCCTACAATTATCATATTGGCCACTTTTTCTGAATATTCCCCTAGACATTTTTAATAATAAATTAAAATAGCCCAAAAGCAGTGATAGAAAATGAAATAAGATGAGTTAATATCACGAATCTTAAAGCATGATCGTGTGACTCATGGATTTCTTCTTCCTCTAGCCTAAGGATATGAATAACCCGACCTGGAGCACTTCCAAGTCCATTTGCCGGCCACCCGACCACCTCCTTGGCCAACCACCGCCACCACCACCTCCGTTGAGGTGAGGGCTATCAGCCGGAGGTGGTTTGGCCGCCGGAGACGGCGGATTTCAGCGAACCCGACACTTTTATTTTCACAAAAAATCGGTAGAAAATTTCCACTGGATCGTGCTGAATTGAGCCCGATTCTCTAATCTAAGGATTCCTAAGATCTAACCCATGAAGAAGGAGTAGAGGAGGACCTGATTTACGGCTTGAAGACGCGCACTTTTCCTTCTCACCATTCCGGCCACCGAGCTTCTGGCTCTTTTGCAACTTCTACACCAACCTCAACGGAATTTAAAAGTAATCGGGGGAAACGCTTGCCATTGCTCTGGTGAAGGTCTTTAAAGAAGGAATTTGGGAGAGGAGGCTTGTAACTCCCCAATTCCATTAAATTCCATTAATGGCCATTAACTCCACCCCTTCGGTTTCAACCAAATTAAGGGGGCTGAACCAAATTAATGGCCGGCTACCTCCAGAAACTTCTCCTCTCCCTCAGAGTAATAAAAGCCCCATAAAAGTGGGAGTTATGGAGCCTCCATGGCTATTCCATTCGTCAAACTCCGCTCAGTCTTGCTCAAGGCTTTTCGTCGAGCTCAGCTCGGCAATTTTGTCGAGCTCAGCTTGGCAATTTCCTCTCTTAGTCTAACAACCTACTTTGATGCTGATATTTCTTCGATCTCTACTCGACATTTCGTCGAGCTCTGCTCGACAATTTCCGTCCAGCTCAGGTCAACTCTTAGCATGCACTTTTTGTCATGACCCAGTCATGACAAAACCATCCTAGGAGTCTAGAAGTTTGAGGGATGTTATACCGGTGGCCGCCGACAGTGCTCTGGTTCTCGAAATATTCACCTGAATATAGATCCAGAAAGCTCTCAACGAGAGCTACATCATCGTGGTAATGTTTTCCCCATTTCTTGAGTTTTCTCATTATGGTTTTTGGCCCAAACCTCTATTTCGGCCATTTTTGTTCAGATTCGACTTTCGCAATCTTCCTTAGTCCCTATCTACGCCGAGGTGCGATTTGGAGGTCTTTTCTGACAAAACAAAGGCAAGTGGTTGTTTTCTTTCCCCTCTTCCCTCCTCTTCCAATCTTGATAGAATTGCTAATCTTCTCTATTTAGTGATATTTTTTATGACTTTTCTTTCCGATTAGTACTTCTATTTTAACCTTTCACTTGAAATCCACTTGTATTATTAAGTTCTTGTTATGATAATCCAACCTTGTAGCGGTGTTTGTGATTTCGATGATGTGTTAAATTGTTGGCTTTAATCATCCCTAACCATCATGTAGGACGTGCAAGGGTATATTTTAGGTTTTGAATCTTTCCTACTGGTGGATCAACCGTTCCCTAAGTCTAGCGATGTTAGTAGAATCGGATGTGCAAAGCCTTGAGATTTATACCATGGTTTTTCTTTGTTGCGAGTGTTAGTGGACGAAACCACCACCCCATTGTTTGTTCCCTTCATTAGTACCTTATGGAACTCTACCGGGTGTTTGGGCGTCTGCGGTGAATGGTGGAGTGTATGAGTCTACCCCGCAGTTAGACGGATATTATATCTGTGAGGGTGTGTCCAGAAGAGTGACCACCTCTATTGTGTTTTTGGGTAGAGTTGACCACATGTGGCTAATAAGTTTTGAGAATTCTTTCTTATGATTTAATCATGCTTTCCACCTTTTAGTCCTGGGCATCTGGTGTAGTTTGATGTACGTGATGATTCACGTAAGTCCTATTTTCCATTTTTGGTACTTTACTTTTGTACTCTACTTCAGTACTTTTGGTCTTGGGTTGGTACCCATTTTGACCTTTATTTACTTTTGGCTTACTTTTCTTCCACCGCTTGTACCCTCTTGCTGAGGTGTTCTGTCTTTGGAATGCCTCAGGTTCGGAGCTTTAGCAGGTAGTGGAGTTGGTTTTGGTGTTCCTGAGCAGTAGTGTTGGCTATGGTTTTCACCTCGCCATTACCAGGTTGTTTGTTGTTCTATTTTGCTTTACCTAGTTGAGACATACTTTTGTATTATGTGGGTTCATGTCAGATTATTGACGCCCACATGAAAGATAGGGTAAGCTCTGAACAACCTTAGAGGAGGGGGGGGGGTGAATAGAGTTTTTAAAATCTCTTTGATTCTTGCAAAAATAAGAAGTCTTTAACAAAATATGTTACTATGATATAGGTGTATGAGTGTACTAGTGCAGTAAGTGAACTAGAGAAAAGATAACAAAGCAACACAACAAAATGTATCACAACACAAGCACACAGGAAAATCACATCCACACAGACAATACAAGAATTTTATAGTGGTTCCCCAAACTTGGGTACATCCACTCTTGTACCACCCTAGGTAGGAATCCACTACAGGTTTTGATCAGGTGACTGCCACCAATGAGCTTTTAATCAGGTGCTCAAAAACCAACCCAACTCTTTTGGAAGGAGACTTGCAACCATAATAATTTTGAAGGGAATTAAAACCCTGTACAGAGGTGGGGAAGAGAGGTTGATTGAAGTCTTCTTTTCTCAAATCAAAATTAGAAGACTTTGTGGATTCTGTGATGTTGTCAAAGCTCCCCCTGAGATCTTGAATGGTTCAGGAGTGAAAGCTTTGCAAAGGGTGAGTAGGCCTTCTACTATAAGATCTACTTTCTGAGATCCTTTGACTGATTTGAATATTTTTGTCACTTGAGATCCCAGAAAACAAAGAAGGAGAAGAAAGACTCTTGATAGTGATTTTTGTTCTTTCTTCTTATTTTGAGAGCAGTTGATTTTTCTTCAGAGAGCTGTATGCACTGCACTTGTTGTTTTTCTAAAAATAATTCTATATTCTGAAAGGTTTCTCATGTGTGCTGTTTCTTTAGCAGAGAGATGATCCCCTAGATAACTGCCTCTTGGTCGAATTAAAAATCCTGCAATCAATGCTCAGCCGAAATTTAAGGAATGAAAATGACAAGAATGCTGTCATATATTCTATTCTATGTCTGTCTCGAGATATAAATAATTAATTCCATGGGGGATATTTGCAATCAATGCTGCCAGTAATGACTCTATTCAAATGCATTGATTATCCATGGAATTAACGGCCTATAATAGTTATACAATAAGGAGACAAAAAGGAAAGAATAAATAACAATATGTTTTACAGTTTTTATCGACCAGAGAACAACTTTTCGTCGACCTGTGATCAGCTTTCGTCGACCTGGGATCAGCTTTCGTCGACCTGGGATCTAGGATCAGCTTTCGTCGACCTGAGTTCTGCGAACAACTGCACTGCATAAACTGACGGATACTGTGCTCTAAGTTCGTCGACTGAGTGTTAGACTTAGAAGGTATTACTTCGTCGAGCTGGGGACTGAGTTTGTCAAGCTGGGCTCGACTTTCGTCTACCGGAGATCGACGAATGTAGAACACCTTTTCCTAAGTCTTGAATTCTCTAAGTCTTTAGTCTTTAGCAGTGTTGAAGGCTGGTCCTTTGTACTCTTGACTCTCGGACACGACTATGACCCTGATCTATACATGTTGGGTCATATCCTAACTCAGTGAACCTAGCCCAAATCCAACTAGGGGTCAAACAATCTCCCCCTATTTGGGCGAGGTCACTAATTACAGACTCAATACTAAAAAAAAATATACAAAGCAGGAACACAATATATATCTGGCAGATAATTTAATAACAAGTGCAGCAAATATATGTACATAGTCAGCTTTGTAACAGAAAAGAAAACATAATTTTAACAAAGTATACCAAAAGTAGCAATTCTTCTTCAGGATTTTCTGTTTCTACTTATTGGATTTTTCTTCCTTCTTCTTTTCTCTAGGCTTGGTAAATATAATTTCCCTATTAGGATTGACAGCTTCTTTTTTTGATATATACAGATCTGCTGCTCCAATCACTGTCTGGGTTGAAGTTCTGGGAACAATTGCCTCTGGATATCTAGCCATATAATCAGCAGGGTCAAATAATTTCTTGCTCACCTGAAGTCTTTCAAGTTCTTTTTCTCTATAAGTAGACATTATAGAGAATTTAGTTGGATCATGTCCTTCTTCACTGGCCTTTTTCATCTATGACAGAGCAATCAATTCTTGAAGCCTGGCCATCCTGAAGTTTTGATCATCATTCTGACTGATAGGTGACTGATCTTCTTGAGAGGGTAGCAGGGTGACAGGCCTGAATTGTGTTGACTGTTCTTGGAAGTTTGCGTTAAAAAACAATCTGTCTTTCACTACTTTGAGTGTACAGTGATTTTGGAGGTGCAGCTTCACTGTATTTTCCTTTGGGTTTATGTGATACAGAGTGTCTTCTTTGTTAAGCCTGTGGTTGAGGAGGAGATAATTTTGGTTTTTGATACACTATTTCTTTTATTTGTTCTGTACAACTAATACTTCTTTGCTGACTGCTTCCATGTGATTGCTGTCTAGATGACCTTTCTTACCTCTGATAAGTTCGAGTGAATGAGGGCTTGGAGGGAGCATCCGACTTTTGAGAGCTTATTCCAGAAGCACCAGCAGCTGGTGGAGGAGGAGGGGGATCCTTCCTGTATTTGTAAGCTGGGGGAGGAGAGTATTTTATAGTGGTTCCCCAAAATTATGGGTACATCCACTCTCCTCCCACCTTGCTAACTTCCTGTTAGTCAAGTCACTTCTCCAAACCAATGCTCCAAGGAGCTTACACCTCAGATCTTTCAGTCTCATCCAAGACTTACACCTCAGCCACAAAGGCCTACACTTAGTGATACAAGTATCACCTACCTCAAGCACTTAAGCCCTACCACTCAGGCTATGGAGGATAGCCCTACCACAGAGCAATCTTGCTCCTACAACTCATAGAGATACACTCTCATACAGTTCAGGCAAAACTTCCATACTTCTCAGTGAGTAAAACTCACATACCTCAGAGAGCAGCACTCTCCTACAGCTCAGGAAAATTTGCCCTACCTCTGACCCAAAGGTCCTACAACTCAGATCCAGAAGGATCCTACAAAAAGAAATAGTTTAATTAACTTTGACACTGAGAAATTTCTCTGTGTCAACCACTTGAGCAGAAAACTTTCTGCTCCAACTCTCCTCATAGCAAGGAAAGAATTTGCTGGAGGAACTCAGAAGATAACTTCTGAACTTGCTGCTAAAGGCTAAAGATCTTTTGATCTTGAGTCTTCAAATAGCTCACAAAACTTTCCAAAGGATGAAGGTTCTTCTTTCTTTAGAACAAATTCTGAATCTGCTGTGGCAGATGGATACTTGCACAGCTAATTGAACTTTTCTTGTTGGAGAGCTTCAAGATTTTCACATGCAGTAATGGCGAAGAAGATGAAGATGGTTGCTCTCCTTTTTAAATAATGTATGCCCTAAAAGTTATCTTTGTCCTGGCCCTATCTCTTCCTTTTGTAGTTCGCCGATCAATGGCTCTTAGAGATCGGTGGGCCTCACTTGCAGCTTCCAACTGCGCCTTGCTTTAACGGAAGAAGACGTACAGTAGCTTCATGACAAGTTTTGTCGTGTAGTGTATCTTCCCCGTGTCTAATTTTACCTTAGTTTATTTTGTTGATTTTGCTGACGTCAGCGCCTATGGACTTAGTCAAAATCGAGCATCAGAGAATAGGCATTGAGTGGGTAAGCATCACTAAATGCCAAAACACTTAGACAGATTCACTGTCTCTTGGCATTGAGTGAGTCACTTTAACTCAATGCCAAACTACTTAGTATTAAGTCTGATTCTTGGCGTTGAGTAATTCAGCTCCACTCAATGCCAATCTTGCTTTATCAGCTTTCAACTACTTAGCGTTGAGTGAGTAAGCATCACTCAACACCAAACCCCTTAGACAAAAATTCTGTCTTCACTTGGCGTTGACAGTGTTGAGTCAATAACCTTCACTTAATGTTTTTTGTCTTAACCAAATTTCTACTCCTTTAGCAACATAAGCATTGAGAGCATTGAGTGAACATGCCTCACTCAACACTTTCAGCCTTAGCCAATTTTCTGTATTTAGTAGCATGGCATTGAGTGAGTTGACTTCACTCAACGCCTGTGGACTTAACCATATTTTAGCTCATTCCAACTTAGGCTATGACAATATAGGCTACACTCAGTGCTATAAGTCATCTGGCATTGAGTGATGTTCCTTCACTCAATGCCTGTGGACTTAAATAGATTTTTGTCATCCCACTCCTTAGGTAAGTGTTTACCTGACTTAGCCACTTAGGCTACCTGACCTATCATAGTCATCTACAGACATGTGTATATCATTGATAATATTGACTTCACTCAAATCCAGGACATTGTGGGCAATGGACCCAACAATCTCCCCCTATTTGAGGAAGTCAAAAACTCTTAAGCAAAGACAATGACATACACAAAACCATGCATCACAAGGCATAATAAAAGAAAACTAAATAATTGAGAAGTGATCTATAATTACCATACTTCCCTACTTGCAGAATATAATACTACATCTGCCATCTGCTTCCCTTGAATTACTGCTGTCTTGCTTATCTGATCATCTGATCCTCCCCCTTTTTGACTGCAGCAAATAGCTGGTATGATGCAACTGATAAACTGATCATCTTATCACCTGCTCCCCCCTCAAATATGCAGCATTGCTTGACTTGCTCCCCCTCAAATTGAGAGTCTTCATTTCTTTAAAAGACCATTTTATCTACATAAATCCAAATAGTTTACAACTAGATGAGGAGCAACTGAAGCTATATAAGTTTAACATACCCAACTCAAATTTGAAGGTGTTAAATTTGGCTTCATCTAGTGTCTTAGTGAAGATGTTAGCCACTTGCTTGTCTGTTGGGACAAACTCAAGGGTGATGTCTTCACATTCCATATTCTCCCTAATGAAATGATATCTAATCTCTATGTGCTTAGTCCTGCTATAGGAGACAAGATTCCTAGTAATAGAGATTGCACTAGTAGAATCACAGAATAAAGGAGTTCTACTTATCTGGAGGTTGTAGTCTTGAAGCTGGTGCTGGATCCACAACAACTAAGCACAATAGCTTCCTATTGAGATGTACTCTGACTCTGTTATTGATATTGCCACACTGGTTTATTTCTTGCTGCTCCAAGATACCAGTCTCCCTCCCAAGAACTGATAGGTGCCAGATGTGCTCTTCATATCCTCTTTACAGCCTGCAAAATCTGCATCTGAATACCCAGTTAGTTCAAACTCCCCATTCCTAGGGAACCAAAGGCCAAGATCTGGAGTGCCCTTAAGATACCTCAAGATTCTCTTAGCTCCAGAGTAGTGAGATTATTTAGGGAAAGCTTGATACCTAGAACAAACACATATATCATACATGATGTCTAGCCTACTTGCAGTCAGATATAGAAGGGAGCCAATTATCCCTATATACAAAGTTTCATCAACAGGTTTCCCTGCTTCATCTTTGCCTACATGCATACTTGACCCCATGGGAGATCTCATGGTGGAGGAATTCTCCATGCCAAATTTCTTGATTAACTCCCTAGTGAACTTAGATTGGGATATGTACAATCCATCATCAGTCTGTCTTACTTGGAGGCCCAAGAAGAACTTAAGTTCACCCATACTGCTCCTGTCAAACTTCCCCTGCATGAGTTTAGCAAACTTTTTGCAGAGGTTGTCAACAGTAGATCCAAAGATGATGCCATCTACATAAATCTGGACTAGGATGATCTTACCCTTAGATTCCCTTATGAATAGGGTCTTGTCTATTTTCCCCTTGAGAATTTGTTCTCAATGAGGATACTAGACAAAGTCTCATACCATGCTCTAGGGGCTTGCTTAAGCCCATATAGAGCTTTCCTAAGTCTATAAATAAAATCAGGTGAGTTAGGAACTACAAAACCTGGAGGCTGCTTAACATAGACTTATTCTTTTAATTCACCATTTAGGAAGGCTGACTTCACATCCATTTGGTAGACCTTGAATCCCTTGTGTGCTGTATATGTAAGGAATAACCTGATGGCCTCTAATCTTGCTACAGGGGTAAAGGTTTAATCATAATCAATCCCTTCTTCTTGCATGCACCCCTTAGCTACTAGTCTGGCCTTGTTCTTAATTATAATGCCATTTTCATCAAGCTTGTTTCTGTAGATCCACTTGACTCCAATGACATTATGACCATGAGGTCTGGGAACCAGCTTCCAGACCCTGTACCTCTTGAACTGGCTAAGTTCCTCCTGCATAGCTCCAATCCAATGCTGATCTATGTTGGCCTCTTCAAACTTCTTGGGCTCCACTTGGGATAAAAAGCTTGAATACATGGCTGTGTTCTGACTTATGATCCTTGTCATTAATCCATGACTTGCCTCACCAATGATCTGGTGTGCTGGATGATCTCTCATATGTTTGACCGCAAGTGACAGTCTTCTTTCAGCAATAAGGGCATCTTCTTGTTGATCTTTGATGCAGCGCCACCGCTAATTGATGATGACCCGATTGCCGAGGCGCTACGACATAAAGATCTTAGACGCCGTGATGACGCTGAAGGAAGTGCACGTTACAACCTCTGCCCGCGACGTGCTCGAACCGCCATGAAAAATTAGCTTTAATTATCTTATTTCATGAACTCTATTTTTATATTTTTAGAATATAAAATTATCCAATGTTTAAGTGATAATTTTATATTCATGACATGTTTTTATTTCTTTAATTTAAACAATTTTATTTTTGGTGTGCACTTAGCCATTCGGGTGGATGAGATTACATCTCCATCATGAAGGGTTAAGGCTTGTTGTAATCTCTTATTTAAGGAGGTGTTTATGAGGAATCAAGCATTGAAGAATTAAAACCTAAAATTTCCGCTCCAAGTGAAATTTCGGCCAAGGCTCTCATCTAGCTGCCACCCCCTCCCCTTGTGAGGTGTGAAGCCGCCGCCCCCTTGCTCCCTCCATCCGCGTGGTGCGACTCTGGCGTGGATTCCTTGGTGCGACTCTGCGGAAAAAGGTTGCAAACCCTTCGGTGTGACGCCGGCGGATCCATGGAGAGAGTGATTCTCCCACAGTTATCTTGTGTGAAACGCTTTCCGGTTGGGTAATCTCTTCCCTCTCCCTTGTGTGATTCTCTTCTTTAGTTGTGGTGGTTTCGCGCTTGTTTTCTCCGGATCTTTAATTTAATCGCTACGAGTTTTGAATCGAAATCGCCGTTGCAAGGCTTTTTAATTCCGGATCGGGTGGATCCTATTTGCTTGAGCGGATCTTGGCTTATAGCCTTGGTCTTGCTCTCTAAAAGGAGTGGCAACCTTTGTGTTTTCTTGGGGAATACTCCGACTCAAATTTCCGATCGTTGTTTTCGATTCGACCATTCCTCCTTTGTTATTTGCGCTGTATTCTTGCGACGAGAACTATTGTGGGCGATAGGTGCTGTATAGGTGCGGTAGATCTACGACGTGTAGTGCGTAGGAGAGCGTTAGTTTCATGGAGATCTCTGACTCGGGACGCACGCTACACCAATTTGGTATCAGAGGCGGTCGTTTCAACTCCCAAGTTGCAAACATCCTCTCTGCGTTCTTCGTTGGTCGATCTCATCTTTCAAAGATCTGAAATTTTCGGATTGGTCTGCGTTTAGTAAATCCCTCGGAATTTTAAAACTTGTCAAAAAAATTTGAAAAAAAAACTGTAGCTTCCTGCGCTTATTTCTAGCAACTTTAAAACAGAAATTTTTTCGATTCGGCCTCGTTAAGTCAGCCTACAAATTAGAACATCGTAATTCTGTCAAGTTGGTCTGCAAATAGCGGGCTGAAATCTTTATTTTTCCTCAAAATTTCAATTTTTTTTTAACGATCTACGTGTTATCCACATCAAGCTTTATAAAAATATTTTATTTTCAGTCTAGCTACAGCCCTAGGGAAAATCGTCTTTCATAATTTTCTGGGTCTTGCATGCCCACTAGGCTAGGCACGGAGTATACGGCGCCGTCTACATCTAGGATGGCTGAGAACGGGCATGAGCTTCATAATGCTGAAGTGATCGCAGGTCTACGTAATGATATGATAGAGCTTAGGGCTACATTAGCACAGATTTTACAAAATCAAGCTAGGCCACCCCCACCACCCGCTAATGTTGAGTTGCCCCGCCAGCGCCAACACATCTCCGATTCGGATTCTGATGGGGACTCCCCACGAGTGCCCCCTCGAGGCCATCGCCACGAGCGAGAGTTTGACATTACTAGGGCCATCAAGATTGATGCCCCCACTTTTGACGGCATGGGAGATCCACAGAACTTCCTTACGTGGATAGTGGACATGGAATGTTACTACGACTGACACCATCTCACGGACCCCCAAAAGGTCCAAGTTGCCAGGATGAAGCTGACAGGCCGTGCCAAAACTTATTGGCTAAATGAAGAGCGTAGGCTAGGTGCTGGAGACGGAAACCCAATTATTGGGTGGACCATAATGAAGAATTTGTTGACCGATCAGTACGTTCTCGCATACCATCGGACACAGATGTTTGACGAGCTTGCCACCCTGCGGCAGGGCTCAAATTCAGTAGCAGAGTATATGGGAGAACTGAAGGACCGAATGGTGCGTTGTGATCTGAAGGAAATCACCGAGGTTACCCTTTCTAGATTCCGTAAGGGGCTTCAACCCGATATTCAGCGGAAGCTCTTACGTTATGGCCACACAGATCTAAACATGACATTCAATGCCGCCCTCGACATTGAGAAACACTTATCATCTAAGGCCCACTCCCGGTATTCCCATACGAAGGGAAAATCCACCACCGGAGCTTCGTCCTCCACATATCAGGACAAAGGGAAATTCCGGTCCGCCGAGTCCAAGTCTGTTGTGATCACTGCTAGGAACACTAAGAACCCTGCGAGCGAACGTATTCCCATCGGAAAGGTTAGCAAGACTAACGCTACATGTTACTCTTGCGGCATTCATGGTCACTACGCCTTCGAATGCCCAACAAAAACTAAAGCCATAGCCTTGTTAGAGTCGGCGACCGATTTTGCGGATTATGTTTATGAGGCTGCTGAGGAGAGCGACCCAGAAGGGGTCCCAAGTGACTTAGAGGACGATCACCCCCTTATGGTGATGCGTTGTATCTTGACCACACCTTGTCCATTAGATGATTGGAAGAGGACGAGCATATTTTCTCTGATTTTTAAGAGTGGCGAGAAGCTTTGCAAGCTGATTATTGATAGTGGTAGTTGTTTGAATATCGTATCTGAGAACGCAATTGCACGTATGTCCTTGACCACGGAACCACACCCGATCCCCTATCAGGTTGCTTGGATCAACAAGATCTCTGTACCCGTTACCAAGCGATGCTTGGTTCCACTCTCATTCAAATCCTACATTGATGAGGTGTGGTGTGATGTCCTTCTGATGGACGCTTGTCATGTGTTGTTAGGCCGCCCTTGGCTATATGACCGTGATGTTACTCATTTTGGTAGAGCCAACACTTATGAATTCAAATTCAATGGCAAAACCATCACCTTGAGACCGACCATCCCAAAGGAGCCCGTAGTCTTGGCTAAGGACACCACTATCCCGGTAGAACGGAAAACGTTGAATCTAGTTGGTAGGAAAGAGTTTGAGAGAGATCCGTTCCTTGATGGAATTATGTATGCGCTAGTCCTCCTAAGTGCGAAGCCCGATTCTAGCATTTTGGATGAGTTACCTAGTGAGTTACGGGTACTATTGGAAGAGTATAGGGACGTGTACCCGGATGAGTTGCCGCCCACGTTACCCCCGCTTAGGAATATCCAGCATGCGATAGACCTCATCCCGGGGTCTTCCTTGCCAAATCAGCCCCATTATTGACTCCACCCCGCAGCTCACCTGGAGTTGCAGTCCCAAATAGAGGGCTTACTGGAGAAGGGTTTTATTAGGAATAGTATGCGTCCATGTGCTGTACCAGCCCTACTTGCCCCCAAGAAGGATGGTACATGGAGGATGTTCGTTGATAGCCGGGCTATCAACAAAATCACCATCAAGTATAGGTTCCCCATTCCCCGCCTAGATGATTTGTTGGATGTCTTGTCTGGAGCCACCGTATTCTCCAAATTAGATCTTCGGAGTGGCTATCACCAGATTAGGATACGAGAGGGCGACGAGTGGAAGACGGTATTTAAGTCGAAGGATGGGCTGTACGAATGGCTTGTGATGCCCTTTGGGTTATCCAATGCCCCTAGTACCTTCTCCCGGATGATGACACATGTCTTTCAGCCATTCATGGGGAAGTTCGTTGTCGTCTACTTTGACGATATACTGATTTATAGCACCTCTACTACCGAGCACATCTCCCACATGAGAGTGATCCTTTCCACCTTGCAGAAGGAGACTTTATTTCTCAATCTTAAGAAATGCACTTTCAATGCCTCAGAGGTAGAGTTCTTAGGTTATATAGTCGGTTCTAAGGGTATTCGAGTTGATCCGGGCAAGGTTCAGGTCATTAAGGACTGGCCCGTGCCAACCACCCTACGTGAGGTACATAGTTTCCATGGGTTAGCCACGTTTTATCGTCGTTTCATACGAGACTTCAGTAGTATTATGGCGCCTATCACCGACTGTATGAAGAAGGGAAAGTTTACATGGACGAAGTCCGCCACCTATGCTTTTGAACGAATAAAGGAGCTTATGACTGAGGCAGCTGTCTTACGTCTACCTGACTTTGCTAAAGTCTTTGAGCTCACATGTGATGCGTCTGGGGTAGGGATTGGAGGTGTCTTGAGCCAGGAGGGACATCCCGTTAGCTATTTTAGCGAGAAGTTGTCCGGTTCTAAGCTGAACTATTCAAATTACGATAGGGAATTTTATGCTGTAGTTCGATGTCTACACCATTGGAGGCACTATCTCCTCTCCAAGGAGTTTGTGATCCTCTCTGATCATGAGGCTTTACGTTTCATCAACGGCCAGCATAAGATCAACCTACGACACGCTAAGTGGGTGGCTTTCTTACAAGGTTACACGTTTAATCTCAAGCACCTTAAGGGAGCTGATAACCGAGTCGCGGACGCCCTTAGTCATCTTACTATTTTACTCACCTCTATGGAAGTACATGTTGTAAGATTTGAGCGGATTAAGGATGAGTACGCTATGTGTCCTGACTTCCAGGACTTCTATTTATCTGCCCAGGATAGTTCCCCCACTACGATATCTGCATACGTTATCAAGGACGGTTACCTGTTTAGGAACGGGAAGCTATGTATCCCGCAGTCATCGTTACGACTACATATCATATGGGAATTACATAGCGGAGGGTTGAGTGGCCACTTCGGTAGAGATAAGACTGTTATGCTAGTCGAGGACAAATTCTATTGGCCAAAACTGAAGGTTATGGTGGGGCAAGTAGTGAGTAGCTGCCGCACGTGACAGGTGTCTAAGGGAAGTAAAACCAACGTTGGATTATATACTCCCTTGCCTATTCCCTCCATGCCTTGGGTAGACGTTAGTATGGATTTTGTATTAGGCCTCCCCATTACTCTACGCCGTCACGACTCAGTTTTTGTAGTGGTGGATTGGTTTTCAAAGATGGCTTATTTCATCCCATGCAGTAAGACAAATGATGCGTCTCACGTTGCTAAACTATATTTTAAGGAAGTCGTTAGTCACCATGGAGTGCCAAAGACCAAGTATCATATAGGGATGTAAAATTCACTGGTTATTTTTGGAAAACTCTTTGGATTTTCATGGGAACAAAATTATTGTTTTCCTCCGCCTATCACCCCCAAACTGATGGGCAGACGGAAGTGGTTAATCGGAGCTTAGGAAATTTGTTACGATGCCTTGTGAGTGATCACAAGAGCACTTGGGATCTTCTCCTTCCCCATGCCCAATTAGCCTACAATAACTCCAAGAATAGGTCTACGGGTCTGTCCCCGAATGAGATTGTCCACGGGTATAAGGCTCCTGTGCCGCTTGACTTGGTGCCGTTGCCCCCAACATACAAGGCAAGTCAGTTTGCACAATCCTTCGCCCAACACATTCATGATTTACACACACGTATACAGGCCACTTTGACCACACAATATGACTCTTATCAAGCGCACGCTAATTTACATCGGAGAGTATCAAACTTCAAAATTGGCGATCTAGTTTTAGTCCGTTTGGTTCCCGAACGCTTGCCAACTGGCACCGTTAAAAAGTTAGCACCAAAGCACGCCGGCCCTTTTCGGATTATTAAAAAGTTAGGTGACAATGCTTTCGTTTTGGACTTGCCTGCTGATTGGGGGATCTCCCCCATTTTTAACGTTTTGGATTTAACGATGTTTGTGTCACCACCACAAGAGTTGATGTCTTTGTCGTCTTATTCTCCCACTCAAAATTTTTATGGGTTGGGGAGTGGTAGTTCAGATGATCTCTCTCTTTCGGTCCCCGCAGGTATAACATCGGATGGTACGTTGCCTTCTTTTACTCCTACTGCTGACATATTTCCCAGGTTTCCCAGGACATTCCTCACTCCAGAAATGATACTTACTGCGGAACCGTTCACTACTCCGGATGGTACTACTTACCGCTTTCTGGTCCGTTGGCATGACCGCCCCCCTTCGGACGACTCTTGGGTACTCGCAACAGAGCTTCAACGTTTGGATGCCGAGCTTCTCCACCGCTATCTCTCCACTCACGCATCAGAGATACGTGATTTTGAGTGGGGGAGGATTGATGCAGCACCACAGCTAATTGATGATGACCCGGTTGCCGAGGCGCTACGACATAAAGATCTTAGACACCGTGATGACGCTGAAGGAAGTGCACGTTACAACCTCCGCCCGCGGCGTGCTCGAACCGCCATGAAAAATTAGCTTTAATTATCTTATTTCATGAACTCTATTTTTATATTTTTAGAATATAAAATTATCCAATGTTTAAGTGATAATTTTATATTCATGACATGTTTTTATTTCTTTAATTTAAACAATTTTATTTTTGGTGTGCACTTAGCCATTCGGGTGGATGAGATTACATCTCCATCATGAAGGGTTAAGGCTTGTTGTAATCTCCTTTTTAAGGAGGTGTTTATAAGGAATCAAGCATTGAAGAATTAAAACCTAAAATTTCCCCTCCAAGTGAAATTTCGGCCAAGGCTCTCATCTAGCCGCCGCCCCCTCCCCTTGTGTGGTGTGAAGCTGCCGCCCCCATGCTCCCTCCATCCGCGTGGTGCGACTCCGGCGTGGCTTCCTTGGTGCAACTCCGCGGAAGAAGGTTGCAAACCCTTCGGTGTGACGCCGGCGGATCCGTGGAGAGAGTGATTCTCCCACAGTTATCTTGTGTGAAACGCTTTCCGGTTGGGTAATCTCTTCCCTCTCCCTTGTGTGATTCTCTTCTTTAGTTGTGGTTGTTTCGCGCTTGTTTTCTCCGGATCTTTAATTTAATCGCTACAAGTTTTGAATCGAAATCGTCGTTGCAAGGCTTTTTAATTCCGGATCGGGTGGATCCTATTTGCTTGAGCGGATCTTGGCCTATAGCCTTGGTCTTGCTCTCTAAAAGGAGTGTCAACCTTTGTGTTTTCTTGGGGAATACTCTGACTCAAATTTCCGATCGTTGTTTTCGAGTCGACCATTCCTCCTTTGTTATTTGCGCTGCGTTCTTGCGACGAGAACTATTGTGGGCGATAGGTGCTGTGTAGGTGTGGTAGATCTACGACGTGTAGTGCGTAGGAGAGCGTTAGTTTCGTGGAGATCTCCGACTCGGGACGGACCCTACACCAATCTTCATCAACACCTAGTGTGCCAGGTAGATCTTCTGGAGTATCCATATCATCTTGGATGACTTGTGATGTTTCCTTTATGGTCAGCTTGTCCATCATCTGTTCTGTACCTGCAGTACTATAAGAGGAACTAGGCAGTCCATTGTTAATCATGGTAGACTCATCAAAGACTACATGAACTGATTCTTCATACAACTTGGCTTTTCAAGTTGTAGATCCTATAGGCTTTGCTATGATTGATATACCCAATAAATATTACATCATAGGATTTGGTAGCAAACTTAGTCACATAGGACTTGCCATTGTGA
Source organism: Platanthera zijinensis (assembly GCA_039513925.1). Taxonomy (NCBI): domain Eukaryota; kingdom Viridiplantae; phylum Streptophyta; class Magnoliopsida; order Asparagales; family Orchidaceae; genus Platanthera; species Platanthera zijinensis. The sequence continues at coordinate 218,965,820 of CM077079.1, forward strand.
AGCACAAAGCATTTACTACTAAAGATTCTGAGATAGCCTAGATTTGGTTTTCTACCCTTCAAGATCTCGTGGGGAGTCTTCTTGTGGCCTTTGATGATAAAGGCTCTATTGAGGACATGACATGCAATATTTACTGTCTCAGCCCAGAAATATTCTGGGAGAGATGTGTCACTCAACTGTGTTCTACAAGCCTCTATGAGAGTCCTATTTTTCCTCTCAACTATCCCATTTTGCTGGGGTATTCTGGGAGAAGAGAATTCTTGATGAATTCCATGCTCTTCACATAACTTTTATATGCTATCAGACTGGAATTTTGTCCCATGGACACTTCTAATTTTGACCACAGAATAACCAAGCTCATTCTGAATTTGCTTGATAAACCTTATGAAGACATCAAGGGTTTCATCCTCTTCTTAAGATAGAATGCCCAGGTAAACTTGGAATAGTCATCAACTACCACAAGGGTGTAGGATTTCCTACCAAGACTGTGAATTAGCATTGGACAAAATAGGTCCAAGGGCAAGAGGTATAAGCACTTCACAGAGTCTTTCGTCCCAATACCCTTGAAGGAGACATTTGTCTGCTTACCCTTTAGGCAAGCAGAGAAAATACCCTCCTTAGAGCACTTCACATTGGGGTCATTCCTAACTAGCTCTTGACTAAATAGCTTGCCAATAGTCTTGTAATTCAAATGGGCTAGTCTCTTGTGCCACTGGACACAGTAGGAGACTTTCTCATTTGCCACCAAATAGATAGGAGAATCTGTGTCTATACATAGAAAGTTCAAGCAATAAACATTTCCACTTCTTGTGCCTATCAAGATGACCTCTTGGTCACTTGACCTCCTAATTATGCACTCATCCTTGCGGAAGACAATTACATAACCAAGATTAGAAAGCTGTCTTATGCTTATAAGGTTGTGATGCAACCCTTCAATATAAGCCACTTTTGTGATGGTGACTATGCAATTAGTGATCTTACCATACCCTCTGGTTACACCTCTATCTGAACCTCCAAAGATGACTTTGGGTCCATCTTTTACTGGAGTAAACTCCTTCAAATTGCTCCTTATTCCAGTCATGTGCCTGGAATAGCCACTATCCAAGTACCATATAGGGGTATGACACCTTGAACTATCCTGCAATATGCAAATTACTTAACCTTAGGACCCCAATATCTATTGGGTCCTAGGTGCATGTTAGCATGAAACTGAACATGTCCACCAGCAGAATTTCTGACTGGTGGACTGACCCTAGCTCTGGACACATTTGGATTGTGCCAACATTCAATGGCAAAATGCCTTATCTTACCACAACACCAACAATCATGTATGTTATATCTTCTTTTTTGTGAAGGCCCTGCAGCTTGATGAACAACAACCTTGACTGGAGGAAGATGTGCTGTAGCCTTTTTCTGATTTCTTTCAGCCAAAATTTGACTGAAGGTAAGTCTTATAGTTGGCTGATTTGGTCTGCCCTGAGTGCCAGCAACATCTAGCTTCTTTTCAGAAAGCATGCTTCTGATGGGTTCAGATACGCCCATATCAGCCTGATTCTTAGACTTGCCCTTAGTCAGAACCTTTGCTGTCAGATTCTGAGCCTTGGCTGCAGCAATATTCTTGAGAGTTGGTTCAGAAGCACCAAAGACAAATGGTCTAGATTGGGCCATTTGAAATTTCTCATTGGCAGCCTTGACTGCACACACCCTGTCAAAACTTTCATCATGACAGTGAATATCTTTGTTCACTCCAGATGAACAACCCCTCTCCTAGTGACCATAAGAACTTTCTTGGTCATACCTGTTAGAAGGTATCAAAACTTTTCTGAAAAGAATGGGAGGCTTAAAAGCAATAGGCTGAGGTGGAACTGGATCTTTGCCCTTCCTTTTAGAAGGTGCAACTCTTGTGCTTCCCTTGAATCCCAACCCCCTCTTGCCCTTTTGAGAGGAGAAGGAGTCTATCAAGGGGAGGATAGTACTTGGCTTAGAATATCTAGCCACTATTTTTTTCTCCTTCTCAAGCTTATCTTAAAGCTCTCTGATGAGACAGTTCTGGTGCTTGATGGAGGCAACCTGAATGTCTAAGAGGGACTTCAGTTGGCTAATTTCCCTAGCTTTCTAGTCTAGTAGATTTGCTGTTACAGTCTGCTGGGTAACTGCAAGCTTAAGAGATGAGATCTCTTTAGCTTGTTTCTTAGATAACTTCTTGACCTTATTTAAGGAATTCAGAAGTTCTCCATACTTGTCAATCAGTTAATTGACATCTCCTTCAGATCCAGAATCTTCTTCACCACCGGGTGAAGAGGCTTCTGAGCAAGGACTAGTCTCAAACTCAAACAGATAAGCAGAGTCAGGTGATAGATGTACCTTGCTATGACCAGACTAATCCTGGTTGCTTTCCTTATCAGTCATTGCCATCAGCCCTATGTCGCTGTGAACATCTTCATCCACCTCTAACTCACTGTCTGACAGTGTCAGAGGGGCTCTGATTCCTATCCTCACTAGAGGATTGACTTCTCCTGCTACATTTTAATCTTTAACAGCAGTAACAACTAGCCCAATATAGGCTTCCTCTTCTTCAGATTTAGAAGATGATGAGTCTGTCCAACTCTTTTCCTTCTTGGCAATGAAAGACTTTTCCTTCTTTCCTTTGTGTTGGTGCTGCTTCTTCTCCTCAGTCTCCTTCCTCTTCTCTGGGCAGTCAGCTATCACATGCCCAGGCTTGCTGCAATAGTAGCAAATAACTTTAAAGGAGTTATACTTATTATGTTTAGAACCATACCTGTCAGTCTTGGACTTGTTCTTTCTGTGATGAGTGGAATTGGAAGGCCTTTTCTTCCAATGCTTCTTCTTCATTAACCTCTGGAGTTGTCTGTAAAAAGCTACAAAATCTTCATCAGATATGATGTTGTTTGATGCCTCTGAGTCAGAGTTGTCTGACTCAGCTGGTCTCCTTGGTGGAGAAGGAATCCTTTCCTTGCCTTTCCTTGTGCTTTCAGATTTGAAGGCCAAGGACTTTTCTTTGGCCAGTGATTTGTTGGAGGCATCCTCCTCCTTCCGGGCAACCAGCTACATCTCATAGGAGAGCAGCTTCCTAAACAATATTTGGGGAGGAGTGTCAGCAAGCTTGTCCATCTCTCTTATTACACAGATCTTAGTATCCCAATCTCTAGTGAGAGATCTGAGAAACTTGTCATTAATTTCATAATTATTGAAGACCCTTCCATAAGTCTTCAACTCATTTATGATCCTGAAGAATATTTCATAATAGGTAGTTATGTTCACCTTCAGGATTTGACTGAAAACCTCGTACTCTTGGTTGAGCAGAGACTTCCTATCATCTCTTACCTCATCAGTAACCTCCATGTAGACCACAAGGGTGTCCCACATCTCCTTGGAGGTCTGGCAGTGAACCAAGTTCAGGAAGGTTGAGTCATCCACGACACTGGCTATGATGTTTTATGCTCTCTTATCCAGGCCAACTAGTATGACCTCATCTTTGGTCATTTCAGAGAGTGTCTTTGGTGTCTGGATGTTGACATCGAGAACAGAGACTTTCATGGGAATGATAGGTCCCTCCCTAATAGTTGCAAAAATTCTTGGATCATAGGCTTCCATGAATAGCCTCACCCTCTCCTTCCATATTCCAAACTTCTCCTTTTTGTAGATGGGGAGTTTCATTGAACTCAGCTCTCTCTAGCTCTCTCCTGAGCCCATGAACACTTAGCAGAAGCTACCTTGGAGGATCAATTAGATTGTAAAATCCTTTTTGAGCAACCTCCCTCTGATACCACTTGAAATATATTATTTTCAAGGTAGCTATCAACCTAGAGGAGGGGGGGGGGGGTGAATAGGTCTATTTAGGTCTTTTGAGAGTCTTTTTAAATCACTTGATTGTTTCTTTAAGCTTTCAGCTTATTGTGATCTAGAGCTTGTCCTTAGCACCTGCAATTAAGAAAATAAAAGCAAACACAGAAAAACACACAAGTATTTTATAGTGGTTCCCCAAAATTATGGGTACATCCACTCTCCTCCCACCTTGCTAACTTCTTGTTAGTCAAGGCACTTCTCCAAACCAATGCTCCAAGGAGCTTACACCTCAGATCCCTCAGAATCTCTTAGTTTCCACCAAGACTTACCCCTAAGCCACAAAGGCCTACACTCAGTGATACAAGTATCACCTATCTCAGGCACTTAAGCCCTACCACTCAGGCTATGGAGGATAGCCCTACCTCAGAGCAAGATTGCTCCTAAAAATAAAAAAGATACACTCTCCTACAGTTCTGGCAAAACTGCCCTACTTCTCAGTGAGTAAAACTCACCTACCTCAGAGAGCAGCACTCTCCTACAGCTAAGGCAAATTTGCCCTACCTTAGACCCAAAGGTCCTACAGCTCAGATCCAGAAGGATCCTACAAAAAGAAATAGTTTAATTAACTCTGACACAGAGAAATTTCTTTGTGTCAACCACTTGAGCAGAAAACTTTCTGCTCCAACTCTCCTCACAGTAGGGAATGAATTTGATGGAGGAACTCAAAAGATAACTTCCGAACTTGTTGCTGAAGGCTAAAGATCTTTTGATCTTGATTCTTCAAATAGCTCACTGAACCTGCCAAAGGATGAAGGTTCTTCTTTCTTCAGAATAGATTCTGAATCTGCTGTGGTAGATGGAGACTAGCACAACTAACTGAACTTTTCTTACTGGAGAGCTTCAAGCTTTTCACATGCAGTAATGATGAAGAAGATGAAGATGGTTGCTCTCCTTTTTGAATAATATATGCCCTAAAAGTTATCTTTGTCCTGGCCCTATCTCTTCCTTTTGTAGTTTGCCGATCAACGACTCTTAGAGATCGGTGGGCCCCACCTGCAGCTTCCAGCTGCGCCTTGCTTTAACGGAAGAAGACGTACAGTAGCTTCACAACAAGTTTTGTCGTGTAGTGTAGCTTCCCCGTATATGATTTGACCTTAGTTGACTTTGTGAGTCACCTTCACTTAACACCAAACTACTTAGAATATAAAGTATGATTCTAGGCATTGAGTGATTCAGCTCCACTCAATGCCAATCTTGCTTTATCAGTTTTCAGCAGCTTAGCGTTGAGTGAGTAAGCATCACTCAATGCCAAACCCCTTAGACAAAATTCTGTCTTCACTAGGCGTTGACAGCATTGAGACAGTAACCTCCACTCAACGATTTTTGCCTTAACCAAATTTTTGCTCCTTCAACAACATAAGCGTTGAGAGCATTGAGTGAACACGCGTCACTCAACGCTTTCATCCTTAGCCAATTTTCTATATTTAGTAGCATGGCGTTGAGTGAGTTGACTTCACTCAACGCCTGTGGACTTAGCCATATTTTTGCTCATTCCAACTTAGACTATGACAGTATAGGCTACACTCAACGCTATAAGTCATCTGGAGTTGAGTGATGTTCCTTCACTCAACACCTGTGGACTTAGATAGATTTCTGTCATCCCACACCTTAGGTAAGTGTTTACCTGACTTATCCACTTAGGCTACCTGACCTATCATAGTCATCTACAGACATGTGTATATCATTAATAATATTGACTTCACTCAAATCCAGGACATTGTGGGCAATGTACCCAACAGTAGTCTTGCGTATAAACAAAGAATGATCAGCAAAGCTTCAATTGAACCCAATAGGAGAAACAATTCCACTAAACTTGTCAAACCAAGCTCGTGGACTCTATTTTAAGCCATAAATTGCCTACCGAAGCATGCACACCTGAGACTCCCCCTGAGCAACATACCCTGAAGGTTGCTCCATGTAAACTACCTCTTACAAATCCCCATAGAGAAAAGCATTCTTCACATCTAATTGAGACATCTCCCAATCACGATTAACAACTACAGAGAAGAGAACACGTATAGTGCTGATTTAGACAACTAGAGAAAAGGAATCAAAGGAGTCCACCCCATAAGTCTGAGTAAATCCTTTGGCAACAAGCCATGCCCTATAGCGATCAACCAAGCCATCGGGAAGATATTTCACTACAAAGACCCACTGACAACCAACCACATCAATGACTAAAGGTGGGGGTATAAGAGTCCAAGTCCCTCATTCAGTTAACGTGTTCATTTCTTCTTCCATAGCAACTTTCCACTGAGGACTACCAAGGGCCTCCTGATAAGTATCTGGGATGACAGTAAAAGAGATAGCAAGAACAAAACGCTTGCCATTCAGTGAAAGCTGATCATAGAAGACAACAACATCAATAGGATGCAGAGTACATTGTCGAACGCATTTTTGCTGGGTAATGGGAAGATCAAGGTCACTGTTGACCGGAGGAGGCAATGCACTATCAGAAGAAACAAAAGGGCCTGGAACAGGCACAGAAGGCTCCAAAGGAAACACATCAGGCTCTAAAGAAAGAGATGGGGCAACAGGAGCAGATGAGGAAAGAACTGGCTCTGGCAAAGGTGTTGAGATAATAGGTAGAGAAGAAGAAGTGTCAGAGGGTAAGAGAGAGGCAGTAGGAGATAAATACGGAGTATCTTCAAAAAAGGTAACATCTGCTGAAACGTATTGTTTGCCCAGAAGTGGATCAATACATCGATACCCCTTTTGAGTAGGAAAATAACCAAGGAATATGCATTTAATCGAACGGGGAGAAAGTTTGTCACGTCCAGGAGAAGGGACGTGAAAAAATGTCGTACATCCAAAAGTTTTAAGTGACAAAGGAAACGGTTCGGCCTCTGGATATAAAATAAAAAATGGAGTCTTTCCCCAAAGAACATATGAGGGAATACAGTTAATGAGATAGCAAGAAATAAGAACCGTATGACCCCAATAAGACCGAGGGACATTCATTTGCAAAGAAAGACTGCGAGCAACATCCAGAAGATGACGATTCTTGCGTTCATCAACGCCGTTCTGTTGAGATGTATATGGAAAACTTGTTTGATGAACCAAACCCTTGTTCACACAGAAGTTAGAAAATTGACAGCTGACATATTCCTTGACATTATCAGTACGAATAAAGTGAATAGGCAGATGAAATTGTGTGGAAATCTCATTATAGAAGGTAACAAATACAGAGTACAGCTCACAAGGGGCCTTCAAGAGATATAGCCAAGTACTTCTGGAGACATCATCAATGAATGTAACAAAGTACAAACTGCCTCTACCAACAGTGGCAGTTGGAGAAGGACCCCAGATGTCAGAGTGAACAAGTTGAAAAGGATGCAAAGAACTATGTCCCTTCTGAGCTAGAAAAGAAGATCGATGATGTTTACCAAGCTGACAATCCTTACAATTCAAAGGAAGATCATCTGAAGGGAGGTCTGGAAAAAGTTGATGAATAAGACGAGAAGGAGGATGACCAAGACGACGATGCTATAGCTGAACAGATGAAGAAGTAGAAAGAGCAATGTCTTGGTCAAGATAAAAGAGGCCACCACTTATAGTCCCAGTAACAATCGTAGCTTTGGAGACAGAATCAGAGAAAGAACAAGTGGTGCAAGTAAAAGTAACCGTGCAATTCATATGAGTGCAGAGAACGTGAACAGAGAGTAAATTGCATGAGAAAGTTGGGACATAGAGAGTGTCCTTGAGCAGTAAAGGCGAGGAGAGATGCACAGTCCCACTTCTATGAACAGAAGCAGAAGTCCCATATGCAATAATAACAGGAGATATCCGGTTCTGGGAAGTCAAAGAGGAGAACAAGCAAGAGTTGCCGGTCATGTGACAAGCGACACTAGAGTCAATAAGCCACTTGTCAGAGGAGGCAAGAGCACAAGCTGTAGAGGAGAGAAGATAAACCATCTCCAAGGGTAAATAAACCGGAAAGAAGGTGATCCAACCACTCGGTTAGAAACAAGACGTATAAGATCAAGATGACAAACTTGTCAAAGAAAGAAATCAACCAAACAGAAGAAACCGGCAGAAAAAAATCAAACAACACGGTTTGACAAGAAGACGGAAGTGACAACATCGCAGCGAGAAGAGAAGGCAGCGAAGAAATCGCACGAGAACACCATACGATCACGATGTTAACACACCAGCGGCAAGAAAAAGGAGCCACGAACAAAATGCGGAGCCTACAATGGATAGAGATGCCAAAACAATAAGAAAAGGGGAGAAGCCGCCCGATCACGATGACAACACACCAGCGACAAGAAAGGTGCCGCGGCCAAAGTGCAGAAAAGTAGAGAAGCCGCACAAAGAAGATAGAGAGACCGCGTGAGGAGAGTAAAAAACCCACGCGAGAAGAAAATGAAAGAGAAGGAAAAGAGTTTGCACGGTCAAGGTGACAACACACCAGCGACAAGGTAGATGCCGCGACCTAAATGCAGAACTCCCAACAGCAGAGAAGCAGCGAAAAAAGGCGACAAAGCCAAGGAAGCCGCGCGAATAGAACACACATAAAGATGAGATCGCACGAGAGCGACAAGCCAGGGAGGGAAGTGTGGGAATCAAGCTGGAAGAAGCCGCGAGGGAAGCTAACCACGCTGTTAGAAAAACAACCCGTAATCTGATTGGAGCAATGGATCGGTTTCCTCTGATGCCATGTTAGAAATGAGCGAGAAGATGGCAAAAGTAAATAAACCGCAAATTTTATTGCTCCAAAAAGATAGATAATACAAAGGTCTGCCCCCATATTTATATGAAACAGGGGACATGAGAGAATACAATAATAGATGTGGGACTAAATAAGTATTCGCCAATTCTATCCGCCTGACTGCCAGCTAACTGCCAGATCGCTCTTGCTAATCGCCAGTCAACTAGACCGCCAACAAGTTTCCTGTCCGCAACAACGGTTATCATCCTTTCCGCTCCGCGACTAACCGCTAGACCACTGCTGCGGTAAGCCACCAGACCGTAGTTGAGGGAATCCCTCGGACCTCAAGTGCAAAGACAAGCCACCAGACCAGTCCGCTGGACAATCCTCTAGATCGAATAACTAGCTACCAGACCGACTATAGTAGTAAACCACCAAACCGAAGATGCGTGAAGCCCTCAGACTGTATCTGTTGGTATTTGCTTCCAGAGAACAAGACCGCCTGGACTAACTGCTAGAACACTTGACCTGCTAGCCTCCCGACTAGAGTTCCTAACCTCCAAGCTCTAAAAACCAGGGAACACATAATCGAATCCAAGAGAAAGCGTAAATGTTATAATCCTCTGCAGTGGAAAGGAGGTAACTTCTCTAAAAAGGATTGAGCCCGAGGTACACATTTTTGTTTCCGCCCCTACTACTCCTTCAATTTTGTTTCCACTGAATATTTTTAGTTTGCCTATACCTTACCCTTCTAAAATTAATAACGAGCGAAAAGACGAGATATCTCAAGGAATTGCTTTCTAGCAAAACGAAACTCAGAGATATTTCACGTGTTTCCCTTAACTTGGAATGTTCGATGAATCTACTTAACAAATTGCCCCAAAAATTTAACGACTCAGGACGGTTCTCCATCTCGTGCCTTTTTGGCAATTTGTTAATAAAATATGCCTTAACTGACTTGGGCGCCAACTTAATTTAATGTCATACTCACTTTTCAAAAAAATTAGGATTGGGTATTTCTAGCCCAACAAAAATGAGCACCAACTTGTGAATCGTTCGATCAAATATCTGACAGGGGTTGCGGAGGACATTTTGGTCATGGTTGACAAGTTTATCTTTTCAGTAGACTTCGTCATTCTCGACATCGACGAGCACGCCGAGGTACCCATTATACACTATCGCCCCTTCCTTGCCACCTCCCAAGCAATAATTGACGTAAGTAACAGAAGACCTCTTCTTCGTGTCAGAGATGATGAAGTTACTTTTAATATTAATCCCTTGATGCAGAATTCCCATTCGAATGAAGATTCCTGCTTTAACTTGGAAGACTTGTTTGAAGAAATTGTTCTTCTCTTTCTGAATAAAATTCTTAAACTTTAAATAATTCGGATTTGACAAATTAATTTTGTTTAGAAGAAATGTTTCGAAATTTGCCTTTCGAACCTTTTAATTCAAAATCCTTAAAAATTAAAACCTCTTACTGATGGGATCCTCCTGAAATGATCCGGTTTGCGGGTAGTCAAACCGTCAGCACCCTTTGATGGAGGAAGTGGGGTTAGCAAAGTCAACCCCATTAGCACCGAAATCACCGTAACCGTCGCCATCGCCGCTGCCATCGACGCCGACATCGCCGCCATTGTCTTCATCACCTCCACCATCGCGGCAACCTCCGCCATCACCGCCATTATCTTCATCACCATCATCATTGTCGCCATCGTCGCGGCAACCGCCACCGTCGCCGTCATCATCTTCATCACCGCCGCCGTCGATGCCATCGCCGCCAGCTCCACGACGACCGCCTCCATCACCTCGACAACCACCACCATCGTAGCGACAACCGTCTCCATCGCCGTCATTATCTTCATCATCGCATCTGTGACCTCCATTGCCGCGGCAACCACCGCCATTGCTATTCTAATCCACTGACGCCGCCGCCGCCCATCTCATCCACCGCCAACTCCGCCATCGCCCTTCTCCCCCCACCGCCATTCCCCCTCTATTCTTCGGAAGCCGTCGTCATCGCTCCTCACTTTTGTGTCCGCCACTGCCGTCATTCCTCGGACGCTGCAGTCGTCGCTCCTCTCTCGCCATCGCCGTCGCCGTCGTTCATCTCTTACTCAGACGTCGTCGCCGTCACTCCTCTCTCTTGCGACTGCTGCCGCTATCTCTTCTCTCTTCCTTGAACGCCACCACCGTCGTTCCTCTCTCCCGTGGTCGCCTCCGTCGTCTCCCCTCTCTTCCTCGAATGCTTCCGCCATCGCTCCTCTCTCCCGCGGTCATCGCCACCATCGCTCATCTCTTCCTTGGATTCCACCGTCATCGTTCTTCTCTCCCGCGGCCACCGTCGCCGTCCCTCCTCTCTTCCTTGGACGCCACTACCTTTGCTCCTCTCTCCCGCGGCCACCACAACCGTCCCTCCTCTCTTCCTCGGACGCCGTCGCTCCTCTCTCATCTCTTCCTCGGATTCCGCCGTCGTCATTCTTCTCTCCCGCGGCCACCGTCGCCGTCCCTCCTCTCTTCCTTAGACGCCGCCACCTTCGCTCCTCTCTCCCGCGACCACCGCAGCCGTCCCTCCTCTCTTCCTTGGACGCCGTCGTCGTCGCTCCTCTCTCCCGCAGCCACCACCGCCGTCCCTCCTCTCATCCTCGGTCGCCTCCGCCGTCACTCCTCTCTTCCGCGGCCACCACTGCCATCGCTCCTCTCTTACTCAAATGCCACCGCCATCGCCGACCAGATTTTGTCTCCGACCATCATTCATTAGATGGGTTCTTGGTCGTCGTTAATTCTCCACCATATGATCACGCTCCCGCCATTGTCGCCATCATTTACATGGGTAGCCACCCACATAATCGCTTGCATGACCTCCCGTAGTCGAGGAAATGCGTAGTCAAAAATTGAATTGTGTTGCGTCTAGTAAAATTGTAAAATAATATGCGCATAAATGCGGCATGAAATCGGTGTATAAATAGCTATCATGGTGGTTATGTGTCACAACCCACATTTTCTACGCATTTAAATAATATATCAGAGTAAGAGAAAACACGTGTCATGATGCCACGATGTGGAGGGGATAACTACAGGCGCTCAGGCAAAAACTCAAATCCTAAGACCTTATAAGAAAACCTCAAGTTTATTATGAAGAAAACTATAATTTAAGTTAAGTTTTGATAGCCGTATCTTCCGGCTTTAGTGGATCAACTAGTTCACAAGCAAAAACATGAATATACACTGCGAAAAATATTTTGTTTATATTGATTAACATCTTACATGAGCATAAACCTCCAAACAGGACAATTCATGATATGCATACTTGTAGGTTTAATATAAGTATAAAAATAGCTTTTACGTTCGTTGAAATCTAATGAATTTAGTTTAAAGTAATGTTATGTATGAGATAGTCAAATGATACCTTTACACTTTTAAAATAACTAACATGCAATCCTAGCATAAAACCTTCCTAGAGTGCAAGTAAAACCAACCATTCAATCAGAAATTGACTTAGCAGCTAGCAAGTACTTAACATTCAACCAAAATCTCCAGTGGGCGTCAACATCCTGACACAAACCCACTAAAAGTATGTATATCTGAACCAACAAAAAAGACAACAAATACCTCTGACGGTGAGAAAAAATAACTATAACAACTATAAAACACTAGCCACAACCAACCATAGTCGCTCTACCGGCTACAACTCCAAACCTGAGGCATTCACAAGAATAGAATACCTCAACAAAAATATATACAAGTGATGATCATCAAAGATCAAAATTAGCAATAATCCAAAAGGGACAAGGGTGGGGGTGGGGGGGTGGGGTGGGGGGTTACCAACCCTAACATGAGAAAAGCTGACAAGCCTCAGCTAATAAGCCATAAGACAGAGATAAAAGGTTTACTTACAAAGTTCAAGGGTAAGAAATTTGCACTAAGTGCGATAAAGATCCATGCTTTATATAAAAAGAGAATACATATAAGTGTATATATAAGAGATTAGCCTGCTCATCATTTAGCGGGCAAAAACACCGACAACAAATCCGGCACCTGCGGTGGTGGTATCCTCCACACACTGACATCAAAAGTTTCACAAGGGCCCAGGGGTGGTGGTCTCCTTCTCCACTCACCCACAACACATCATCGGGGCAAAGCCGGCACCTACGGTGGTGGTCTCCTTCTCCACACACTAGTAGTCAAAAACTCACTCCCGGAAATCCACCAGGCAAAAAGATGCACAGAATGGAAAATAAGAAAAATAACCAGAAAACCTATAAGGGTATACTCGATGAATAGGAGAGTCATTCGGCAAACAACTTATAAGTCTACATAGATTCGTCGAGAATACTCGACGAATTACCTCAACAATCCAGGTCAAACTCCACGAATTGGACTGAATTCGGCGATGGAAGAAAAATCTAAGTCCACACTGATTCGTCGAGTATACTCGACGAATACAATTGACACTCCGCGAATTAGCTTAGTAAAACAAGAAAAATAGGCTAACTTAACGATATACGATGAATCGGTGAAAATACCCAAGTCCACGGGAAATTCGTCGAGTATACTTGGCGAATCTGGGGTTCACTCAATGCTCTTAATGCCAAAGCAGTCTCACTCGGTGCCTGGACTTTAACTCATCAAAGTTTACTTCACTCAACCCCTTCACTCGATGATCTCGACGCCAAACCAACTATACTCGATGAATTTGTTAAGTTAACATGACACTTTTGACTTAGACTAAAAGACCATTCGATGCTCTCAACGCCAAGTCTAATTCACTCAACACCAAGACTGATACTCGATGAATTGGTCGCCTAATACTCAACGAATGTAGAATCACTCAACATTAAGTCTATTACTCGATGGATTCGTCGAGAATACTTGACGAATTGGACTTAACTCAACGACAAAGCATTACCCGACGAATTTCAACGGATACTCTGCGAATACGACTCGACGAATCTAACTTCTCTCAGCACCTAGAATGAAAGTGAGGGATAGATCTTATGATTACTCTAGAGGGGGGGGGGGGTGAATAGAGTATTAAAAATTTATTAACTTGTTTTTATAGCGGATTAAAAGTTAGTGATATATATAAGTATAAAGAGAAATATCACAACACACAAACAAAAAGGAAAGGCAAACCAGATGACACAAGAAGTTTATTGTGGTTCCCAAAAAAACTTGGGTACATCCACTCTTCTAACACCATGGTAGGAATCCACTATAGGTTTTTGATCAGGTGCCCTGCCACCACAGGTTTTTGCTCATGTGCCCTGTCACCACAAGATCTATTTTTCTAAGGGAGATCTAGCAACTCTTTGAGCTTTTGATCAGGTACCCAAAAACCAATCTAAGTCTTTTGATCAAGAGACTTAACAACCAAAGGTTTAACTTTTGAAGGGAGTTAAAACCCTGTACATAGTTGGATGAAATAAACAAAAAGGTTGAAGATGTTCTTCCCTGTCAATAATCTGAGAGAAGACTAGTGGATTTTGATGTTGTCAAAGCTCCCCTGGGTTGTATGAATCTGATCAGGAGTGGAAGCTTTGCTTCAGGGTGTAGGCCTTCAAATAATGTTGTTCTTTAGAAGCTTTTTGGACTGATTTTGATTAGTTGTCCCTTGAAAGCCTGAAGCAGATGAAGAACACTGAGTGTATATGAAAGCTGTATTGTTCTTCACTGTCTGCTAATACCGATTCACTTTTCTGTGATTATTATTTTCTTGATTGTCTGTATCTCTCAAAAATTAATCCTTCTGAAAGAAAATCACTTTATATATATTCTGATTCAAGACCATTTTAATTTTAAATCTTTCCTGAAATCTTCTATAGAAATTCTGGAATTCTGAACGGCTAATTTTTGTCTTGAATGTATTTCCCTAACTGTCTCAGTAAATAAGGTAGAGTAATAACTCTGTGAAAACCATAATTAATGCTGCCCGGAACGGCTATATTCTTGAGAATATTGAGCATTAATTATCAAAGAATCATTGACTTAATATAATAGAGTTTGAAATCAAACTGATAGTCAAACTGAGAAACTGCAGAGAGGAAAAGTCGAATAGAACCTGGAAAGAGTTAGTCAAACTTAGCAATGATTTCGTCGATCTGAACTCCAAGTTCATCGAGCTAAGATTTCTCCTTCATCGAGCTGAGCTCCAAGATCGTCGAGCTGAAAATATACTTGCCAATTTGAGCTCCAAGTTTGTCGAACTGAGATAGTCCTTCGTCAAGATGAACTTCTTATATGAGATCATATTTCGTTGATCTCAGATAGACTTTTGTCGAACTCAACTCAGAGAAGGAAATCTGAGTTCGTCGATTTGAGTATAGCTATCGTCGAACGACTTTCTTGCAATCAATTTAACTGCTTTTCCTTTGAGGTCTTCTATCTCTAAAGTCTTCTGAAGGGTACTGACAGTATAAGTTGGTGTTGCTGACTTTGACCCAAGAAAACCTATGACCCTAGACTATATATGTTGGGTCATTCTAAAAAATCCTAATAGTAGTCCTTGCCCAAATCCAAACTGGGGTTCCAACAATCTCCCCTTATTTGGGTGAGGATATTATTTACAAAGAATAAAGCAAGAAAATATATCTAGCAGAATTAAAACATTCAACAGATATATATGCAATTGTGCTTTTAAAAAATATACAACAATAACAAAATTCAGAATCCATAGGCATAAAATTAAGAATATTTCTTTAAAGAATTTGAAGAAGGTTTTGTGAAAACCATTTTCCTTTTTGGATCCTCTGCTTCTCTTTGGGTTATCTTCATGTCTTGTGCACCAAGAATTTTATAGTTGCAGCTCTGGGCACTATAGCTTCAGGATGTAAATTCATATAGGTATAAACATTGAAAAGATTTTGTACCTGATATTTCTCTAGCTCTTTCTTCCTGTAATAAGACATAATAGAGAATTGAGAGGCATATTTTCCTTCTTACTTGGCCTTCCTTATTTGAGATAGAGATGTCAGCTCATTGAAACTGACCATTCTATAGTTGGGATCCAATTCTGGATCATAAGCAGGAGAGGGAGGTCTCTCTGGACTTTATTCTTCTTCTTGAACATCTTGAACTGTCTGATGGATGCTTTGACTATCAAACCACTGCTGTTGTTTTTTCTGTTGATTGCTTTATTGAGTTTCTGACTTAGAAGGTCTTTCTTTGCTGCTATGAGTTGGTCTTGATTGATTAGAATAAGAAGCAGACCCTTGAGCTTGAGAAACATTGCTTGCTGATCCTGATACAGGAGGAGGAGGAGGAGGTCCTCTCCAATACTTCTTGGGAGGAGAATTGCATCTATTCATCTTCTTTCTTCTCTTTTGCTCATTCTTAGAAAGTCTCATCCAGTAGGGAATTTCTCGAGTGAGAGTAATATTGTGCAAAATGTAGTAGGGAGTAGCTGCTGTTGGATTTGGTATTGGTGCAGCCTTTGCTGGAGCCTTCTTCTTGGCTTTTCTTTTCTTAGAAACAAAATTTTCTGAATCATCAGACTCATCATCATCATTTTCAGAATCACTAGCAGGATTATCATATAACTCATCAATTTGTTTAAACAAATAAGCTTATTTATAGCTTGAACTTCTGGCTCTTTAGATGCAATATCTGTAATATCTTGAGCTTGAACATTGTCACTTTCTGCTTCCATATCTTGAAACATAGTTTCATTAAGATTTGGCATGGGGACTCAACCCAAGCAAGAGTTGGAGGAGAGAAATCCTTTGCCACTATAACAAAAATGCTGGAGGAAATAATACATAAACTATTTCTAAATTCTTCTAACATAGAAGAATCAACTGGAGCAGAATAACAAACAATTTCTTTAAAATAATCAGACACTGTATCAGCTGGTATATTTTTGCTATAAACTGTATCAAAAGAAAGAAGTAAAGAATGAATGTCAACTGTGGGATTAATGATGAAATCACCAACAATGATCATTGCTGCATAAACTGACTCTTATTCTAAACAAATCATTTCAGTATCATCATCAAGAATTTTAACTATTTCTACTGCTGGAATTGCTACTGCTACTGTTGCTACTGCTGCTATTGCTACTACTGCTATTGCCACTAGAGGAGCTTCTTCATTGGACATCTCCCCCTGTCTGATTTCAGAGAGACCTGAACCCAGGCCCACAGAAGAAGGGATAGAGGAGGAAGAAAGCTGAGCAGTTAGAAGGGAAATAAAAGCAGTGAGAGGGGCAACAGCCTCAGCTATGAGCTTCTTAAGAGAGGGAGTGATGAATTGAAGAAGATCATTAGAAATGTCAGAGAAGTTTAGATATAGTTGATCAGGAGTAGAGGTAGTATAGGTGGATTGATGACTACAGTTGGAACAGATGGAGAGTGCTTGGGGTAGGTCTAAATGTTGGAAGGTTGGGAATATTGGTGGAATATATGGAGGGATGGCATCAGGAAGTTCATCTTGAAGAGGTGAATGTTGTGGAGAGGGTTGAGGAGATGGAGATGCGAGTAAATTGAAGGTAGGGAATGACAGAGGTTGATCTAGAAGAGTAGAAGTGGATGAAATATTAACAAAATGTGATGGTTGAGGTGATTGAGGAGGAGATGGTATATCCTTAGGAATATGGATTGGTGATTGAGGTTGAGATGGAGGTTGAGATGTGAAACAGGAGGGATGGACTTAGAAGGTGTATCTGCAATGAATGTTGATGGTTGTTGAGAGGGAGGAGATGAAGGAGGAGCAGGAGCTTCTTCAAGGGTCTGGAGAGTGGTTGTTTTAGCCCTGGTGTCCTCTGAAGCTATCTTGGAGGAGGAAGCCTTAGATGGATAGATCTTATGATTACTCTAGAGGGGGGGGGGGGGGTGAATAGAGTATTAAAAATTTATTAACTTGTTTTTATAGCGGATTAAAAGTTAGTGATATATATAAGTATAAAGAGAAATATCACAGCACACAAACAAAAAGGAAAGACAAACCAGACGACACAAGAAGTTTATAGTGGTTTCCCAAAAATCTTGGGTACATCCACTCTTCTACCACCCGGGTAGGAATCCACTACAGGTTTTTGATCAGGTGCCCTGCCACCACAGGTTTTTTATCAGGTGCCCTATCACCACAAGATTTTTTTTCTAAGGGAGATCTAGTAACCCTTTGAGCTTTTGATAAGGTGCCTAAAAACCAATCTAAGTTTTTTGATCAGGAGACTTAACAACCAAAGGTCTAACTTTTGAAGGGAGTTAAAACCCTGTACACAGTTGGATGAAATAAACAAAAAGGTTTAAGATGTTCTTCTTTGTCAATAATCTGAGAGAAAACTAGTGGATTTTGATGTTGTCAAAGCTCCCCCTGAGTTGTATGAATTTGATTAGGAGTGGAAGCTTTGATTCAGGGTATAGGCCTTCAAATGATGTTGCTCTTCAGAAGCTTTTTGGACTGATTTTGATTAGTTGTCCCTTGAAAGCCTGAAGCAGATGAAGAACACTGAGTGTATATGAAAGCTGTATTATTCTTCACTGTCTGCTAATATTGATTCACTTTCTCGGTGATTATTATTTTCTTGATTGTCTGTATCTCTCCATAATTAATCCTTGTGAAAGAAAATCACTTTATATATATTCTGATTCAAGACCATTTGAATTTTAAATCTTTCCTGAAATCTTCTGCATAAATTCTGGAATTCTGAACGACTAATTTTTATCTTGAATGTATTTCCCTAACTGTCCCAGTAAATAATGTAGAGTAATAACACTTTGAAAACCATAATTAATGCTGCCCGGAACGGCTATATTCTCTAGAATATTGAGCATTAATTATCAGAGCATTACTGACTTAATATAATAGAGTTTGAAATCAAACTGATAGTCGAACTGAGAAACTGCAGAGAGGAAAAGTTGAACAGAACTTGAAAAGAGCTAGTCAAACTCAGCAATGATTTCGTCGACCTGAACTCCAAGTTCATCGAGCTAAGAATTCTCCTTCATCGAGCTGAGCTCCAAGATCGTCGAGCTAAAAATATACTTGCCAATCTGAGCTCCAAGTTCGTCGAACTGAGATAGTCCTTTGTCGAGCTGAACTTCTGATATGAGATCATAGTTCGTCGATCTTAGCAAGAATTTTGTTGAGCTCAACTCAGAGAAGGAACTCTGAGTTTTTCGATCTGAGATCGACGATCGTCGAGCAAAGTTTAGCTATCGTCAATGACTTTCGTGCAATCAATTTAACTACTTTTCCTTTGAGGTCTTCTGTCTCTAAAGTCTTCTGAAGGGTACTGACAGTCTAAGTTGGTGTTACTGACTTTGACCCTGGAAAAACTATGACCCTAGACTATACATGTTGGATCATTCTAAACAATCCTAATAGTAGTCCTTGCCCAAATCCAACTGGGGTTCCAACATAGACTATTCAACGGAATTGACTTAGATCAAAACCCATACTTGATAAATTTTACTCAAGCTGACCCCACCCTATTTGACGAATTTAAACTAAATTGACTGTCATATTTGATGAACTCCAACTTAGACTAACAGTCTTATACTCGACGTATTAACCTAACCAAATTAATTCCTTATTCTACGGATTATACTTTGACTATCTCTTATATAAATGATGAAGTCAAACTTGGCCGAAAATCTACACTACCCAGCCGATCGGCCTTGGCCGAACCCTACCCTATGCCTAAATACTGAGGAGGGAAGAATAGTAACAGGAAACACACAAAGAAAGTCATAATAAGGGGAAGAAATCACCACTTGCCTTGAATCGCCCAAAAACCGGCCACGCAAGCGCTCCTCTTCAAGGATCTGGCCGCAAGAACATTTAGGCAATGATTCTTGAAACTTTTCGGGAGAAAAAAAGGTCAAAACGAATTCCTTAATGCCCAAAAATTCAAGAAACGGGAAAAACTCACCGCACACACGTAGATCTCGGCGAGAGCAGTCGGAATCTACTCTTGGATGATGATTTTGAGCACCAAAGCTCCTGCAATTGGCGGCCGAAAGCCTTAAAATGTCCGCCGTTCTTCTCTTTCACAAAAAACTGCAACGGCTTGGGAGGAAGATGATGAATAGGGTTTCCATCACATCGAAGGACTATATATATATAAATAATATATTATATTATTACTAGAATAACGTCTAAATTACTGATAACTCCAAATAACTCGGATTTCTACGAAATTCGCACCGAAACTAAATATCGATGCTACAAATCCAATTGTGAAGTTAAAATCAAAATCTGACAAACCAAACTCGGGTAAAAACTCATCAATGCACAAAACTCCAAAATATCCCAAAAAGGATCCACTGAGTTCCAAAACAAACCCGACTCGCAAGGGAAAACTCCAAAGACACACTAGAAATTAGCCAAGCTAATATTTTAAGGCAAAACCTCAGATACCAAATGAGCAAAATCCACGCTCCAAAAATGGTACCTATCAACTACGCGTCAACGGAATGCCCTGCCGTCAAAAATACACCACTAAAGGAATTAAGATAAACATTAAAAAAATCAGGAGGTTTACCGCCACTCCCCCTAAAAGGAAGTTTCATCCCGAAACTTGATACACGGTAAAATCTTGTAAAGAAGGAAAATAACAAAGGGTTATTGAATAGAACACTTACCAAAGAAACTAGGAGAATAGATGAGGATGAGCCTCCCTCATGGCTGACTCAAACTCTCAAGTCGCGCTTTCCACATCTTGGTTTCGCCACAAACTATGGGTATTATCTTTCTTCGCAACACCCGATCTTGAGTATCCAGAATGCGAACAGGCACCTCAACATAAGAAAGGTTAGGCTATATCTGGGGCATCAAATCGAGAACATGCCGGTCACTAAGCACACACTTTCGCAACTGTCTCACATGAAATACATCGTGCACACCAAGATAATTAGCGGGTAAACCCAGCAGATAAGCTGACACTATAATGCGTTCAACAACTTAGAATGGTCCCACATACCTGGGATCTAACTTATGGATCTTTCAAAACCTCTTAACACTAGACATCGGAGAAACCTTGAGAAACACCATGTCCCAAACTGCAAATTCCAGATCAATCCTTCTCCGATTAACGTTCTTATCATAACGCTCCTGAGCTATTCGAAGCTTCTCTCGAATATGCGTCACATAAATATTCATTTCTTCCAAGGCTTCCGGACCCAACAACGGTCCTTCACCAACTTCGGCCCAAAACAAGGGAGTTCTGCAACGCCTCATATACAAAGCCTCAAATGGGTTCATCTGTAAGCTCTCCTGATAACTATAATTGTAGGAGAATTCCATCAATCTCAGATGGTCATCCCACGCTCCTTAGTGTTCCAAGATGTAACATCTCATATCTTCCATAATCTGATTTACTCTCTCTGTTTGACCATTGGTCTGCGGATGATAAGCGGTTGAATATCTGAGGTCAGTACCCAACCCTTCTTGTAAACTATTCCAAAAACGAGATGTAAACCTGAAATCTTGATCTGACACAATACTAACAGGTACTCCATGTAGTCTGACGACCTCATCCAAATATAACTTTGTTATTTTCTTCATAGAGTAATCGATCTTAAATAGCACGAAGTGAGCACACTTCGTTAGCTTGTCAACTATAACCCATACGAAATCATGTCCTCGGGGAGGTCTCAGCAAACCAGTAATGAAGTCCATAGAAATACTCTCCCACTTCCAACTTAGAATCTCCAAAGGCATCAGCTTGCCACCAGGCCTCCCATGATCTGCCTTAACACGCTTGTAGGTGAAGCACTCCAACACAAACTTGGCTATATCATTCTTCATTCCATACCACCAAATGGTCTGCTTCAGATCTCTATACATCTTTGTAGAACCTGGTGGTAAGCAATACCAGAACCATGCGCCTCATTGCACAACTTAGATCGAATATCCTCAACTGCAGGGATACGATATCTACCGTGATACTTCAAAGTACCCGCATCATCAATAGAAAAGTCTGGTAATTCTCCTTTCTCAGTTCTGCTATGAAGGTGCTACAAATCAGGATCACCCTTTTGATGTAGCCTTGTAAGCATAATCCATGAAGTCTCTACCACTTCCAAGCTGCATGGCAAGTCGCTACTTCCGACTGAGATACCCATTAACAGAAACTCCTCCACCAAAGACTCCACCGAAAGATTAAAGATCTGCGTGGTCTTTCTACTCAAGGCATCGACTGCCACATTATCTTTGCCCGGATGATATTGGATCTCGACATCGTAATCCGTAACATATTCTAACCATTTACGCTATCACAAATTTAATTCCTTCTGAGTGAAGACGTACTTCAAACTCTTATGGTCCGTGTAAATCTTACATAATGCGCCATACAATAAGTGTCTCCACAACTTCAAGGCATAAATTACTGCCACAAACTCCAATTCATGCGTATGGTAGTTCCTTTCATAAATATTTAACTGCCTCGACTCATATGCAATTACCTTTCCTTCTTGCATCAAAATGAATCCAAGCCTGACATGTGATGCATCCACATAAATGACATATTCCAATCCTTCGGTAGGCAAAGTCAATACTGGAGTAGTAAACAATCTCTTTTTCAATTCCTAAAAAGCTTCATCGCATAAATCACTCCACACAAATGCTACGTTCTTCTGCGTAAGCTTAGTCAGCAGTGCAGACAACATAGAAAATCCTTCCACAAACCTTCTATAATAGCTTGCCAATCCTAGGAAGCTTCTTATCTCTTTTGGTGTGGTAGGTCTTTTCCAATCCATTACGACAACTATCTTTTAAGGGTAAACAGATATCCCGTCCTTATTCACAACATGACCCAAAAATGAAACTTGAGGTAGCCAATACTCGCACTTAGTCAGCTTAGCATACAACTTATGCTTCCTCAAAGCAGATAGAACTAACTGCAAGTGCTGGGCATGCTCCTCAGCACTCTGGGAATAAACAAGAACATCATCTATAAACACAACCACAAAACGGTCCAAAAAATCCTTGAACACTCTATTTATCATATCCATGAAGGCAGAGGGTGCATTCGTCAAACCAAAGGACATTATCAAGAACTCAAAATGTCTATGTCGAGAACGGAAAGCAGTCTGCGGAACATCCGACTCACGGATTCTCAACTGATGGTAGCCTGAACGAAGGTCAATCTTCGAAAACACTATACTACCACGCAACTGGAAAAACAATTCATCTATCCGCTGTAAGGGATATTTGTTCTTGATTGTTACCTTGTTCAATTTCCTATAATCGATACATAACATCATAGACCCATCCTTCTTATTTACAAACAACACGGGAGCACCCCAAGGCAAAGAACTTGGCCTAATGAATCCACACTGTAACGACTCATCCAGCTAGGTACGCAACTCATCCATCTCACATGGGGCCATACGGTACAATGATTTAGAAATAGAGCGAGTACCCGGTTCCAAACTCCACATCTCTCACAGGCAGAAGACAAGGAAGATTGTCTAGGAAGACATCAGGAAATTCTCGCACCACAGGAACCTCCTCGATGTGCGGCAAACTACTAATGGTTTACAAAATAGAAACCAAAAAAGCAAAATAACAAGAATTCAAAAGTTTCCGAGCACATACCGCCGAAATAATCGGGGAATCCTGGCACGAAAAACCATAAACACTCCTGGGGTGGCCGTTGTCCATCTTGAAGTCCAAGCGCTTAACCTTGCACTGGATAACCGCATCATATCTAGACAACTAGTCCATGCCCAAGATAACATCAAATTCCTCCAGGTCTAACACCTTTAGATTAGCAAAAGCTAGGAAATCACCTAGAAGGATCAAACAACTTTGAATACCTTGGTCCGACACCTCCGAATCACCGAAAGGAAACTTAACGCGAAACGAATAACCAACTAGATCGAGGGTCAGACGATGATGCTCTACGAAAGTCCTAACCACGAATGAGTGGGTAGAACAAAAATCGAAAAGAACACGCACCCAACAGTTCTTTACCATAAACCTCCCTATAAAATCACATACATAACTAGACGAACAAACTTTTAAACTAAAGCTAAAAGCTAGGAACTAGATAGGAATCTAACCTGAGATCACTTGGGTGGACGTCTGTGCTTCCTCCATAGTCACCACGTTTAACTTGGCCTTTCCTTTATCCAAAAGCTGCGGCGGCGGCAATGCCTGAAGTGGAACTGGCTGCAGCGTAGGCTGAGACTACGAGCACTTTGACTTAAAATGTCCCTTATATCCACACTAGAAGCAGACCCTTGCCTTACTCTAATAATGGGCAACATCACGCCCCTTCCTTTTACACGAAGAACAAACTAGATCTCCCTTGGGAGCGCTCTGAATTGCATGCACTTACTACTGCTTTTGAGATCCCAACCTTTTTAAACATTTATCGAACGGATGGCCCTACCGACCACAGAAACTGCACACCTCGTTACTTCTTTTCTTCGAAGCAAAACCAGATTCCCGAGGGTTCTTACCATCCTCAGACTTTATCTTGTCCTTTCTCGTCTGCATGCCTCGATTCTTGGCATTATCAATAGCTTAAACCTTAAGAGCAGCTTCAACTACCTTGACATAATTCTCAGATACATATGAGCTGGCCAACTGCATGATGTCGCTCCTAAGACTACCTAGAAAGTGCTTAACTCTGCTAGCTTTAAAGGATACCAAATTTGGGGCAAACCGGCTCAACTTACTGAACTCAATCTCATACTCACTGACCTTGAGTTATATTTGCTTCAGATGCAGAAAGTTATTCATCAAGCGGTCTCGCTCGACCGACGGCAGAAACTTCTTCAACAATAACTCCTTGAAGGATTCCCACGAGCATCCATGTAACATCCTTCAGGCAACTAGACCCCCTAGGAGTGGTTTTGTCATGACTAGGTCATGACAAAACCCTAAAAGCCCAAGAAGACCAAGTGGACTTAGGAATATAGGTGAGATCATTATGGTCTGCAAATAGTAGATTCCTAAACCCTAGTTTAGGATGATCATGAGACTCAAAGACCCCACCATGATCTTACCAATCTATTGAAAGGCCCTAAGGGTCCATTTGAGTCAACCCAGGGTGGCCAAGTTGACCTAGGATCATCCTAGGCCTAAATAGGGCAAGATGCCCTAGCTAAGGGCAATGTGCCCTAGCTAAGGGCAATTTGCCCTAATGAGCCCATCCAACCCTACCAAGGTCTCCCTAGACCTATAGTGGGGTCAATGGGTCACCAAAGATCCATTGGGGTCAACCTTAGAGCTTAAGTTGACCTAAGTCAACCCTAACCCTAAATAGGTCAAACTGACCTACATAGGGTCAATTGACCTTCCCTTAGCCAAGTGGACCCCACCCATACCCTCCTAACCCTAGAGTGAGGTCAGTGGGTCACCAAGGACCCATTGGAGTCAACCCTAGTGGATAAGTTGACCCTAGTCAACTCAAACCCCAAAATGGTCAAAGTGCCCTTAATAAGGATCAAGTGACCTTCAAGGTGCCAAGTCAACCCTACCCATCCCTACCCAGACCCTAGGGGAGTCCAATAGGTCACCAAGGACCCATTGATTGTGACACAAAAGGTCAATTTGACCAAAGTCAATCCTAGGCTAGGTCAAGTCAAACTTAGCTCAAAAAGGGCTAACCCAAGCTTAAGTCCCTAGCCACTTGGGCTAACTACATCCTAACCACTTTATATTAGCTTAGTGGGCTGCATTTAGGCTAGTTCCATGACATAATTTGGCAATGAGGGGCAGGAGAGAGAAAACTCCAAATTCCTCTTTAATGGAGGAGAGAGAAAGAGGAAGGAAGATGCCATTCATGTTTTAGGGAGGCCAAGGGCCACCTTTAATGACTGGATTCAACTCCTTTGGGGAATAGGAGAAGTTTCCAGCTATTTATCAGCCACCCCAAGGCAGGTTCACCCCCCCCCCCATCACTTGGCCGAAAGCTTCATTGGAGGTCATTAATGGCCATTGGTGCTTGGCCCCTCCTCTCCCCCCATTTCACTCTCTTAAAAGCATCACAGGACTCCAGGGATTCATTTACACTCTTGCCCTGACGATTTCGAGTTACTTCACTGTATTTTTGCAGAACTCCGATGATTCCTTCACCACCAATGGCATCCCGACGATCGGCGCGCCTCCAGCCTGCAAACAAGGTCCTCCCCTTCTTCTTCTTCCATGGGTAGATTGTAGGACTAATTAGGGTCGAGGTTCGGGCTCTATTGAGCCCGATCAGAGGTTCGATTTTCCTATTTTTTTTGGAGAAAATCGAGATTGGCTGGATCGCCGGAATTGGCCCCTCCGACGGCTGTGCCGCCGCCAATTGATGGCCACCACCTCGACGGAGGTGGTGGTGGCGGTGGCCGGCCAGGGTGGTGGCCGGGTGGACGACAGTGGAGGCTGGAAAAAGCTCTAGGTCGGGTCAATCCTACCCGTCAGCTGGAGGAAGAAGAAACGTCGAAACCGTTGGATCTTGCGTCAAGATCCGTGCTGGATCATTATATTAATATTTCATTTAAATGAATTGTGTCACATATAATCAGTCACTTTGGAAATTAATTTAAAAATACTTATATCCTTATAAAGGGAAAGTTGTCAACATAAAACTTGTAGATCTGGGAGTCTATTTATTTTAAAATTGATTTCAACCAATTTAGGTAAGTGGTTTGACCACAGTACTCATTTTGGTGGGGTCTGTACCTAGGGCTAGACAGATATTAAAATGTCTGCCCTCACTTCATCACAAGTCCAAATGACTTGAAATTTTGACAGGGTGTCACCCTAAGCTATACCTAGGTCCTATCCAAAAATGGCAATTTTTGGAGATAATTTTTTTATATTTTTATAAATTATTTAATAATCCTAAGGTAAATATATTTAGGGACCTAAAGACCTCCAAACCCTACCAAAGTTTGGTGAGTGGTTATGAAGGTCATTATGAGATTCTGTATAAATTTTCACCTCATTTAGAGTTGATTTGGTTGGGAAATGAGTAAACCCTAGTTTTTCCCCAAAAGGGGTATTTAGGTCAAAAGTGCACCTTGTGGGGTTGGGTGGCCAAACCACCTCAATAGAGGCTGAGATTTGGGACACTGGTTTGACATGTCATTTAACACCCTCATAGGTATTATGGGGTGGTTTGGGGTAGGATTGCTCTAGGACCCAAGTTCAAACCCTAAGTTTGAAATTTTGGGGTTTGAGAAGGGCATAGGGTCAAATGCCCTTGTATGGACTTGAAACTTGGTGGTGAGGACCCTATAGTGATTAAAGTCCTTTGGTAGTAATTCTAGTGGATTTAGAGATTGTTTAACCCCTCAAAACCCTAACCCTAGTTTAGGCCATAAAGTTTATAATGGTATGATAAGATATCAAAACTTTAGAAAAAGTCATGAAACTTGGGTAATATGGTCATAGGATTAATAAGAGGCTCTGGTGATTTTATTGGTAATTTTGGAACAATATATTTAGTACCTCCTTTATAGTAAATGGAATTTCCTTTGATAATCTTTTGAGTATTATGATCACACTGTTTAATAGGAAGTTATTAAAATTGGGCAGAGGGTATTTTAGGTCAATATACTCATACTTAAATTTTATTATTATTTTTAGATGTATATTTTTAGTATTTTTGTCACAAGCTTTTAAAAATGCAATTATATTCAAAAAAGGATTCAGAGCTCAATGATTGATTTTAAATTATGAAACTCATGTAAAAGTGTACTTAGGTCAATATGCACCTGAGGGAAATTTTATTATAATTTTTAAATGAATAATTGCAGTAGTTGTTTCATTAATTTAAGAAAAAGGGTTATTGTTCTAAATTAAAATTAGAGCTCATTATTCACTGGAAAGTTTGGAAACTTTGTCAGGAGTGTTTTTAGGGCATATTAGTCATGATTGAATTTTCTTATAATTTTTGAAAGCTTATTTACAATACTTACTTCTTTAGTGGTTAACCTTGTGATTTTATTTAGAATTATGGATCAAGGATTTAAATCTAGTAAAAAAATTGGAAGACTTGAATTTAGTGTTATATAGCTTCCAAGTATTTATCTTAATTTTATGGAGCATTTTTCATGACTGTAAGGGCCACGTCATATTCAATCTAGGGCATTTGGAATTTTAGGAGAAATAAATAAAATGTTAGATAAATTAGGAAAATTCCAAGTTTCTTGATTTAGTCTATAAGTATCATGATAGACCTCCATTAATTATCTTAGGTTGTTTGGATGAGGATTTAATGTACCACTTATCATGCACGTCATATGGTATAAGATGGTCTGCATTTAGTAAAACTGCGGAAATCGTGTTAATATGGGGAATGGTCGTAAGAAGATGGGATTGTGGTTCACTGATTTTGGTATGTAGATTGGAGTATACCATTGAAGCTGGGGAGAGTAGGTAGTAGAGTTGTCTAAGTTTAGGTGGTACTCGGGATCGACGAAAGATGGTCTATCATATGAAGGGAGAGAGAAGGTCAAAACACTTTAGGGTTAGAACCAGTGTAATACTAAAGGGATCATGAATCGGGTATTAACCAATAATAATAAGTGCCTTGCGAAAGGGAGCTTTGGGCTTCAGCTCATCGTAGTTCCTAGTGCCCTTTGAGAGCCCTTCACGGGGTATGCCGGGGGCAGTCCTGGGCTAACCTAAACTGTAGGCAAAATAAATTGCAAGAGTAACTAGCATAACTAGGGTTTCAGTTTCACTCACCTCGGTTTATCGAGATGTTAGGTTGGGTCACTCGGGCTGTAGGCTCGGTGGATTTTGGTGATGGGCAGGTTGGCCCGGTAAGATTTGGCTTGGTTGTTGATTGTGATAGACGGGATGGTCTAGGGAGCTTTGGCTCGGTAGATGATACATAAGGTTGCATGTGCATAAAGTATAAGGTGGTGAGTCTTCGGTATTGGAGGGTTGATGCACCAGCGCCAATACGTTGACTCGGCAAGTGTGGTTTTGCACTTCACCAAATTAAGTCCGGTGCACCAGCCGGCAAGAGTATGCAGGAGCTCTTCTTAGTGCACCAACGTCGAGGCATATGATAGGTCTGACTGGTAGTGCAATTACCAGTTTAGAGGTGGGTGAGGCCCAACCCATCGCTTCCGTTTACCACTACGGAGGTATCCTGGGAGGTTAGGCTCAAGAAAGGGGGAACTAAAGGCCTGTGTACACAGAGTCGAGTGGGTGAGTTACACTTGTATGTTTACATCATAGCATATTTTGCATGTCATACCATCATCATTGCATATAACCCACGACACCTATTGTATAAAGTGATATGGGACGCTTTATACAATAAGCCCTGCAAAATGACCCTTTGGCTTATAAGCTCGCGTGAGTGTGCTTACGAGTTAAGGTTTTTTACTCTGTAGATATATACATGCTGCTAGAAAACCGACACTCTATCGTATAAATTGGTATGAGACTTTTTATACGATAGGAGCCTTGCAGAAGATCCCTTAGCTTATGTATTTTCATATAAGTTAAGGTTACATATTATATATTCAGTCTTTCATACATTCATTCCTATCATATATACTCTTAGAACTGCTAGATTAGTTCCTCCATCACCTATACTTTGTTATTCTCCACCTTCATTACCTCTCCTCCTCCCCGATCGGTGCCTATGAGCCATGGGAGAAGGGGCGGATGATGATAAGACTTAGTCTTTTAGACTAACGGTTTTCGAACCACATCATTTTAGGGGACCGTGTAGCCTAGCATGGAGGAGTAGCCCCGGAGGTTGGCACGCTTGGAGATGTGACAGTCTAGTACTTGAGTTCAGAAAGCTGGGATTATGAGTCCCGATCGTTAGTAGATGTTTAGCTTTTGCTTCCGCGCTAAGTGATTTGTAGTGAGGATATTGATGTACCGGGCATGAGCACTATTCTCTGTACCTTTATTTTTTCTGTGGACTCTCCCTTCGTGGAGATTATTTACTATATATGTGATTTTTGTTGACTTTCCTTTTACTACTTTGCTGCTTTTCTGTGATCGATTTGGCCGGCAGGATCGGCGTTTTTTAGTGGCGACCTTCCTGGGCGTGAAGGTGTCACTGCAAAATGTCGGTTCTGGGCCTAAGACCCCGGTGGCTTAAAAAGAAAAAAATGGGGTCTTACAATCCATCTGTGAGGTTCTCCTTCTCTCTGAACCACCAGCTCTTTTCAAGGCCCTTAAGTTAATAAGCGGCAACCATCACTCTCTGGTCTGCAAAAATCCCTGAGTACAAAAAAATCTCCTCGATTGCGATAATCCAATCATCCAACGCCATGAAATCGGCTCTACCATCATAGGTAGGAGGTCCTAGTCACTGAAAATACAAGATAAAGTTCATCTATGGTGGTAGTATAACTGGAGGTACCAAAGGAGCGGGAGGAACGGGAACAGCTTGACCCATAACATGGTCCTGCACTCTCGGCTGCTGCCCCGAAACGACAGTCAATAGTGTCTGGATCTGCAATTGCATCTCCACCATCTGCCTAGACAGAGCCTCATTGCTCTCCCACAGTCCTTCAATTACGGCCTCACTCTGCGCACCAGATGACTCTCACTTAGACTGGGGAGTCGACCTCGCCGCAACACGCTTAGGCGGCATCCTAAGAATACAACGATCAACCAATCAAAACCTAGCTTAACTGCTAGAACTACACAACTTAGTTCAGACCATACATATTTAGACACTTGCTTATGCTGCTAACTTGCTCTGGGATTTTCATAATGATGTCATGGTTAAACTTAGGATGATATACCGTCATTCTATTGACTCATGTGCATAAACCATAAATGCATTAATTCTTATTCCTTTTGCTTTAAAACCATGTGTGTACGTATGTCATCATGTAGATCTTTAGCTTGGCACGTGTGCTAATGCTACGTTATGTCATGCATGTTGTACTATGCAATCTAATAAAGGCCTTAGTGCATGTTATGAGCGGCGTACACATGAAATATTATGCATCCCATACTACATAATATCGCATGTAACGAAAAAGAAAAATCTAATGTTCATTCATGTGATTATTTTTATGCATCCTATACTATATAACAGTCACATGTTGCTCCCTATGAGGATCCATATATAAACATATATTATGCATCCCATACTACATAATATGCCCCGTATACTTCTTGTCATGCTTATGAGGGCAGTGTTCATGCTTCAGCCAAGACGTACTGATGACACATTGGTGTGTGTATGAAATGGAACAAGACAATCTAAAACTAACTAGAGATAGTCGTTCGACCAATTGTCAAACAACCTCGCCCTCTGTTAACAACTATCACAACCCGCATTTTCTTCGTATTTAAATAATATATCATAGTAAGAGAAAACACACGTCATGATGCCACGCCGTGCAAGGTATAACTACAGGCGCTCAGGCAAAAACTCAAACCTAATACCTTATAAGAAATTCTCAAGTTTATTATGAAGAAAACTGTAATTTAAGTTAAGTTTTGATAGCCGTATCTTTCGGCTTCAGTGGATCAACTAGTCCACAAGCAAAAACATGAATATACACTATAGAAAATACTTTGTTTATACTGATTAACATCCTACATGAGCATAAACATCCAAACAGGACAATTCATGATATGCATACCTTTAGGTTTAATATTAGTATAGAAATAGCTTTTATGTTCGTTGAAATATAGTGACTTTGGTTTAAAGCAATGCTATGCATGAGATAGTCAAATGATACCTTTATACTTTGTTGGTACCCTAGTTTGATTTGAGTTTAGTCCTCTCCTTTGTGCTCCTTGACCCAAGAATTATCTATGGTCATTGGTTAGGAGTCTAGCTGTAGAGTCCCCACTTTTCCAGATTGAGAATTTGGTTAAGTAGTTTTTCGTTCGACTATAGTCGAACGCCGCTCGACTATCGTCCACCGGCTGATCGACGATCGTCTATCAGTTGGTCGACGCTCTGTATGCGTTGATAGTTCGACTATCTGTTGATAGGTCGACTATCTGCTTGGCGTGGTAGTTCGACTATCTGTCCTGATAGATCGACTACCTGATAGTTCGACTATCTGTTGATAGGTCGACTATCTGTTCTCTTTTGATAGTTCGACTATCTGTTGATAGGTCGACTATCTGTTCCGCTTTGATAGGTCGACTATTTGTTGATAGGTCGACTATCTATCGTCTTTGATAGTTCGACTATCTGTCCTGATAGTTCAACTATCTGATAGTTCGACTATCTCTTGATAGGTCGACTATCTGGTCTCTTTTGATAGGTCGACTATCTGTTGATAGGTCGACTATCTGTTTTCTGAGGTAGGTCGACTATCTGCTTGATAGGTCGACTATCTGTTTGCGCTTGATAGTTCGACTATCTGTTCTGATAGATCGACTATTTGATAGTTCGACTATCTGCTCTGATAGGTCGACTATTTGCCGAGGTAGTTCGACTATCTTCTTCGATAGGTCTACTATCTGGATCGTTCGACTATCTGCCCGATAGTTCGACGATCTCCGTGCGTCGGTCGACGATCTCCGAAGGTCGTTCGACGCTTTCTGTCTGCCTTTATATTTTGTATTTATTTATTATATTTAATTAATTAATACATTTTCTGGCAAGTTGTTTCAGTTGATTTACGATAATATTTCCAGGCAATATCTGCTCTATTCTTTTTGCCTGAGTAAAATCTTTTTAGATAAAGTTGTTTGTCTTATTAGCTGTCTTTATAAATTACTTTATCTGCTGACAGCCCTTTATAGCCGTTAGACTGAAAAGTCTTCTCTTTGCTATAAAGAGTATTTCTTTGATGTGACTTTATTTAGTCCTTCTGTTATTTGATTTGATCCTGCAGTTTCTTAGAAAGAGGTTTACTCCTTTTATAGAATGTTTTGCTGCAGAGTTTGTTTTGCTGTGTGTTTTTTTAAGCTCAGGTCTCAAGTCTCAGAAGAAGACAAGTAATTCAAACTGAAGAGAGCCGTTGCTTGCTGATGTTATATAAAGGACCCTTTGAAGAAGGATTGAAGCTAGCTAACTAGTTACCCAGATATTTTCAAGCATTCAAGCCTTCATTTAGATCAAGCTTTCTGCTCTCAGCAATTTCCATCTAACTGAGAAGTGTTAAGATCTTCGACTCTTCTTCAACCTGAGTTCTCCTGCTTTCAGGAAGTTCAAACTCAGAGTTCCTTTGAAGAAGAAGAAGAAGAAGATAGCTGCTTGAAGATCTTTGATTTTATTATTTATTTTCTTCCTGTAGCTTTTCCTTCAGAACTTTTTGAAGAGTTTTCTGCACTGAAGTAAGACTTCACCTGGACATCTTTGAGCCAGGGGGAGCCTTGATTCTTTAGAGCTTTCTAGCTCAGTGCAAGCTTTTGTGCTTCTCTAATCTATTGTAAAATAGAGAAGACATCTTAACCTTCTTCCCCCTCCTGTACAGGGTTATTACTCCCTTCAAAAGTATCCCTTGGTGGCAGGGCACCTGATCAAAAACCTGTGCTTGGTTTTTTAGACACCTGATCAAAAGTCTAAAGGGTTTCTGGATCTACCTGAAGCAGATCCTGTTGGTGGCAGGGCACCTGATCAAAAATCTGAGTGGATTCCTACCGTGTGGGTAGAAGAGTGGACGTACCCAAGTTGTTTGGGGAACCACTATAAATTTCCTTGTGTCGTCTGGATTCCACTATTTAATTCCTGCATTGTGGCTGTGATTAGATATAACTAGAATTGCTAGTTGCTGATTAGGTTTTCCAAGCCTTAACTGTAATTACAGTTAGCTTGAGTTTGTGCACATCACTTGTGTTAGGCTCTAGGGTTAAATCTATATCTATAATCTTTTCATTCCGCACTTCACTCCAAGGGAGTTGAGTAGACCATTAAGTTTTGTCTAGTGCAAAATTTGATAACTCTATTCACCCCCCCTCTAGAGTAGTATCTATCCCTTCACTTTCAATTGGTATCAGAGGGAGGTTGACTGACTGAATAGGCTAACACCTAAGTCACAAGATCCTGATAGATACCAAAGCTTATAGATATTCACTATCATGGCCCAGTCCAAGGATTATTCTAGCACCAGACCTCCAGCATGCAACTTAGCTAAGTTTGGCATCTGGAAGGCAAGGATAAAATTATATATGAATTCTATTGATGAAAGCATTTTTGCTTCTATTTTGTCAGGTCCCCCAAGAGCACCTGCTGCTGCCACTGCCTCATCATCTGATATGAGTGCTGTGCCTCCTCCAGATTACAATGATGAATACAAGAAGGCCAAAATTGCAGATGCCAAGGCAATGAACATACTGGCTCAGACAATGTCTGATGAGGTATTCCAGAAGGTTGCTGACTGCTCCTCAGCAAAAGCCATGTGGGATATACTGAACCAGATTGTAGCTGGTTCAGCTGATGAAAGGAAGGACAGAAGGTCCAACCTGATCTCACAGTACGAGAACTTCAAGAAAACTGATGCTGAATCAGTTGAAGCCATGTACACCAGGCTCAGCTCAATCATCAATGAGCTGAGGACCCTGGACAAGGACATATCATTGACATAGGTCAATGATAAGATTCTTATGTGCTTCCCTAGCACATGGGATCTAAGGATCTGGCCCATCAAAGAAGCCAGAAGTACAAATGAGATCTCCACTGAAGCCCTTCTCGGCAAGCTCAAGTCTTTTGAGCAAGTACTGAAGACAAGGGAAGCAGAAGCTGAAGCCAAGACCCCCACTCCAACAAGAAAAGAGCAATCTCTAGCTCTTAAGGCTGCTGATGCTTCTGAAGGCAGCCAATCTAATGAGGAACTTATGGCATTGTTTGCCAAGAGATTTCTCAAGATGGGGAGAAAGGAGTTCAGAAAAAAGTCTTCACGCTATGAAGACAAACCAAGGTATGATCGCTCTCCTGCTAAAGAAATTATTTGTTATGGTTGCAGGAAGCCTGGACACATCTTGCCAGAGTGTCCAGAGGAGAAGAACAAAGAAAAGAGAAAAGAAAAAGAACAACTCAGGAAGCACTCCAAGCCATCCTCCTACAAAAACAAGAAGAAGGAGAGAGGTTTCATTGCTGAAACCTGGAGTGATTCTGATGAAGAATCCTCCTCATCAAGCTCCAGTGAGGATGAGGAAGAGAAGAAGGCAAAAGAAGTTTGCCTAATGGCAATAGATGCCTGCAGCAACCACTCTGCTGCAGAGAGTTCTGATTCTGATGAAGAGATGCCTACAGAAGATGAGGTACTCTCTTCCTATGATTTTACTTCAGAAGAATTTAAATTAGAATTTAAATCTTTATGCTTAGATTTGATTAGTTCAGAAAAGGAAATAAAAGAACTTAGAAATAGGTTAGCTGACTCAGAATCAATAGCCACTGAAAATATTAGGTTAAAGGAAGATCTCACTACTTGTAGTGAAGAAATTAAATTTCTTAAAATAGAGTTAGCTAAGTCTAAGAGATTAGAGGAATCACTTAATGGTAGAAGCCTTAAGTTGTTAGAAATTACCAGCATGACTAACACTAGGTCAGGCAATGACAAACTAGGCTTAGGAGCTTCTCCCAGTGAACCCCCAGTCCTTCTTAAAAACAATCTTTCAACTCCAGTGAACTTCATTTCAGCTAGTGGAAAGAAGAACACTGAGCAAGTAAATCTGGTTAATAAAACCCTAAATAAAGCTAAGAGAGAAAAGAGAAAGAAATTCTTTAAAGAAATGCAAAGAGCGTCGAACGCAGCTCGACGATCGGAAGCTCAATGGTCGAACGAAGGTCGACGATCTGAGCACCCATCGTCGAACGTCGATCGACGTTTTCAACATGATTTTCAAAATCATAATCAATTCCATAGAAACCTAAATGAGAATAGAAACCCTAGGTTTATTGACCCATCATCTGCATGGAGAATCCCACCTAGGAGATCTCACCCACTAGGTTATCACCCTCAGCCTGCATTCTCATATATTTCCAGTTTTTCTTATGTGAAAAACAAGGGACCCAAGGTTACCTGGGTCCACACTGTCTAAATAAATGTCTTGCAGGTGAAGGCCTATCCAATCACTCAAAATAAGTGGTATTTGGATAGTGGATGTTCCAAGCATATGACAGGAAATAAAGATCTTCTGTCAAAGTTCAAAGCTAAGCTCGGCCCAAAGGTTATCTTTGGAGACTCCAGCTGTGGTCAGACAGAAGGCTATGACAAGATCACAATTGGAGCAGTTACTTTCAAGAGAGTTGCATATGTCAATGGACTGAAGCATAATTTGATTTCAGTCAGCCAGCTATGTGATGCTGGCTACCAGGTTTCATTTTCTAACTCCTCTTGCAATATTACTTTAAATAATAATGTTGTTTTAGTAGGTATTAGAATAGGTAATATTTACTTAGTAGATTTCAATTCATCTCATTCAGAAATCTGCCTGTTTAATGAAGTAACAATTAATAATAATTCTTTGTGGCATAAGAGGCTTAGTCATGTTAACCTTAAAAATATATCTAGGTTATCTAAGCACAACCTTGTTAGAGGTTTACCTTCTTGCCCCTACAAGAAGGAGAGCCTATGCAAGGCTTATCAGCTAGGCAAGCAAACCAAAAACTCTTTTAAATCTGTAAATAAGAGTGATTCTCCTAGAATCCTGTATCTATTACACTTGGACCTTTTTGGCCCAATAAATGTACAGAGTTTAGGAGGGAAGTATTACACCTTAGTAATTGTAGATGACTTCTCTAGGTTCAGTTGGGTTTTCTTTTTGAGAACTAAGTCTGATAACTTCAAAGCCCTTACAGACTTTCTACTATGTGTGCAGACTGAGTACTCTACTCATGTGGCCCTGATCAGAAGTGATCATGGTACTGAGTTTGACTCTCTTCTCATGCAAGAATTCTGTGAGAGAGAAGGTATCAAACATAGTTTCTCAGCTCCTAGAACTCCTCAACAAAATGGGGTAGTTGAAAGGAAGAATAGAACACTTATTGAAGCTGCTAGTACATTGTTGGCAGATGCTAACATGTCTCTCTCCTATTGGGCAGAAGCTGTTAGTACAGCCAACTATGTCTTGAATAGAAGTTTGATACACAAGCTTAAGTGTAAAACTCCTTATGAGTTGCTTAAAGGAAAGAAACCTAAAATTAATTATTTTAGAGTTTTTGGCTGTATTGTTTATATTCATAATAATAATAAAGAATATATTAGAAAGTTTGAAGCAAAAGCTTCAATGGGAATCATGCTTGGATATTCCCAAGTAAGCAAAGCTTATAGGGTCTATAACAAATCTACCTGTAAGATTGAAGAATCTGTGCATGTATCATTTGATGAGCATCAGATGTTTTACAAGGAGAAAGAAAATTCTCCTTCCTCCAGTTCATTGTAGGTACATGATGCCCCTCAAGAAATTCTTCAACTATCAACTGTTCAGATCACTGAATCAGACAGTGATGAAGACATTGCTGAAGCTGTTGAAGCAGTTGCAGTTCCACCAACAGCAGATCAAATTCCTGCTGAGGAATTAATCCCAACTGTTGCTGAAGATCACATCCCACCTGCTGATATTGTCACACTTAGAGATCACCCCACATCTCAAGTGATTGCAGACATATCAGCTGGTGTGCAAACAAGACATCAGTTAAGATAGGATGTGATGCACGCTTGTTTCCTTTCACAGGTTGAGCCCCTCACCTTTAAAGATGCAGAGCTAGATCCCCACTGGATCATTGCAATGCAAGAGGAACTCAATCAGTTTGAGAGATGTAAAGTTTGGACTTTGGTTCCAAGACCTAAAGGCCAACTGATCATAGGCACCAAGTGGGTGTATAGAAACAAGTTGGATGCAAATGGAATTATAGTAAGGAATAAAGCAAGGCTTGTAGCTCAGGGCTACAGACAGGAGGAAGGTATAGACTATGACCAAACCTTTGCTCCTGTTGCAAGGCTAGAAGCAATAAGGATCTTCTTAGCCTATGCAGCCTACATGAAGTTTAAGGTGTTCCAAATGGATGTCAAAAGTGCATTCCTGAATGGTGAGCTTAAGGAAGAGGTGTTTGTTGAACAACCACCAGGGTTTGTTTCTTCAACTCAGCCCTCACATGTGTTTAAGTTGCAGAAAGCTCTTTATGGACTAAAGCAAGCTCCTAGGGCCTGGTATGAGACCTTAGCTAGTTTCCTGTTAGAGCACAACTTTACTAGGGGAGTAGTTGATAGAACCCTTTTCGTCAAGCATCACAAGGACACAATCCTGTTAGTTCAGGTGTATGTAGATGATATTATTTTTGGCTCCACTGATCCCAAACTGTGCAAAAAGTTTTCCAACTTAATGCATTCCAAGTTTGAGATGAGTAGTATGGGTGTGCTGTCTTACTTTCTTGGTCTCCAAGTTAAGCAAGATGCTGATGGTATCTTCATCTCCCAATCCAAATATGCCAAGGAATTGGTAAAGAAATTTGGGATGGCTGATGCTTCAGCAATGCCTACACCCATGACTACTAATGTAGTTATTGATTCTGATGATCACGGCAAGCCAGTTGATCAAAAGAATTATAGGGCCATTGTTGGTTCCCTATTGTATCTAACTGCAAGTAGGCCTGATATAATGTTTGCTACATGCCTTTGTGCTAGATTCCAGGTCAACCCCAAGGAATCTCATCTGATTCTTCTAAAGAGAATCCTGAGATACCTGAAGGGATGTCCAGATCTAGGACTTTGGTACCCAGCTGAGTCAGAGTTTGAATTAATTGGATATTCTGATTCTGATTATGCTGGTTGCAGAGTTGACAGGAAGAGCACCTCAGGAACTTGCCAGTTCCTGGGAGAGAGATTGGTCTCTTGGTTCTGTAAGAAGCAGGCTTCTGTCTCAACTTCAACTGCAGAGGCTGAATATATAGCAGCTGCCAGTTGTTGTTCACAGATCCTGTGGATTCAAAACCAGCTTGTGGATTATGGTTACTC
Organism: Platanthera zijinensis; assembly: GCA_039513925.1. Lineage (NCBI taxonomy): Eukaryota > Viridiplantae > Streptophyta > Magnoliopsida > Asparagales > Orchidaceae > Platanthera > Platanthera zijinensis. Next base: position 219,004,136 of record CM077079.1, read on the forward strand.
ACACAAGAACACCAAAATCATGTGTGATAGTACCAGTGCTATCTCAATTGCACAAAATCCAGTGCACCACTCTAGAACGAAGCACATTGAGATTCGGCACCATTTCCTGAGAGATTGTGTGGAAAAGAACAAGATTTGTCTTGAGTTCATATCCACTGAGTTTCAGAGAGGTGATATATTCACCAAGCCTTTAGATGAACAGAAGCATCTGTTCTTTTTAGTTCAACTAGGCATGATCAATGGACGAGACTAAGTGTGACTTTTTCTGCCTATGTTGAAACCTGTTTGAAGGTAGTCGAACGACGTTCGAAGATAGTCGATCGGGTCAAGCCCATCGTCGACCTATGGTTGATGAAAGTTTGTCTGATTGAAGATCGTCGACCGACGTTCGACCATCGTCGAACAGGTCGAGCTCATCGTCGATCTCTGGATGACGATAGCCTGTTGTTTGAGAAGCCAGAAATAGTCGAACGACTGTCCGACTACTCTGCTTCTGAGCCGATCGTCGAACGGCCGTTCGACCATCGGGTCCAGTATCTTTTTAATAGACCGACTATATCCGGTCTGATATAAAGCCGATAGTCGATCTAGGTTAAAAGATCTTTTGCTTTATCATCGACGGAGCGTGTCTTTTCGCATTCTGCCTTCCCGCTTGCGATTTTCTGCCGCTTCGTCCCCTTCGTCTTCTCCGTCCTTCTCGAGCTTTCTCCAGCGAATCCATGGCGATTTCTCCCGCAGTTCTAGCAGTTGTGAAGTTTGATGCAGGATTTAGCGTTGATTTCGACGCGTTCAGTAGCTGCGAAGCTGGGATCGTGGAAGTTCTTCAGCTTTGCCGGGATCAAGGACTCGAGAGGTTAATATCTTCAAGGATTAAGATAAACATCCCAGAGATCAAGGAATGGGCCTTCACGTCGTCCTCCACCGACGACTCGATGACTAGCACCATCGGCGGAGAAGAGGTAATCCTAACTCCGGCCGTTTTGACTGATATCTTTGGCTTAGTAAATGGCGAAGAGGATTATGAGCAAGATGCTCAGGAATTCGGAAGAATGTTAGTTGAGCTGGGACATGCTGAGGGCATTCCCACGAAGCTGCTCAAAGTAAATTTCCCTTTCAAGATCAAGTTTCTTGCTGAGTTGGTAGGAAAAGTGCTCCTCGGTAAGCACTCTGCTCATGATAATATAACAAGGCAACAATTCGCACTGATGTGTGCGATTGTTAATCGGAAAAGGATAGATTGGGCAGCAGTTGTGTTTGATTTAATAAGGAAAAAGACTGGTAAGAAGGAAGTTACCCTAGGAAGGGTCATTGGAATCTTCCTGAAGGAAAAGTACCCCCAGCTGCTGAGTTCAACCGCAACAACAATCAACGCAAGCAAGAAGATGGATCCTAACCTATTTTCTAAATGGAAGAGAACTTTTGTGAAACCCGCTCTCACAGGGGTTGCTCCAGCAACATCTGAGGACACCAGGACTGAATCAGTCACTCCTCACCCTGTCGAAGCTGGCTCAGCTCTTCCCTCTTCCTCTTCTGCTTTGCTGTCTGCTTCAGTTGAAGTTCCATCAACTTCAGCTGAAGTACGACCTTCTCCCTCTTCTGCTCTAGAAACAACCACGGTTGTTCCTCTTTCCCCTCCAGCATCTCCTCTTCCTTCTCTTCAGACTAGGATATCTGCTCCTAGCTTTGATTTGTTAGGATCTGAGAGGATTCCTACTCCTCCTCTGTCTCCCATTCATTCCCCAGTTAATTCTCCAATTAACTCTCCAGCTCCATCTCCTGTTCCATCTCCAGTCCACACCATTCTTCATCCCAGCACTACAACCATATCTGCTGCAGCTCCATCCACTTCACATCCATCATCTTTTGAGATTACTCCAGAACTCATCTCCCGCATTGTGGAGTTGATTACCCCCTCAATCAAAACCATGATTGAAGAGGCAATCGCTCCCCTTGCATCCTCCATTGATATCTTAACTGCCTCCATCAAATCTCTCTCAAAATCTGCTGAGCCATCTTCCTCAAGGGGCCTGGTTTCAGTCTCCACTGAAATCAGGCAGGGGGAGATGTTCTATGAAGATGCCTCAGAACCTCCTGCCTCCCTTCCAGCTATAACAGATACTGTAATGACAGCCCTGGAAGAGTCTGCTCCAGCTGAGAAAGAAGTAGTTCCAGTGTTATCTGATAAGGAAATAGCTGATGGAATCATGCTATCTGAAATTGCAGTAAAAGTCTGCCTAGAAGATCTCACCACTCCTGTGGTTGCTCGATTCCTAGAAGGTATTATTACCTCATATCTAGATGAATCATGGGAGATGGTCAAGTATGAAGGTAATTCTTTCATCCGCTTTGTTGATGAGTCGATTAATTTGATAGTTTGTGAATTCCTGGAAGGAATGATTTCTGTTTATTTAGCAGATCTAGATTCATAATTCTACAGATGTTATTAGAGAAGATTTATCTGCTCAGATTATAGTAATTGTCTCAGAGGCTGCCCCAAGTGTTCCTGATATCCAAGTAGATCCTGAATTGGAATCTTTTTTAGATGATAGAGAAGATGAATCTGAGAATCAAGATGAAGTCAAAGATGACACTCCTATTCTGAGTGTGGAAGAAGTACAAGCAAGGGCTGCCTGGGACTTAAGAGTATAATCTTTGTTGAAAGAGAAAGAAAAAGAGCTGCAAATTGAAAAGTCAACTATCTGGGATGACTCACCAGGGTTGGACTTAGATTCCCTTCTGGCTCTGGATGCCATTGAAGAGGAAAGAGAGAAATCAGATCTGAAGCTTAAAGAAAAGGCTGTTTCTGAAGCCTATGATCCTTATGAAAATCCTCCCTCATCTCATTCTGATGATGAAGAGGATTCTGATGTATCTGAGAAGTCAAGGAAAAAGAAAGTTGTTCAAAAGAAGAGAAAAGCTGCTCCTCCTCCTCCCAGTAAAGACAATGATACTCCTTATTATATTCTGAAGGGCATTGACCCTAAGTCAAAGGATTTTCAGCATTGGATGTGGTTCTCTAAGAACCAGCAGAAAGAAAGGAAAAGATCTAAAAGATATGATAGTCCTGGTTCAAGATGGACTCCCAGAGGTCCTCCTCCTCCTCCTCCAGGTGTAGGAGCTTCTGGTAATCTTTCTGCCAACCCTTCTGCCTCTTCAGGAAAATCTGCTCCATCTGCAAGATCTGCTTTGTCTCAGCATCAATCAAGGAAAAGCCCTCATAGCTCTCATGGAAAGTCTCATTCTGGCAGTCAAATGCATGAAGCTGAAGTGAAAGAACAAGTTAAGGAGGTTGTGTATCTAAAGCCAACTTTTTCACCACCTCCTTCTCCTAAGAGAAAGGTTTCAACTGCTGCACCAGTTCAGTCTGAGAAAATTGTTTCAAAAGGTAAATAGTTTACTTTGTTTTAAAATTCTAGCAAGATCCTTTTGCTAAATCTGCTCCCTATCTTATCTAGCTATTAAAGATAAAGAATCTGCTGCTGCTCCTCCTGAGCCTGTTTATGAAAGCCCAGAGCTTGATCCTAACTTTAGGATGGCTCGTTTTCACGAACTAGTTGGAGCAGCTCAAATAAGAAAAGCTAAAGCAGAAGGTAAAGATATTACTGGTTTAACTACCATGTCTGCTTTCAGAAAGAAAGAATTTGAAAAGTTCCAGGTCAATCCTGATGTTTTTGATCCATCAAAATACATGGAAAAGCACCCTGAAGCAGTAGTCCCAAGAGCTGCAGAATTAAAGATCATTGGGGTGCAGGACTTAAAGCTATCAAAGAAAGAAGCTGATGATCCTTTAAGGAAAATCTCTTTTGTTCCTAGTTCCTCTGATCCTTTGCCAGACTCTGTAGATTCTTAATGGTTTGATTGACTGCTGTGTTATATTTGCTTATTATCTATCTGGTTGATAATCTGCTAGTTATTTGCTGTCTATTTCCTGTATTGTTTATAGTGTTCTATAGCTAGCTGTATGTTTTAGATTTTGAGAGACTTAACTCAAATAGGGGGAGATTGTTGGTAACCTAGTTTGATTTGAGTTTAGTCCTCTCCTTTGTGCTCCTTGACCCAAGAATTATCTATGGTCATTGGTTAGGAGTCTAGCTGTAGAGTCCCCACTTTTCCAGATTGAGAATTTGGTTAAGTAGTTTTTCGTTCGACTATAGTCGAATGCCGCTCGACTATCGTCCATCGGCTGATCGACGATCGTCTATCAGTTGGTCGACGCTCTGTCTGCGTTGATAGTTCGACTATCTGTTGATAGGTCGACTATCTGCTTGGCGTGGTAGTTCGACTATCTGTCCTGATAGATCGACTACCTGATAGTTCGACTATCTGTTCTCTTTTGATAGTTCGACTATCTATTGATAGGTCGACTATCTGTTCCGCTTTGATAGGTCGACTATCTGTTGATAGGTCGACTATCTGTCGTCTTTGATAGTTCGACTATCTGTCCTGATAGTTCAACTATCTGATAGTTCGACTATCTCTTGATAGGTCGACTATCTGGTCTCCTTTGATAGGTCGACTATCTGTTGATAGGTCGACTATCTGTTTTCTGAGGTAGGTCGACTATCTGCTTGATAGGTCGACTATCTGTTTGCGCTTGATAGTTCGACTATCTGTCCTGATAGATCGACTATCTGATAGTTCGACTATCTGCTCTGATAGGTCGACTATCTGCCGAGGTAGTTCGACTATCTTCTTCGATAGGTCGACTATCTGGATCGTTCGACTATCTGCCCGATAGTTCGACGATCTCCGTGCGTCGGTCGACGATCTCCGAAGGTCGTTCGACGCTTTCTGTCTGCCTTTATATTTTGTATTTATTTATTATATTTAATTAATTAATACATTTTCTGGCAAGTTGTTTTAGTTGACTTACGATAATATTTCCAGGCAATATCTGCTCTATTCTTTTTGCCTGAGTAAAATCTTTTTAGATAAAGTTGTTTGTCTTATTAGCTGTCTTTATAAATTACTTTATCTGCTGACATCCCTTTATAGCCGTTAGACTGAAAAGTCTTCTCTTTGCTATAAAGAGTATTTCTTTGATGTGACTTTATTTAGTCCTTCTGTTATTTGATTTGATCCTGCAGTTTCTTAGAAAGAGGTTTACTCCTTTTATAGAATGTTTTGCTGCAGAGTTTGTTTTGCTGTGTGTTTTTTTACAGCTCAGGTCTCAAGTCTCAGAAGAAGACAAGTAATTCAAACTGAAGAGAGCCGTTGCTTGCTGATGTTATATAAAGGACCCTTTGAAGAAGGATTGAAGCTAGCTAACTAGTTACCCAGATATTTTCAAGCATTCAAGCCTTCATCTAAATCAAGCTTTCTGCTCTCAGCAATTTCCATCTAACTGAGAAGTGTTAAGATCTTCGACTCTTCTTCAACCTGAGTTCTCCTGCTTTCAGGAAGTTCAAACTCAGAGTTCCTTTGAAGAAGAGAAGAAGAAGATAGCTGCTTGAAGATCTTTGATTTTATTATTTATTTTCTTCCTGTAGCTTTTCCTTCAGAACTTTCTGAAGAGTTTTCTGTACTGAAGCAAGACTTCACCTGGACATCTTTGAGCCAGGGGGAGCCTTGATTCTTTAGAGCTTTCTAGCTCAATGCAAGCTTTTGTGCTTCTCTAATCTATTGTAAAATAGAGAAGACATCTTAACCTTCTTCCCCCTCCTGTACAGGGTTATTACTCCCTTCAAAAGTATCCCTTGGTGGCAGGGCACCTGATCAAAAACCTGTGCTTGGTTTTTTAGACACCTGATCAAAAGTCTAAAGGGTTTCTGGATCTACCTGAAGCAGATCCTGTTGGTGGCAGGGCACCTGATCAAAAACCTGAGTGGATTCCTACCGTGTGGGTAGAAGAGTGGACGTACCCAAGTTGTTTGGGGAACCACTATAAATTTCCTTGTGTCGTCTGGATTCCACTGTTTAATTCCTGCATTGTGGCTGTGATTAGATATAACTAGGATTGCTAGTTGCTGATTAGGTTTTCCAAGCCTTAACTGTAATTACAGTTAGCTTGAGTTTGTGCAAATCACTTGTGTTAGGCTCTAGGGTTAAATCTATATCTATAATCTTTTCATTCCGCACTTCACTCCAAGGGAGTTGAGTAGACCATTAAGTTTTGTCTAGTGCAAAATTTGATAACTCTATTCACCCCCCTCTAGAGTAGTATCTATCCCTTCACATTCATACTTTTAAAATAACTAACTTGTAAATCTAGAATAAAACCTTCCCAGAGAGCAAGTAAAACCAACCATTCAATCAAAAATTGACTTTGCAGCTAGCAAGTACTTAATATTCAACCAAAATATCCAGTGGGCGTCAACATTCGGACACGAACCCACTAAAAGCATGTATATCTGAACCAACAAAACAAAACAATAACTACCTCACGACGGTGAGAAAAAAACAACTGTAGCAACTATAGAACACTAGCCACAACCAACCCTAGCCGCTCAACCGACTACTGCTCCAAACTTGAGGCATTATCAAGAATAGTATACCTCAGCAAAAAAAAAACACAAGTGATTATCAAAGATCAAAATTAGCAATAATCCAAAAGGGACAAGGTGGGGGGGGGGGGGTTACCAACCCTAACATGAGAAAAGCTGGCAAGCCTAAGCTAATAAGGCATATGACAGAGATAAAAGGTTTACTCACAAAGTTCAAGGGTAAGAGATTTGCACCAAGTGCGCAAAGATCCATGGTTTATATAAAAAGAAAATACATATAAGTCAGTGTATATATATAAGAGATTAGCCTGCTCATTATTTAACGGGCAAAAACACCGGCAACAAATCTGGCACCTGCGGTGGTGGTCTCCTCCTCCATACACCGACATCAAAAGTTTAACATGGGCCCAGGGGTGGTGGTCTCCTTCTCCACTCACCCACAACACATCACCGGGGCAAAGCCGGCACCTGCGGTTGTGGTCTCCTAATCCACACACCAGCAGTCAAAAACTCACTCCCAGAAATCCACCAAGCGAAAAGATGCACAGAATGACAAATAAGGAAAATAAATAGAAAATATATAAGGGTAAACTCGATGAATAAGAGAGTCATTCGACGAACAGCTTCTAAGTCCACACAGATTCGTCGAGAATACTCAACGAATTACCTCAACAAGCCAGGTCAAACTCGACGAATTGGACAGAATTCGGCGAGGGAAGAAAAATCTATGTCCACACTGATTCGTCGAGTATACTCGATGAATACAATTGACACTCCGCAAATTAGCTTAGTAAAACAAGGAAAATAGGCTAACTTAACGATATACGACGAATCGGTGAAAATACCCAAGTTCACGGGAAATTTGTCGAGTATACTTGACGAATCTGGGGTTCACTCAATGCTATCAATGCCAAAGAAGTCTCACTCGATGCCTGGACTTTAACTCAGCAAAGTTTACTTCACTCAACGTCTTCAGTCGACGCTCTCGATGCCATACAAACTATAATCGACGAATTCATCGAGTTAACACGATGCGTTTGACTTAGACTCAAAGAACACTCAACTCTCTCAACGCCAAGTCTAATTCACTCAACACCAAGACTGATACTCGACGAATTCAACGCCTAATACTCAATGAATGCAGAATCACTCAATGCCAAATCTGATACTCGACGGATTCGTCGAGAATACTCGAAGAATTGGACTTAACTGAAAGCCAAAACATTACCCGATGAATTTCAACGGATACTCAACGAATACGACTCGACGAATCTAACTACTCTCAGCACCTAGACTATTCAACGAACTTGACTTAGATTAAAACCCATACTTGACGAATTTTACTCAGGCTGACCCCACCCTATTTGATGAATTTGAACTAAATTGACAGTCATATTTGACGAACTCCAACTTAGACTAATAGTTTTATACTCTACGTATTAACCTAACAAAATTATTTCCTTATTCAACAAATTATACTTGGGCTATCTCCTACATAAATGACGAAGTCAAACTTGGCCTGAAATCTACACTACCCAGCCGATCGGCCTTAGCCGAACCCTACCCTACGCCTAAATGCTGACGAGGAAAGAATAGTAGCAGGAAACACACAAAGAAATTCATAGCAAGGGGAAGAAACACCACTTACCTTGAATCGCCCGAAAACCGGCCACGCAAGCGCTCCTCCTCAAGGATCTGGCTGCAAGAACATCTAGACAACAATTCTTGAAACTTTTTGGGAGAAAAGAATGTCAAAATGAATTCCCGAATGCCCAAAAATTCAAGAAACAGGGAAAACTCACCGCACACACGTAGATCTCGACGAGAGCAGTCCGAATCTACTCTCCGATGACGATTTCGAGCACCAAAGCTCCTACAATCGGCGGCCGAAAGCCTAGAAATGTACGTCATTCTTCTCTTTCGCAAAACAACGCGATGGCTTGGGAGGAAGATGATGAATAGGGTTTCCATCACATCGAAGGACTATATATATATAAATAATATATTATATTATTACTAGAATAACATCTAAATTACCGATAACTCCAAACAACTCGGATTTCTACGAAATTCGCACCGAAACTAAATATCAATGCTACGAATCCAACGACGAAGTTGAAATCAAAATCCGACAAACTAAACTCGGGTAAAACTCGCTGATTGCGCAAAACTATGTTGGCAAATGACAACGACTAGTGTACCGTATCAGAAGTAGTATAGGTTTATAGAAACCAAGGTTATATTAGACTCGGGGTGGTTGAGTAATTTTACTTTGAAAATTGTTATTATCTTATCCATTCAAACTTGGAGTTGGGGTTGCGAATAGTAAAAACTAGAAATGTTAATGAAATTGATTCGATAATTTAAAGAATAGTACTCGATCTTCGAATCACCTCAAAAATAGACAATAACCGAGTGAAAATAGAAATGCAGTTCTCTTGTTGAAGAGGCTTTGACTGTAGAGGTTCCCAAAGCATGAACACCCCTCTTTCAAGGATTAAATTCAACTAAGCTTAGGTGTATCGACCAAACTCTCGTTCTCAAATCGCATCACCTAAGACTTGCTTTAGGTAGTGAACCTCACTATTGGATTTTACTCCAATCCGGAAGAGTTACGTCGTCCTCTCTCGAGGGTTGCGTTCTACTCTTTTTACATATGAGCGATCGATTTGACTTATGAGCCTCTCGACTAACTAAAGAACGAAAACAAACTGAGAACAATATATCAATGATATAGTCCCATGACAATTTTGATCAAAGGTAAATCATAAGCGTTCAACATTTAGAGAAAAACAAATGTAAAATCATAAGAATATTGTCTCACCCTCGGATCATCTCGATCGAGCACTATAACGATTAGTTACTCATGTAGATGAGGGGAATCATTTTTATAAAAAATGATGCGACCTCAATAAATCAATAAATGAAAACAAACGAAGGTGGTGCGAGACGAAATAAAAATAGGAAAATTATCTTACGTGAAAGAGGAATGAAATTTTATTGCTAGTAGACAAAAGAGATTACAAGAAATAACATCACGAGATTACAAGTTTTTCAAATCCTAAGTTGAAAGAAAAGAGACATTCAAAATTATAAAATAAAATAAAGACAGAAAAACAAGACAACTTATGAGCGACCCCGAATTGAAACTTCTCCAATCTTAATCTCAAAATTCTACACAAGATGAAAATGACAGTCGTGACTTATTGGAAATAGAGAACCCGTTGGATCAAAAAGTAAAACATCTTGTCCGTGAAATGGATCCCCTCCATTTCTGACGAAATGGAGAGGATCCTGGAGCCCTTTTTATAGGCTGAGATGAGTCATGGGGGGTTAATAAAGTAAAGGCGGGCTTCATGCAGGAGGAGGCATTACTCCACATTTTTCGGGTTGAAACCCCAGGAACGCGGATTCTATACACAGGTGTGTATAGAAAAAGTTATGCACACCCTTTTCGACGGTTGGGATCTATAATACTTTGCCACTCATTTATAAAAACCCTTTTCGACGGTTGAGATCTAAACTAATTATGCACACTCATTTATATATACATCTTATAAATATATATGGTGATATTCGATTTCTGTGATTTTGAAGTGGATACGCCATGTGTCAGCATCCGAAAAAGGTGTGTATATCTTTTTCTATACACACCTGTGTATAGAATCCGGGTTAAAACCCCAGCCTTGCTATTGGAGTGCCATGTCAGCAATCCGGGTGGCGGGATTCCTTGTGAAGGGTGTGGCCGAGCTGCTGCAACCTTGTAATCAAAATGGCGGGACCAATGGTGACGTGATTCCTGCATGGTGGCAGGATTTCTGCTGGTGGCGGGATTTTTGCTGCATGGAGGATGAGCTGGATGAAATGACAGCATTGAAGAGGCGGCCGAATTCTTCTATCCACGTGGCTGCATGTACTGTTGGTGACCGAGATGCTGTGGCGGTCGAGCTATTGTTGAGGTGGCTGCTGGAGGTGGTGTTGAAGTGGCTGAGCAAGGTGGTGCTTGTGGTTCGGGCAGTTTGGAGGTGGTGCTGGAGACTGGAGTGGCCGAGCTTGGTGGTGGCGCCTTTGCTGCCGGAGTTGCTGTTATTATATATATATATATATATGTATTCATAAATATTCGTATATATACATATGTATATACATTCATATATATACATATATATATAATGAATGGTAGCTTGCCTGAATGGCCGGAGGATCATGGGTTGCATGCATATAGGGTAGCAAACCTGGCGGTGGCGTTAAATATATCTGGACGAGCCCTATGTCGAAAAGTTTGACTCGCATGTGATCGCTTGGACGTGGCAGCGGGATATTGCACGTAAATTTCCCCCAGGCCTGCCGAATCCCTACAAAATAAAAAATATATGCGTTAGATCATAGAATATTATTTTTTACATCATGTTTTATAAAAACCCACAAACGAATGCAAATATTTAAAATACCTAATAAGATATTGGTCTTAAATGATGACTAAATTATTAGTCATCAAACACCTCCATACTTGTTGCTCGTCCCGAGTAAACCATTTTTCATAACGGTAGGAAGATCTAATGCTAGATAAAATTTTGAAGGCTAGAGAGTAAAATGCGAAGTTTTATGTCGGCATGCGTAGACATTTTAGTAGAAAGATGTTCTTGGCATAAACACTAATTTATGAGATAATTAAAATGTGTTTCAATTTTTTATTTTTACTTTTAAAAAGAGTCGATGGTTAATCACTATTGCTTGGTGTCCTGGCGGTCTGCCCCTGACGACTTGGAGACCAAGCGGTCTGGCGATCTGCCTCTAGCAGCTTGGAGACCGCGCGGTCTGGAGTTTTATCTCCAGCGCTTTGCTAGACGGTTGGTGATGATTGGTGACAGGGCGGTCTGGCGGCTTGTCCATGGCGACTTGAAGAAAATGTCGGGTTGTCTTCTATGTGTTATTGTTACCGTGCGGTTAGTCTAACCACGCGGCTTATGCGGCTTGCATAAATGTTTGTTCATGTAATTATTAGTTCCACATTGCTTATTTGTAATCTCCCCTCTCTCCTTCATTCTATAAAAAGGAAGTCATACCTTTGTAATAGATACTTTTTTGGATAATAAAAATTTTGTTATTCCAAATTTTCGGTCTACTTTTTTCCTGTTCGCACATGGTATCAGAGGACTCGATCTTTTCCTCCTGATTCTGTGAGCTTTCTCTGTCCGCACGACCTGTCCGCGCGGCTTGATTCTTCTTCTCGCGACCTATTCTCGTGACTTGTTTCTTTCGCCTGCTTGCACCCTGTTCGCGCAGCTTATTTCTCTCCTTGTCATTGCCCTTTGTGTGCGTGACCTCTTTGGTTCCCCATTCTTCTCTCCGCAACCTGTGCTTAGTCGCCGCGCCATCCTTTTCTAGCTGCTCTTCTTCTTTAGTCGCTGCGACCTATTCTTATTGCCGCAACTTGTTCCTAAGTCACCGCGACTTATTATTCTCACTGATCTCTGCTCGTTTCTATGGAAACCTCCAATATCTCTACCAACACTACTCCCGTTGCCGCTCCTTCCCCTACTCCTCCTACTCCTTCGGGCAACCTTGGCACCGTTTCCAAAATCATCAGTCCCAACTACCCGGATTGGAGTGTCTTCTTCACCTTCCTTCTCCGCTCTCAATGCAAACACCATCATCTCACCGATGACCCTCCTCCACAAGACTCCCCTCTCTTTGACGATTGGGATGCCAATGACGCTCTTGTCCGTACATGGCTGGCTAACAGTCTCTCTAATGAATGCCTACCTGTCATTCGTCAGTATGAAACACTCAAGGCTGCTTGGCTTCATCTTGCCGCTCTCTACTCCAAGGAGGCTCAAACGTCTCACAACTATACTCTGTATGCAAACCTCTTTGCCCATCCCTCCATGTCTCATGCTACTGCTTACCAATAAGTTCAGGCTCTCAGAGCCAAAATTCTCCAAAATCGCCCCTTCTCTACGGATCTTTCTGAGCAACACAAACACTTCCAGGAGCTTCTGGTTATGTGCTATCTTCTGCGACTCCCTGAGTCTTATGACATGATCCGTCAATAGATCCTTGGTGAGGCGGAGTCTCCCATCCTAGATGCCCCTACTCCCCGCATTACCGCGATTACCCTTTTGCTACAACGTTCGCTGTTATCCTCCCCTCCTCAACCGGACAACTACGCTCACCAAACTCAGCGAAGTGGATCTGGTGGTCGCAACCACCCATCCGACGAACGCGGTGCTTCCCGCTTTCTCTGTTCTCACTGTGGCCGAACCGGCCACACGGTTGATTGCTGTTGGAAGAAGCATCCTCATCTTCGACCAACTAGGGACGCTTCCACCTCCTCTTCGAAGCCGTCCGCCTCGGTGGTCACGTCTTAAGGTAGTGCCCACGTTGCTACTCAAGGTAAATGGCTGATCGACTCTGGTGCTACCAATCATATGACCGACAATCCGCCATGTTTTTCTCTCCTAGAACAGCATGATCGGTTGCCCCCGGTACTTATTGTGGATGGCTCTCCCTCACCGGTTAATGGAATAAGAGTAGTTCAAGTCACTCCATCTCTTCGCTTGGTAGACAAACTCTACGTGCCCAAGTTCACCTGCAATTTGTTATCTGTTAAATCTCTTTGCAAACAACTATAATGTTCCGTCACATTCACTTCTACTACTTGTTCTTTTCAGGATCTGGGCTCCAAACGGACGATTGCTACTGGGACTGAGAGCGGCGGCCTCTACTTCCTCGACAACATTTCTGCACTGTCCGCCTTCTCCTCCTCTTCTACTGATCTTCTCCAGTGGCACCTTTGTCTTGGTCATGCTCCTCCATGACTTCTTCGTCAGCTTCTGCCCCACCTTCCTCAGTAGAGTCCTCCTCTCAACTATGACGCATGTCAGCTTGGCAAGCATTACCGCCCCTCCTTCCCACCGAAGCAAGGCCGTGGATCTTCTCGACCGTTTGATCTAGTTCACTCCGACATCTGGGTATCTGCTCCTACCCTCACCATAGGTCGGGGTAGTTCATATTTTGTAACCTTTTTTGATGATTTCTCTAGATATACGTGGGTGTATCTTTTAAAGGATCGCTCCGAACTATTTTTTGTATGAACATCATTTTATAGTATGATTAAGAATCATTTTGATATTTCTATTAAAATCTTTCGCTCGTAAAATGCTAAGGAATATCTTAGTAGTGATTTCTCTTCTTTCTGTATGCAACATGGTATTATTCATCAAACTAGCTGTGTCTATACCTCACAGCAAAATGGGGTGGCAGAATACAAAAACTATCACCTCCTCTATGTCGCTCGCACTTTGATGACAAAGATGCAGGTTCCTTGCTCCTATTGGGGCTACACTGTCCTCATCTCCTGTTATCTCATCAACTGCATTCCCTCCACGGTTCTCCACGTACAAACTCCATTCTCCATTCTCTATCTGGGCAAGGATACGTTTCCTCTCCCCCTGCGTATCTTTGGGTGCACGGCTTTTGTGCACGCTCCTTCCACAACTCATGACAAACTCGCCCCACGTTCCACCAAGTGTTTTTTTTGGGTTACTCTACTACTCAGAAAGGCTATTGTTGCTTTGACCCCGTTCTTCGTAAACAATACGTATCTATAGATGTGACCTTCTTCGAAAATGCGTCCTATTTCTCTTCTTACTCCTCTCCCTCTCCAGATATTTCTACTCCTCCTCCAACCCTTAAACTCAAGAAACCAATTTTTGTTAATTTCCAAGCTTTTGTTCAGAATTCAGTTTGGGAAAAATTCTCTAATTGTGATTGGCAAGATCCTTTTTCTAGATAATATCTTCTAATTCTATCTTGATCATTGACATCAAAACTCAAAATTGGTTGTCTTAACCCAAGATCGGAAAGAAGTTCCTCGACATAATTAAGCCGTTGTTTCTTACTACAAGAGGATAATGACAACTTTTTAATTGTTTGTGTTTCTTGACTAGGTTGAACAGCTTTGCAAATAATATCTCCGTAACCTACTGATTGTAAAATGAAGAGGACAAACCAATTAAAAATAACACAATTGCTTGATTGTGTTTAGGAACTATGACTATTTGATTGGGAGAAGGACAAATTTTTAAAAAATAAAGAACTATGACTGTTACTTAGAAAGATTTTTTAAAAAATTAAGTGTTTGGGGGAGTTGTTTGGAAAGTAATCTTTTTTAATTAAGAAACTGTTTGAACAACTTACCTCTGATTATGTTTCCAGGCTCCCATCAGTTTACCTCTGAATCTCTGATTAAGGAATTGTTTAAACAACTTACCTCTTTGGAGTTTGGACAGAAAATTTGAAGATGCCCTAGGGGATGAACAAAATAGATAGAAAATAATTAGAACCACAAGAGAAAGAAAAAATAGGATTGCAGGGAAGGGGGCAAAATAAGAGAAGACTCACATAGGGAATAGGTACGCTAAACATCGAAGCGCCTGCACTCTGGGTCTGGGATTACGCCTCCGTCCCAAGCCGCGCCCTGAGTTCCGTCACCAAGAGGCAAGAGCTGGTGAGGATGACAAAATTTGGGAGTTCTGTCACCAAGAGGCGGAAGAATAAGCGAACTGTGGCAGGAATTAGGGCTCAGAAGTGGAAGGCGGAAGTAGGGTTTTTATATATATTTATTTATTTTAACGGCAAAAAAAATTTAATACTTTAGATAGCGGTTTTTTATTAAACCACTGTCTAAAGTATTATAAAATTGTTTAAAAAAAAAACTTTAGACAACGGTTTTGATAAAAAATCGCTGTCTAAATTATTGTAAAAAAAATTTAAAACGAAAAAAAATAATAAAATTATAAAACGACAAATTTTTTTTTGTTAATACTTTAGACAACGATTTTTTATAAAAATCGCTGTCTAAAGTATTAGAAATTTTTTTTGGCCGTTTTAAATAAATTTTTTTTTATAATATTTTAGACAATGATTTTTATAAAAATAGCTGTCTAAAGTTTGTCTATTCAATATTCAACCCAGGCACGTGCCCGGGTATGCCTGCATGTGGGTCTGCCCCTGTTCATCATCCAATTATATATATATATATATTAATACTGTGTGTACTGCATGTATCCTACTTTTCCTCTCTCTTTCTCTCTCTCCCTTTCTCTTTCTCTCTCTTTCCATCTTTTATTTTTCAAACTTTATGTGGGCTGCTCTATTTTTATATTGATTTCTTTTTTTTCTTAGCTTTGACTTTAGTGGCTGATAGGATTAGGATATATATATATTTCTTACATACTAGATCTGTTGAATTTTTTAAAGTGAAAGTGGCGGTCTGACAGAGCAGACCGTACGGCTAGATGGTGGCGGTCTGACAGGGCAGACCGCGCGACTAGATGGTAGCGGTCTGATTGCTCAGACCGCACGGTCTGAAGTGGCGACTAGCCAGGTCAGCTAGTATTTCTTCAGTCAGCTTGTGTAACGCCCCTGATTTTTTTCGATGTTTATTTTAAATTTCTGTAGTGACGTAATAATGATGTTAGGGCGTTACGTTGACGCATAGTTAACGAGCACCATTGTTGGAGTGTGATTTTTGCTCATCGGAATCCGAGATTTTGACTCGGTGGATTTTAGTAAGTTGAAGTTGGTTGTAACTTCAGGGAATTTTAACCCGAGTTTGGTTTATCGAATCTTAATTTCAACTTCGCCGTTGGTTTTGTAGCATTGATATTTAGCCTCGGTGCTAATTTTGTAGAAATTCGAGTTGATTCGAGTTTTTGGTCGTTTGGACGTTTAATTATTAAGAATATAATATAATATTATATATATAAATACTTATAACCGAAAACCATATCCCCTTTCTTCTTCCCAAAGCCGTCGGACTGAAAGCGCGGATGAGAGGAGGGGACGGATATCGTAGGCCTTTGGACGCACCTATAGGAGTGCCGGTGCTCGAAAACGTCGACGGAGAGTTGATCTGGAAAGCTCTCGCTGAGATCTACGTGTTGGTTGTAGGTATTTTTGTTTTCTTGGACTTTTGGCGTTGGGGTGTGTGGCCCTAAACTTTCATTTTGTCCAAATCTCTCCAGATTTCGTTGCCACACTTTCGTTTTGGCCTATTTGTGCCGTGAAGTGTTCGGAAGGTTGAAAAAAGAAAGTTTAAGGCAAGTGGTGGTTTGCTCCCTTGCCTAGCCTCTTGCAAATTCCTTATGTATCATTCTCTAAATTTTTTGTTGATCCCGCTGTTAGATTTTATACTTCCATGTCACCTATTCTGTCTACTACTAGTTTTACCTCATTCAAATAGCAGTAAATTGCCTTTTCTTCTTGTTGAGTTGCTGTGGGGTTCTTTTACCTGTGTTTGGTCTCCTGCCTTGTTTACCACTCCCTTTCTCTTATTTTATGGAACTTATTCATGGTCTGGGTTTACTGTAGTCAAAGATTCCTAAGTCCAAAAACTTCTATTTTGATGGGAAAGTTTTTGGCAAGAATAGAACTAAGCCTTGGCATCGAGTGCTTTGAGTGTAGCTGCCTTGGCATTGAGTGCGTTGAGTTAACTCAGTCTTGTCATCGAGTGCATTGAGTGAACTTAGCTTGGCGTTGAGTGAAGTAAAATTCGTTGAGTTAAGTCCAGGTGTTGACCGAACTCAACTAGGCATTGAGTGAAGTAAAATGTTGGAACACCCTAATTTGGATTTGGGTCAGGATCACTATGTCTTTAGGATTATTATATTGACCCATCCATGTATAGCAAAGGGTCATAGGATGTGCTAAGTCAAAGGCTTTCAGAGTTTGAAGAAATCAGCCAAGAGAAATCGGTCAGAGAAGAAATAAGAATTCAAACTTGGCGTCGAGCTCAGATCGACGTTTTGAAGTTCAGGCATTGAGCTGATATCGACGATATTTGAGCTCAGGTCCACGAGGTGTCGAACTCCGTTCGACGATTGCCGAGCTCAGATCGACGTTTTCTGTCCCAGACCAGCTCCAATATCTCTGAGCTTAGATCGACGATAGTCGAGCTCAGATCGACGATCATCTTGTTCAGATCGACGATTTCTGCCATCACTCTGAACGCAAGTTCCCAGGCAGATTTTCAGGATATTCTTGGTCCAATCAAAGTGAGCTATTCATATTCCAACACAACTTTATTACAGGACAGTTACAAGAATGCTTTTATGGAGATTATAGCTGTTGGAGTAACTAAGAGGTAGCAGTAATAAATGCAAGAATTCAAATGACCATTGGCCTCCTATCAGAATATATACACAGAACAACAGAGAAGAAAAGAAGGTGAAAAAGAAGAGAATAACAAGAACATAGAGAATAAGAAGAAGAGAGAGAATAGTGGAGAGAAGAAAGTAGTATAGGAATCAGAGTTCCAGGAAGAACTCAATATCACCTGTACAACCAATGCTCTTCTTAGATCTACTGTTCCAGGAAGCTTGAAGAGACAACTACTCTACATCAGTCTGAAGGCTTACTGGAAGATCAGCATCATCAAGGCTTCATCATTCACACTCCAAGACAACTCACATTTCAGCCTTTGCTGAAATCATCATTTGCTGGAGCAGTCATACATTGAAGACCTATCACCCTTTGCAAAGCTCTCCTTCCTGAACAATTACAAATCTCAGGGGGAGCTTTGACAACAACATAAAAATCCACTTATGCTTCTCTTTGATTGTTGAACAGAGAAGACAACATCAACTCTCCCTTTCCTCCTGTAAAAGGGTTCTTGAACTCCCTTCAAAAGTTCTGCTTGGTTTCTGAGACCTTATCAAAACTCAGTGGTGGCAAGACACCTTATCAAAAAATCCAGTTTTGTTTTTGAGCACCTTATCAAAAGCTCATTGGTGCCCGGGACACCTGATCAACTCATCCTGTAGTGGATTCCAACCTAGGGTGGTAGAAGAGTGGAATACCCAAGTTTAGGGGAACCACTATAAATTTCTTGTGTTGTCTGGTTTGCCTTTGCTTCTTTTCTTTATTATTCTTGCTGTGTGTTTGCTCTAATCTCTAGGATAGATCTCTCTTTCATAAAATTCATTGAGTTAAGTCCAAGCATTGAGTGAACTCAGCTAGGCATCGAGTGAAGTAAAATTCTTTGGGTTAAGTCAAGGCATTGAGTGAAACTGCCTTGGTGTTGAGTAAGTTGAGTGAATCTGTCTTAGCGTCGAGTGCATTGAGTTAATCTACCTTGACGTCGAGTGCGTTGAGTGAACTCAGCTAAGCGTCGAGTGAATTGAGTGAATCTGCCTTGGCGTCGAGTGTGTTGAGTGAATTTGCCTTAGCATCGAGTGCGTTGAGTGAACTCGGTCTTGGCACTGAGTGAAGCAGAGAGGCGTCTAGTGGCTGTAGTCTTGGCATCGAGTGATTTTAGAGTTAGGATCGGCTAATTTTAGTGTGTCCGTCCAGTGACTTTGAGTTCGTCAAGTCATATTCATTGGGTATACCTTAGTAACTTTTGGTTTTCTTCCCTTTGCATCGTCATGGAAATCCGATGCTAAGCCTTGGGTTTCTTTTCGTTTATTAATATAATGTTTTATTATTTGTGGCCTTGATTGACAGTGGATAAAGGACCACCACCTCAGTGTCGGTTTGTGAATCATTACACCTGGTGGTTTTTTCTCTCTTCTTATGGGGTGTTGGGTTGTGTTGGACAATGTGGCCACCACCACAGTGCCTTTTTGAGATGTTTGGTCTGAAGGTTGGTGTTGGACAATGTGGCCCCAACCTTAGTACCGTTTTTACCAGTGTTAATGATTCACGTGTTTTGAGTTGATCAGTCTCTTTTGTTTATATATATATATACACTTATGTTCTTATGCATGCACTTGCAGATGTTAATGAAGCATGACTTCATATCGCACTTGGTGCCACTTCTCATACTTAAAACTCTGTAAATTCTTCATTTGCTTATTATTTTATGATTTATATGCTATAGTTTGGCAGCTATTCTTTCTTGGGATGGTAACCCTTTAACTTCTCTTATTTATTTACCTTTGGTTTTCTTTTGCCACTTGTTCATTCTTGCTGAGGCGTTCCTTCTTTTGAATTCCTCGGGCTCGGAGCTGTAGCAAGTTGGGTAGCTAGAGTTGGTGGCCTCGGGTTTTCTATAGGAGTAGCAGTGGTTCTTCCCTCCCGTTCATGAGATAGTTTTGTTGTTTTGTTTTTAGTTCAGTCATACATGCCTTTTGGTGGGTTCGTGTCAGGTTGTTGACGCCCACTAGAGATTTTGTAGAATGTTAAGTTACTTGCTAGCTGCTAAGTCACTTTCTAGATGATTTGTTGGTTTAACTTGCTCTCTGGGAAGGATTTATGGTAGGATTGCATGTTAGTTATTTTCAAACTATAAAAAGTATCATTATGCTTATCTAATACTCATGGCATCTTTTAAACTCATGGCATCTTTTAAATCAAATATCATTATATTTTAACAAACGTAAAAGCTCTTTTCCTACTCATATTAAATCTTGAAGTATGCATATAATGAGTTGTCCTTTTGGAGGTCTCTACTCATGTAGGATAATAATCGAGCTAAATAATGTATTTTATGCAGCGTATATTTATATTTTCATCCATGGACTAGTTGATCCACTGAGCCGAGGGATACGACCATCAAACCTAACTAAAAATATGTTTTCTTCAAGATAAACTTGAGAATTTCATGATAAGTGTCAGGATTAAATCCTTGCCTGAGCATCTGCAGTTATCCCCTACACGGAGTGGCATCACGATGCCTGTTTTCTCTTACTCTGATATACTATTTAAATGCAGAGAAAATGCGGGTCGTGAAAGTTGGTATCAGAGGTGTAGTTTTAGTGTTCTTGTTCCATTTCATACACACACAGATGTGTCATCAGTACATCTTAGACGAACTATGAACACTACACTCATAAGCATGATAAGAAGTATACATGACATATTATGTAGTATGAGATGCATAATATGTGTTTGTATATGGATCCTCATAGGAAGCAACATGTTATTGTTATGTAGTTTGGGATGCATAACAATCATCACATGAATTCCCATTAGATTTTACCTTTTCGTTACATGCGATATTATGTTGTATGAGATGAATAATATTTCATGTGTATGCTGCTCATAACATGCATTAAGGCCTTTATTAGAATGCATAACACAACATTCATAACATAATATAACATTAACACACATGCCAAGCTATGTTTTACATGATGACATACATACACACTTAGATTTAAACCAAAAAGAATAAGAATTCATGCATTCATAGTTTATGCACATGAGTCAATAGGATGACGGTATATCATCATAAGTTAAGCATATCATCATTTATGAAAATCCCAGAGCAAGTTAACAGCATGAGCATGTATCTATACATGTATGGTCTGAACAAAGTTGGGTATTTCTAGCATTAAGCTAGGTTTTGATTAGTTGTTTATTGTGTTATTAGGATGCCGCCTAAGCGTATTGTGACAAGGTCGACTCCCTAGTCTTAGGGCGAGTCATCAGGTGCGTAAAGTGAGACAGTGATTGAAGGGTTGTGGCTGAGCAATGAGGCTCTGTCTAGGAAGATGGTTGAGATGCAATCACAAATTCAGGCGTTGTTGACGATCATTTTAGGACAGCAACCTAGAGTGTAAGACCCTGCTGTGGGTCAAGCCATTCCTGTTCCTCATGCTCCATTGGTGCCTCCAGTTCTGCTGCCACCAGAGACGAATTTCATTTCGCACTTTCAGCGACTAGGACCTCCTACCTATGATGGTAGAGCTAACTTCATGGCTTTGGATGACTGGATCATCACTATAGAGGAAATGTTCTCGTATTCAAGAATATCTACTGAACAAAGAGTAATGGTCGCCACATACCAGCTTAAGGGTGTCACGACCCGCATTTTCTCACAAATAAGATTGTATCTGAGCAAGAGAAAATACGTGCCACGATGCAACGTCGTGTAGCGGATAACTGCACATGTTCAGGCAAAACTCCAAACTCTACATCTTTAAAGAAAATCGTAAATTATTATGAGAGGAAACAGTTAAATTTGACGGCCGTATCCCTCGGCACAGTGGATCAGCTAGTCCAAAATTAAAATATATATATATACGCAGCGGAAAATACTTTGGTTAGGTTGATTTGACATCCTAAAAGAGCATAAGTGTCCCCGAGGGACGACTCATGGTATGCACGACTCTATAGGTTAGTACAATATATATAAAAATATATTCTTTACGCTAATAGGAAAAGTAGTGCCTTAATTTTGTAAACATGATGTGCATGAGATACATATAGTAATGCTTTAGGGTTTTAAAATACCTAACATGCAACCTAGCATAAAACCTTCACAGAAACAAGTGGACAACCTCAAATAGGCAATAGTAGAAGTTTTAGTTCATACCCATCAACATAAGTAAGCCACCAGTGGGCGTCAAAAACCTGACACAAACCCACTAGTGAGTATGCATATCTATACAGAAAGGAAGAAAAACAACCTCACCAGATTAGGAACAACAACCTCAGCCACCCAGGATGCCACAAGCAAACTCCATCAGAGGACTAGCCGTCTAGCTGGCTATAACCTGAACCTGAGGCATTCAAAGAAAGAACACCTCAGCAACAAAAAAAAACAAAGGAAGTGGAGCATTAGATTCAAAAGCAATGAAAGAAGGGGTACCAACCCTGCAACAAAATGCTATCAGTAGAAGAAAAGCATGACAGTAAGAGTAAAACACTGTCAAAAGAGGAGTAAAAGCACACCAAGTGTGAGCATACATAGCAACAAGCTCTGCTTAAAAGACTGCAGCAGTACCAAGGCAAACATATGCCAAGAGAAATAGCCATGAGAAAGGAAAGGAACTAAAAGTCCTAATCTTGGTGAATTATTGGCCGTGGTGAAAACC
The DNA here is from genome assembly GCA_039513925.1 of Platanthera zijinensis. Taxonomy (NCBI): domain Eukaryota; kingdom Viridiplantae; phylum Streptophyta; class Magnoliopsida; order Asparagales; family Orchidaceae; genus Platanthera; species Platanthera zijinensis. The sequence continues at coordinate 219,026,406 of CM077079.1, forward strand.
TTGGGTCGGAGTGGGCGGCACAACCCTCACCAACAACCAGACCCAAAACACTCAAGGGTGAAAATAAATGGTGGGAGCTACAGAGTCCACACACCAAACCATACCAGCCCAACACGGCCTAGGTGGTGGTGGCCACATCTCAGCACACACAATTCACCCCTTACAGAGCCCACAAAACACACCACTTGCCATAATCCACGAGTCGGCATGCAAAAACTAGCCAATCACCCAACTCCCCCCTAAGGAAAAATCCATAGTAACAATCCTAAGGAAACACACCAAACCCAAGGCAAAAGCGTCGAGCTCACTCGACGCGGCGCTGAGTGGGTTACCACACTCAATGCCAAACAGCTTTGACATTGAGTGAGGTCCACCCACTCAACGCCAAGCAACCTAACCGCAGCAACAGGCTTTGGCATTGAGTGAGCCTACCACACTCAATGCCAAAACAGCCACGACGTTGAGTGAGGTCGACTCACTCAACGCCAAAAGACATAACCGTAAAAGCAGGCTTTGGCGTTGAGTGAGTCCACCACACTCAACTCCAAAACAGCCACGACATTGAGTGAGGTTGACTCACTCAATGCCAAAACACTTACCGCAAAAATAGGCTATGGCGCTAAGTTAGTCGACTGCACTCAACACCAAAACTTCCATGGCGTTGAGTGAGGTCGACTCACTCAATGCCAAATGACTTAGCCGCAAAATAGGCGCTAGCGTTGAGTGAGTCTACCCCACTCAACGCCAAATCAGCCACGGCGTTGAGTGAGGTCGACTCACTCAATGCCAAATGACTTAGCCGCTGGAAAAACTATGGTGTTGAGTGAGCCCACCACACTCAACGCCAAACAACCACGACATTGAGTGAGGTTGACTCACTCAATGCCAAAACACTTAGCCATAAAAACAGCCATAGAGTTGAGTGAGGGCACCACACTCAACGCCAGAAGCCTAACAGTCTAGGCGTTGAGTGAGGTACACTCACTCAACGCTTTTGACTTAGCCTAATAATAAGCTATCCCGACCCCAGCCCACTCAACGCCACTTATCCAGAGAGTTGGAAAATTAATTCCAACTCCCTCTCCTACCTCTTCTACCCAACCACAGCAATCTAAAAACTTAGACTAAACCTAATTAAGTCCACATCCTACTTCCTGCTACCATCTAGACATAACCAAAAGTACATGAGGAGAGGAGAATAAATTAAAACTCGGACAACTTGAGCAAGCTCTAGCTGGAATGAAACCGCAGCTACCCTAGCTTCTAGGAAGGGAAGAAAACTATTACAGCAAGTATAAAAAGAGTAAAATAAAGCATGGCAAGGGCAAAGAATGCCACTTGCCTCTACCTCCAGGAAAACAGCAGCTACCTCCAAGGCTTGGCACCGACGGCAAGATCGGCCACCTGGAAGACCAAAACCGAAGCTTAGAGGAAGAAGAAGAGAATTCTAAAAACCCTAACTCCTAATGACAGCCTTATATCAAGCTAAACTTACCTAGGAAGGAAGATCCCGACGAGAGCAGCTCAAATCTTCTGTTACCCGAGCAAAACAAGCCCTAAATCTACAGCTAACCGGCGGCCAAAGCAGCAGCTCCTCCACCTCCCGCTCGCTTCCTTCCGCTGGAAGCTAACAAGCTGTAGCTAGCTCGGGAAATGGTGAGAAATGGGGAGGAGGAGAATAGCTGGAGCTTTTAATGCATACTCTCCCACTAACTTATCCTATAGATAATAAAATATTAACCTAGCCTAAGCACTAGCTGACTTCATATATAAACCTGCTTATATAAAATCAGCCACTAGCTGACACTTATACACACACACACACATATATATATATAGCTCATAAAAAATTTATATACATAAAAAACTTAGCTATCTGCACATAGCCATAAAATAGCCAAAAATCTGGTAACACACTACCAGCTAACAAAACAAACGTCGAAACAACGCGAAAAACAAATGATCTCGGATTTCGACAAAACTCGCACCGTAGCTAAACACCCAAGCTACAAAAACAACGAAGAAGTCGAAAACAACATCCGATGATCACAACTCAGGCTATCACTACCCGAAGCCCAGACACAAGCATTCCCCGAGAGCCTCACCAAGTCACAAAACCAGACCAGACTTGCTAGGGAATCTTGCCAGCAGGCTACAAACATGCCACTATAGGAACCTAGAGAGCTAAGACCACACTCTAACAACGGCAGGAGGCCAGAAACACGTCATTGTAACGCCAAACAATGATCAAACAAAACATCGAAAAACCGGGGGCGTTACAGCCACCCCCCCTAAAAGAAAGTTTCGCCTCGAAAATTTACACATAACACTTCTATCAAGAAGGAAAAAGAAATAGCTAAGCTAGAGCTAATAAAGAGAGCACAAAACATACCAGGCATAAGGTCAGGGAAACAGATGAGGGTAAGCCTTCCTCATCGCCGACTCTAGCTCCCAAGTCGCACTTTTCATATCCTGGTTCCTCCACAAAATCTTAACCATAGGAATGGTTTTCCTCCGCAACACGCGATCCTGAGCATCCAAAATGGGACAGGCACCTCCACATAAGAAAGATTCGGCTCCAACTGAGGCACAGAATCCAAAACCTGCCTGCCACTCTTCACACATTTCTGCAGCTGACTGACGTGAAAGACATCATGCATGCCAGGAAAATTTGCGGGCAACTCCAACCTGTAAGCTGACACACCAACCCGCTCAACAATCATAAACGACCCCACGTACCTTAGGTCCAACTTCCTGTTCTTGCCAAACCTCTTGACTCCAATCATCGGGGAAACCTTTAAGAACACCAAGTCCCCCACAGCAAATTCCAATCTAGACCTATGCCGGTTGGCGTTCTTCTCATATCTCTCTTGAGCTATCTGAAGCTTCTCCCGAATAAGTTTCACAGCAATTTCCATCTCTTCGAGCGCCTTTGGACCTAACAGCGGTCCCTCGCCAACCTCAACCCAAAACAAGGGATTCATGCAGTGCCTCCCATATAATGCTTCAAAAGAAGCTATTTGCAAGCTTTCCTGATAACTATTGTTATACACAAACTCCATGAGCCGCAAAAGCTCATCCCACGCTCCTCCGTTGTCTAGAATATAGTATCGGATCATGTCCTCCACTATCTGATATACTCGCTCTGTCTGGCCATTAGTCTGCAGGTGGTAAGCAGTAGAATATCTTAAATCCGTACCCAAACCCTCTTGCAGGCTCTTCCAGAAGCGAGATGTAAACCGGGAGTCTCGGTCTGAAAAAATGCTGATAGGCACACCGTGCAACCGGATGACCTCATCCAAATACAGCTCAGCTATCTTCCTCATCGGATAGTTGATCTTAAATGGTACGAAGTGAGCACACTTCGTCAATCTATCCACGATCACCCAAACTGAATCATGCCCCCTAGGAGATCTTGGTAAGCCTGTAATGAAATCCATAGAGATGCTCTCCTATTTCCAAGTCGGAATCTCCAAGGGAGTCAGCTTGCCACTAGGACTTCCAAGATCGGCTTTCACACGTTTGCAAGTGTGGCACTCAGAAATAATTCTGGCTATGTCTCCCTTCATCCCATACCACCAGGCAATCTGCTTTAAATCACGATACATCTTTGTAGATCCTGGATGGTAGGCAATACTAGATCCATGGGCTTCCCTGCACATCATCATCTGGATATCTCCAGGGCCGGGATGCAAAACCTATCGCGGTACCGCAAGGTACCCGCATCATCAATAGAAAAATATGGCAATTCACCTTTCTTAGCTCGAAGATACAAATGCAGAAGATCGGGATCATCCTTTTGATGCAGTCTCGTAAGCGCAATCCATAAAGGTTCTGCCACTGCCAAAATACTCTGCAAATCGTAGCTCCCCACAGAAATGCCCATCAAAAGAAACTCCTCTACTAACAGGTCGACGGAGAGACCAAAAATCTTCCCTGACTTCCGACTCAGGGCATCGACCACCACATTGTCCTTGCCCGGATGATACTGGATCTCAACGTCGTAGTCGGCCACATACTCCAACCATATTTGCTAGCGCAGATTCAATTCCTTCTGGGTGAAGACGTACTTTAAGCTCTTGTGATCAGTAAAAATCTTGCACTGCGCGCCATGAAGCAGATGTCTCCATAACTTCAGCACATAGATCACGACTATAAACTCTAGGTCATACGTAGGGTAGTTCCTCTCATGAGTCTTCAGCTGTCTCGACCCGTACGCAATCACTTTCCCTCCTTGAATCAACACGCAACCAAGACCAACATGCGATGTGTCCATATAAACATCATAATCCACACCCTCAGTAGGCAGGGTCAAAACAGGGGCACTGCACAATCTATCCTTGAGCTCCAGGAAGGCTTCCTCGCACTTCTCACTCTAGACAAAAGCTGCATTCTTCTGGGTCAATCTAGTCAAAGGTGCAGCCAGGGTTGAAAAACCCTCCATGAATCTCCTGTAATAGTCGGCTAATCCCAGAAAGCTCCTAATCTAATTGGGTGTGCCCGACCTACTCCAATCCATCACAACAGAGATCTTTTTTGGGTCAACTGAAATCCCACTCTTATTCACCACGTGGCCAAGAAATGCAACCTGAGGCAACCAAAACTCGCACTTACTCAGCTTGGCAAAAAGCTTGTGGTCCCTCAAGGCAGATAAAACCAAACGCCAATGCTGGTCATGCTCCTCCACATTTCAAGAATAAATCAGAACATCGTCGATAAACACGACCACGAACTTATCCAGGAAATTCTTGAACACTCGGTTCATCAAATCCATAAAAGCTGAGGGAGCATTTGTCAAACCAAATGACATAACCAAAAACTCAAAATGCCCATGACTGGATCAAAAAGAAGTCCGCGGAATGTCGGACTCACGGATCCTGAGATGATGGTTGCCAGATCGAAGATCAATCTTGGAGAATACTGTGCTACGGTGCAACTGATCAAACAAATCGTCAATCCGAGGCAGAGGGTACCTGTTCTTGATAATAACCTTGTTCAGCTCTCTATAGTCGATGCAAAGCCTCATCGACCCGTCTTTATTCTTTACAAACAGAATAGGCGCACCCAAGGCGATGAACTCGGACTGATAAAAACCTTTGCCAACATCTCATCCAGCTAGATACGCAACTCCTCCAGCTCTCGCGGGGCCATCCGGTATGATGCCTTCGCAATAGGACGCGTACCTGGCTCCAAATCTATAACAAATTCGACATCTCTATCGGGTGGAAGACCGGGAAGATCGTCAAGAAACACATCAGAGAAGTCACACACTATAGGAATATCCTCCAAACGCGGCACACTAGTAACTGTCCCTACTATAGAAACCAAACAGGCAAATCAGCCAGAATCAAGCAACTTCTGAACACATACCGCATAAATGATTGGAGAATCCTGACGCAGATCAACATAAACACTCCCAGGCTTACCGTAGTCCTTAACGAAGTCCAAGAGCTTAACCTTGCACTAGAAAACTGCATCATAACTGAACAACCAGTCCATGCCTAAGATAACATCGAAGTCTTCCAGGTCGATCACCCTCAAATCTGCCTTCGCTAGAAAATCCCCCAACAAAATCGGACAATCCCGAATGCCCTGATCCGAAACCACAAAATCACCGGAAGGAAACTTGACGCAAAAGGCATCACTAACTTGCTCTAGACCCAAATGATAGTGCTCCACAAAGGCTCTATCCACAAAGGAGTGGGTAGCGCCAGAGTCAAAGAGAACACGCGCCCAACGGTTCCTCACCTTAAATCTTCCTATAAGATGGCAGACGCAACTAAGAAAAACAAATGCTAAAGCTATACTAGAAACAAAACATTCAAGCTAGGGAGAAATCTAACCTGAAATGACCTGAGTCGAAGTCTGCGCTCCCTCTGCAGAGATTATATTCAGCTTCCCATTGCCTTTATCCACACGCTGAGGCGGGGGTAATGCCTGAAGCGGAACCGCTTGGAGAATGGGCTAGACCTGTGGGCACCTTGTCTTGAGATGACCCTTATGCCCACACTGAAAACAGACATTATCTTTTGACCAGCAACGGGCAACATCATGCCCCTTCTTCCCACACAAGGTACACACCAAATCCCCCCTGGGAGCACCATGAATCGCATGAACCTACTCCTTTTGTGCTGCTAACCTCTTGAAACATTTCTCCACGGGATGGACCGACCGTCCACAGAAGCTGTAAACCTCCTTGCTCTTCTTTATGGAAGAAGCACCAGGTACCTTGGGGCTCTTTCCTTCAACAGCTTCCTTTTATCCTTTCTCACCTGCTGCCCTATTAGCTTAGCATTATCAATGTCCACCACCATCAAAGCAGCTTCTACCGCACCAGCATAACTCACTGATCCATGAGCAACGGCTAACTGCTTAACATCACTTCTCAGGACGCCAAGAAATCGCTTAACTCTATCCGCTTCGGAACTCACCAAGCTAGGGGCAAACCGGCTCAGTTTGCTGAATTCTATTTCATACTCCGCAATTGTGAGTTGCCTCTGCTTCAAATGTAGGAAATCATTCATCAGGCGGTCGCGCTTTACCGAAGGCAGAAACTTCCTTAGAAATAGTTCCTTGAAGATCTCCCAAGAGCATCCCTCTTTCAAGCTCTCCTTCTCTCTCAGCCACCAACTCTTCGCCAACCGCTTAAGCTGATAGGCGGCGATCATCACCCTCTGATTGGGGGTAACTCCAGAATAGGAAAACATCTCCTCGATGGCTATAAGCCAATCATCCAAAACCATAAAGTCTGACTTCCCATCATAAGTAGGTGGTCCAAGTCGCTGGAAGTGTGATATTAATGTCATCTCTAGGGGCAGCACAACAGGAGGTACCAGGGGAGTAGGAGGAACAGGAATAGCTACGCCTACAGACGGGTCCGGCACTATCAGAGGCTGTCCTGCCACAACTGCTAATAGAGACTGGATCTGAGTCTGCATACCCATCACTTGCCTAGATAAGGCTTCATTACTCTTCCGTAGACTTTCAATCAATTCCTCGCTTTGCGCTCCGGAAAACTCACCCTTAGATTGGGGAGTCAATCTCATCGAAGGATGCCTCGCCATCCTATAATCGTATCAGCATGACTTAGAACCTACCCCAACTGCTAGAACAAGACTACCCAGTATAGACAAACATACTTCAATATGAACTTCAACTACTAAACTTGCTCTGGGATTTGTTTTTATAATGATGATGTTATGCTTAACCTAAGATGGTTCACCACTATCCTACTAAATCATGTGACTAGACCATGAATGCATGTATTTGTATTCTTTTTGACTCAAAACCATGTATGTGCATATGTCATCATTCAAATCTTTAGCTTGGCACATTGTGCTTATGCAATGTTATGATATGCATATTGTGCAATGTATTCTAAAGAAAGGCCTTAATGCATGCCATGGGCGGCGTACACATGAAAATGTTATGCATCCCATACTACATAACATTTCAATGCAACGAAAAAAGAAAACGTGCTAGCCGCATTCATGTGGTGAGGTTATGCATCCCATACTACATAACCCTCACATGTTTCCTCCTATGGTGGATCCATATACAAACACATATTATGCATCCCATACTACATAATATGCCATGTATACTTCTATTCACGCTTATGGGTGTAGTGTTCGTGCTTTAGCCAAGCCGTGTTGTTGACATATCAGTGTGTGTATGATATGATGCCAAACTATCGATGCAAACAAGGGAAAGGTTGCCCGACCAATTGTCAAGCAACCTCCCTCTGATACCAACTGTCACGACCCGCATTTTCTCACAAATAAGATTGTATCAGAGCAAGAGAAAATACGTGCCACGATGCTACGTCGTGCAGGGGATAACTGCACACGTTAAGGCAAAACTCCAAACTCTACATCTTTAAAGAAAATCGTAAATTATTATGAGAGGAATTAGTTAAATTTGACGGCCGTATCCCTCGGCACAGTGGATCAGCTAGTCCACAATTAAAAAATATATATACGCAACGAAAAATACTTTGGTTAGGTTGATTTGACATCCTAAAAGAGCATGAGTATCCCCGAGGGACGACTCATGGTATGCACGACTCTAGAGGTTAGTACAGTATATATAAAAATATAGTCTTTACGCTAATAGGAAAAGTAGTGCCTTAGTTTTGTAAACATGATGTGCATGAGATACATGTAGTAATGCTTTAGGGTTTTAAAATACATAACATGCAACCTAACATAAAACCTTCACAAAAACAAGTGGACAACCTCAAATAGGCAAAATTAGCAGTTTTAGTTCATACCCAGCAACATAAGTAAGCCACCAGTGGGCGTCAACAACCTGACACGAACTCACTGGTGAGTATGCATGTCTATATAGAAAGGAAGAAAAACTACCTCACTAGATGAGGAACAAATACCTCAGCCACCCAGGAGGCCACAAACAAACTCCACCAGAGGACTAGCCGTCTAACTGGCTAAAACCTGAACCTGAGGCATTCAAAGAAAGAACACCTCAGCAACAAAAAAAAAACAAAGGAAGTGGAGCATTAGATTCAAAAGTAATGAAAGAAGGGGTACCAACCCTGCAACAAAATGCTATCAGTAGAAGAAAATCATGACAGTAAGAGTAAAACACTATCAAAAGAGTAGTAAAATCACACCAAGTGTGAGCATATATAGCAACAAGCTCTGCTAAAAAGACTGCAGCAGCACCAAGGCAAACATATGCCAAGAGAAATAGCCATGAGAAAGGAAAAGGAACTAATAGTCCTAATCTTGGCGAATTATTGGCCGTGGTGAAAACATTGGGTCGGAGTGGGCGGCACAACCCTCACCAACAACCAGACCCAAAAACACTCCAGGGTGAAAACAAATGGTGGCAGCCACAGAGTCCACACACCAAACCATACCAGCCCAACACAGCCTAGGTGGTGGTGGCCACAGCTCAGCACACACAATTCACCCCTTATAGAGCCCACAAAACACACCACCTTCCATAATCCACGAGTCAACATGCAAAAACTAGCCGATCACCAAACTCCCCCCTAAGGAAAAAGCCATACTAACACTCCTAAGGAAACACACCAAACCCAAGGCAAAAGTGTCTAGTTCACTCGACGCGGCACTGAGTGGGTTACCACACTCAACGCCAAACAGCTTCGGCGTTGAGGGAGGTCCACCCACTCAACGCCAAGAAACCTAAACGCAATAATAGGCTTTGGTGTTGAGTGAGCCTACCACACTCAATGCCAAAATAGCCACGGCATTGAGTGAGGTCGACTCACTCAATGCCAAAAGACTTAACTGCAAAAGCAGGCTTTGGCGTTGAGTGAGTCCACCACACTAACGCCAAAACAGCCACGACATTGAGTGAGCTCGACTCACTCAACGCCAAAACACTTATCTCAAAAATAGGCTATGGCGTTGAGTGAGTCCACCACACTCAATGCCAAAATCGCCATGGCGTTGAGTGAGGTTGACTCACTCAATGCCAAATGACTTAGCCGCAAAAGCAGGCGCTGACGTTGAGTGAGTCTACCCCACTCAACGCCAAATCTGCCACAGCATTGAGTGAGGTCGACTCACTCAATGCCAAATGACTTAGCCATTGGGAAAAACTGCGGCGTTGAGTGAGTCCACCACACTGAACGCCAAACAGCCACGACGTTGAGTGAGGTCGACTCACTCAATGCCAAAACACTTAGCCGTAAAAATAGCCATGGCGTTGAGTGAGGGCACCACACTCAACGCCAGAAGCCTAACAGTCTAGGCGTTGAGTGAGGTACACTCACTCAACGCTTTTGACTTAGCCTAATAATCAACTATCTCGACCCCAGCCCACTCAACGCCACTTATCTAGAGAGTTGGAAAATTAATTCCAACTCCCTCTCCTACCTCTTCTACCCAACTACAGCAATCTAAAAACTTAGACTAAACCTAATAAAGTCCACATCCTACTTCCTGCTACCATCTTGACATAACCGAGATTACATGAGGAGAGGAGAATAAATTAAAACTCGGACAACTCGAGCAAGCTCTAGCTGAAATGAAGCCGCAGCTACCCTAGCTTCTAGGAAGGGAAGAAAACTATTACAACAAGTATAAAAAGAGTAAAATCAAGCTTGGCAAGGGCAAAGAATGCCACTTGCCTCTACCTCTAGGAAAATAGCAGCTACCTCCAAGGCTTGGTACCGGCGGCAAGATCGTCCACCTAGAAGACCAAAACCAAAGCTTAGAGGAAGAAGAAGAGAATTCTGAAAACCCTAACTCCTAATGACAGCCCTATATCAAACAAAAACTTACCTAGGAAGGAAGATCTCGGCGAGAGAAGATTAAATATGCTGTTTCCCGAGCGAAACAAGCCCTAAATCTACAGCTAACCGGCGGCCAAAGCAGCAGCTCCTCCGCCTCTCGCTCGCTTCCTTCTGCTGGAAGCTAACAAGCTGTAGCTAGCTCGAGAAATGGGGAGAAATGGGGAGGAGGAGAACAACTAGAGCTTTTAATGCATGCCCTCCCAATAACTCATCCTATAGCTAATAAAATATTAACCTCACTAGCTGACTTCATATATAAACCTGCTTATATAAAATCAGCCACTAGCTGACACTTATACACACACACACACACACACACACATATATATATATATATATATATATATATATATATATATATATATATATATATATACAGCTCATAAAAAATTTATATACATAAAAAACTTAGCTATTTGCACATAGCCACAAAACAGCCAAAAATCTGGTAACACACTACCAGCTAACAAAACAAACGTCGAAACGACGCAAAAAACAAATGATATCAGATTTCGACAAAACTCGCACCTTAGATAAACACACAAGCTATGAAAATAACGACGAAGTCAAAAACAACATCCGACGATCATAACTCGGGCTATCACTACCCAAAGCCCAGGCACAAGCATTCCCCGAGAGCCTCACCAAGTTACAAAACTAGAACCGGCTTGCTAGGGAATCTTGCCAGCAGGCTACAAACAGGCCACTATAGGAACCTAGAGAGCAAAGACGACGCTCTAAGAACAGTAGGAGGCCGAAAACGCGTCATTGTAATGCCAAACAATGATCAAACAAAACAAAGAAAAATCGGGGGCGTTACAAAGGGTCTTGCAAAGAGCTGGTGGTTAAGGGAAAAAGAGAAACTTATAGATGGATGTTCGTGGGAATCTTTCAAGGAGTTATTACTGAGGAAATTTATACTGTCGGTCGAGCAAGACTGTTTGATGAACAACTTTTTGTATTTGAAGCAAAGGCAACTCTCAGTCAGAGAGTATGAGATAGGGTTCAGCAAGTTGAGCAGGTTTGCCCCAGATTTGGTAGCCTCTGAAGAGAATAGAGTAAAGCGCTTTCTGGGTGGTCTTTGGAGCTACATCCAGTAATTGGCTAATGCGTATGGATTTGAGAATTATGCTGAGGCAGTAGAAGCTGCTCCGAAAGTCGAAGCAATCGATAATGCCAAGAATCGAGGTATGTAAATGAGGAAGGATAAGAGAAAGTCTGATGATAGTAAAAGCTCTCGGGATTCTGTCTCTGCTTCGAATAAAGGAAGCAAGGAGGCATGTAGTTTCTGTGGCCGGCCAGGCCATTCATTCGAAAAGTGTTTCAAGAGGTTGAGAGTTCAGAAGCAGTAGGTGCTTGCAATTCAGAGCGCACCCAAAGGAGATCTAGTCTGTGCTTCATGTAAGCAGAAGGTACATGATGTGTCCCATTGTTGGAGTAAAGATAATGTATGCTTCTAGTATGGACAGAAAGGGCATTCGAAGTCTAGATTCCCGTGGTCTCAGCCCCCGCTGCAACTAGTTCCACTTCAAGCCTTGCCTTCGCCACAACATTTTGATAAAGGGAAGGGCAAGCTGAATGTGATGACTTTAGAAGAAGCGTAGATGTCCACCCAAGTGATCTTAGGTTATATTCTAATCTAGTTCTTAGCTCGTCTCTTTAGTTTCAATGTTTTTCGATTAGTTGCGTATGCAATTTTATAGGGAAGTTTAAGGTAAAGAATCGTTGGGCGTGCGTTCTTTTTGATTCTGGTGCTACCCACTCATTCGTGGCTAGGACCTTCGTTGAACATCATTGTCTGACTCTTTATAAAGTTGACGATCCGTTTTGCGTTAAGTTTCCCTCTAGTGACTCGGTGGTGTCAGACCAGAGTATCCAGAGTTGTCCTATTCTTTTAGGCTATTTTCTAGCTTTTGCCGATCTGAAGGTGCTAGACCTGGAGGACTTTGATGTTATTATGGGCATGGACTGGTTGTCCAGATATGATGTGGTTATCCAATGCAAGGTTAAGCGTTTGAACTTCAAGATGGACAACAGACACCCCAGAAGTGTGTATGGTCGTCCGCGCCATGATTCCTCGATTATTTCTGCGATATGTGCTTAGAAGCTTTTAGATTCCGATTATTGTGCTTATTTGGCTTTTGTTTTGGAAGCCTTTGTTAGTTTGCCGCATGTCGAGGATGTTCCTGTGGTGCAAGAGTTTCCTCATATTTTTCCATATAGTCTTCCTGGTCTTCTGTCTGAGAGAGATGTGGAGTTTGTTATAGATCTAGAGCCGGATAATCGCCCTATTGTTAAGGCACCGTACCGTATTGCCCCGCGCGAGCTGGAAGAGTTGCGCACCCAGCTAGATGAGTTGTTACAGTGTTGATTCATTACGCCAAGTTATTCGCCTTGGGGTGCTCCCATCTTGTTTGTAAAGAAGAAGGATGGATCTATGAGGCTGTGCATTGATTATAGGGAATTTAATAAGGTAACTATCAAAAACAGGTATCCCTTGCCGCAGATAGATGATTTGTTTGATCAGTTACGTGGTAGTACAGTGTTTTCGAAGATTGACCTTTGTTCAGGCTACCATCAGTTGAGGATCCGTAAGACGGATGTTTCGCGGACCGCCTTTCATTCTCGGTATGGACATTTTGAGTTTTTGGTGATGTCCTTTGGATTGAAGAATGCACCCTCTACCTTCATGGACATGATGAACATAGTGTTTAAGGATTTCTTGGATCAGTTTATGGTTATTTTTATTGACGATGTTCTGGTATATTCCCGGAGCACTGAGGAGCATGCCCTACACTTGCATTTAGTTCTGTTTGCTTTAAGAGAGCTTAAGCTTTATGCGAAGTTGAGTAAGTGTGAGTTTTGGCTACCTCATGTGTCCTTTTTGGGTCATGTTGTGAATAAGGATAGAATTTCAGTTGACCCAGAGAAGATAGCCACTGTTGGAAAAGACCTACCACACCTAAAGAGATAAGAAGTTTCCTAGGGTTGGCATGCTGTTATAGAAGATTTGTGGAAGGATTCTCTACATTGTCTATGATGCTGACTAAGCTTATGCAAAAGAACGCAGTTTTTTGTGGGGCGATAAGTGCGAAGAAGCCTTTCAGGAGTTGAAAAAGAGATTGTGCACTTCTCTAGTATTGTATTTGCCTACCAAAGTAATGGAGTATGCTGCTTATGTGGATGCATCACACGTTGAGCTTGGTTATGTATTGATGCAAGAAGGAAAAGTGATTGCATATGGATCGAGGCAGTTAAAGATTCATGAAATGAACTACCCTACTCATGACCTGGAGTTTGCGGCAGTTATTTATGCCCTAAAGTTGTGGAGACATTTGTTGTATGGCGCGTTGTGCAAGATTTATACGGACCATAAGAGCTTGAAGTACGTCTTCACTCAAAAGGAGCTAAATTTGTGCCAGTGTAGATGGTTGGAGTATGTCGCGGATTATGATGTCGAGATTCTATATCATTCGGGCAAAGCTAATGTGGTAGCCGACGCCTTGAGTAGGAAGACCGCATATATCTTTAACCTTTCTGTGGAATGCTTGGTGGAAGAGTTTTTATTAATGGGTATTTCTATTGGGAGTAGCGATTTGCCAAGCAGCCTAGAAGTGGTAGAGCCTTATTGGATTACGCTTACAAGGCTACATCAAAAGGATGACCCTGTTTTGCAGCATATTCATAGTAGAACTGAGAAAGGGGAATTACCTAACTTTTCAATTGATGATGCAGGTACTTTGACGTACCAAGGTAGATATTGTATTCCCGCTATTGAGGATATTCGAGCAAAGTTATGTAGTGAAGCACATGGTTTTAATGTTGCATACCACCCTAGTTCTACAAAGATGTATAAATATCTGAAGCAGATCGTTTGGTGGTATGGGATGAAGAAAGATATATCCAAGTTTGTGTCTAAGTGTTTTACTTGAAAGTGAATTAAGGCAGATCATGGACGGCCTGGTGGCAATATGACACCTTTCGATATTCCAAGTTGGAAGTGGGAGAGTATTTCTATGGACTTTATTACTAGTTTGCCAAGATCTCCCCAAGGGCATGATTTTGTGTGGGTCATAGTTGATAGATTGATGAAGTGTGCTCACTTCGTACCGTTCAAGATTGATTACTCCATGAAGAACATAACATAGTTTTATTTGGAAGAGGTCATTAGATTGCATGGAGTACCTGTAAGTATCGTGTCAGATCGAGATTCCAGGTTTACGTCTCATTTTTAGAAAAGTTTGCAGGAAGGGTTGGGTACCGATCTCAGGTATTCCACTGCTTATCATCCGCAGACCAATGGTTAGACGGAGAGAGTTAATCAGATTTTGGAAGACATGATCAGATGTTACATCTTGGACCATGGAGTAGCGTGGGATGAGCGGCTTAGCTTGATGGAATTTGCCTATAACAACAGTTATCAGGAGAGTTTGCAGATGACCCCCTTTGAGGCTTTGTATGGAAGGCATTGCAGAACTCCCTTATTTTGGGACGAAGTTGGTGAAAGACCGTTGTTGTGAAGCATTGGAAGAGATGAATACTTATGTGATGCATATTCGAGAGAAGCTCCGTATAGCTCAGGAGCGTTATGAGAAAAACGCTAATTGACGAAAGATTGATCTGTAATTTGTAGTTGGGGACATGGTTTTTCTCAAGGTATCTTCGATGTCAAGTGTTAAGAGGTTTGGAAGGAACCACAAGTTGGATCCCAAGTATGTGAGACCTCTCCGGGTTGTTGAACGCATCAGAGTGTCAGCTTATAGGCTGTATTTGCCAACTAATTTTCCTTGCGTGCACGATGTGTTTCATGTGAGCTAGTTGCGGAAATGCTTAGTGATCAGCATGTACTTGACTCGGTGCCCCAATTGCAACCTAATCTTTCTTATGTTGAAGTGCCTGTTCGTATCCTAGATACTCAGGATCGGGTATTGCGAAGGAAGACAATACTCATGGTCAAGGTTCTTTGGCGAAACCAAGACGTTGAGAGGGCGACTTAGGAGTTGGAGTCAGCTATAAGAGAGGCTCATCCTAATCTATTCTCCTAGTTTCTTTTGGTAAGTTTTTTTATTCGATAACATTTGGTTATTTTCTTTCTGTTGTAGATTCGATTTTGTATCAAGTTTCAGGATGAAACATTCTTTTAGGGGGAGTGGCTGTAACGCCCCTAATTTTTCGATGTTTATTTTAAATTTTTGTAGTGATGTAATAATGATGTTAGGGTGTTACGTTGACGCGTAGTTAACAGGTGCCGTTGTTGGAGCGTGATTTTTGCTCATCGTAATTCGAGGTTTTGACTCGGTGGATTTTAGTAGGTTGATGTTGGTTGTAACTTCAGGGAATTTTAACCCAAGTTTGGTTTGTCGAATCTTAATTTTGACTTCACCATTAGTTTTGTAGCATTGGAATTTAGCCTCGGTGGGAATTTCGTAGAAATCCGAATTGATTCGAGTTTTTGGCCATTTGGACGTTTAATTATTAATAATATTATATTATATATATATAAATACTTACAACCAAAAACCCTATCCCCTTTCTTCTTCCATAAGCTGCCAGATCGAAAGCGCAAAAGAGAGGAGGCGACATATATCACGAGGCCTTCGACCGTCGCCTGTAGGAGTGCCGGTGCTCGAAAACATGGACGAAGGGTAGATCCAGAAAGCTCTCGCCGAGATCTACGCGCTGGTGGTAGGTATTTTTGTTTTCTTGGACTTTTGGCATTGGGGTGTGTGACCCTAAACTTTTGTTTTATCCAAATCTCTCCAGATTTTGTTGCCACACTTTCTTTTTGGCCGATCTGTGCCGTGGAGTATTCAGAAGGTTGAGATAAGGAAGTTTAAGGAAAGTGGTGGTTTGCTCCCTTGCCTAGCCTTATGTATAATTCTCTTAATTTTTTTTCGATCCTGCGGTTAGATTTTATACTTCCATGTCACCTATTCTGTCTACTACGAGTTTTACGTCATTCAAATACAAGTAAATAGCCCTTTCTTCTTGTTGAGTTGCTGTGGGGTTCTTTTACATGTGTTTGGGCTCCTGCCTTGTCTACCCCTCCCTTTCTCTTATTTTATGGAACTTATTCATGGTCTGGGTTAACTGTTGTCAACGATTCCTAAGTCTAATAACTTTTATTTAGATGATAATGTTTCTGGCAGGAATAGAACTAAGTCTTGGCGTCGAGTGCTTTGAGTGTAGCTGCCTTGGCATCGAGTGCATTGAGTGAACTAACTCTTGACATTGAGTGCGTTGAGTGAACTCAACTAGGCATTGAGTGAACTCAGCTAGGCATTGAGTGAAGTAAAATTCATTGAGTTACGTTCAGGCATCTAGTGAACTCAGCTAGGTGTTGAGTGAAGTAAAATTCATTGAGTTAAGTCCAGGCGTTGAGTGAACTCAACTAGGCATCGAGTGAAGTAAAATTCGTTGAGTTAAGTCCAGGCAATGAGTGAACTCAGCTTGGCGTCGAGTGCATTGAGTGAATCTGTCTTGGTGTCGAGTGCATTGAGTGAATCTGCCTCGGCGTCGAGTTCGTTGAGTGAAATCAGCTAGGCGTCGAGTGAATCTGCCTTGGCATAGAATGCGTTGGGTGAATCTGCCTTGGCGTTGAGTGTGTTGAGGGAACTCAGTCTTGGAATTGAGTGAAGCAGAGAGGCATCAAGTGGCTGTAGTCTCACCGTCGAGTGATTTAAGAGTTAGTAACGGGAAATTTTAGTGTGTCCGTCAAGTGACTTTGAGTTCATCAAGTCATATTCGTCAGGTATACCTTAGTAACTTTTGGTTTTCTTCCCTTTGCATCATCATGGAAATCCGATGCTAAGCCTTGGGTTTCTTTTCGTTTAATAATATAATGTATGATTATTTATGGACTTGGTTGACAGTGGATAAAAGACCATCACATCAGTGCCGGTTTATGAATCATTACACATGATGGGATTTTTCTCTCTTCTTATGGCGTGTTGGGTTGTGTTGGATAATGTGGCCACCACCACATTGCTTTTTTGAGATGTTTGGTCTGAAGGTTGGTGTTGGATAATATGGCCCCCAACTTAGTACCATTTTTACTGGTGTTAATAATTCACGTGTTTTGAGCTGATCAGTCTCTTTTGTTTATATATATACACACACATATGTTATTATGCATGCACTTGCAGATGTTAATGAAACATGACTTCATATTTCACTTGGTGCAACTTCTCATACTTAATACTCTATAAATTTTTCATTTGCTTATTATTTTATGATTTATATGCTGTGGTTTGGCAGCTATTCTGTCTTGGGCTGGAAACCCTTTAACTTCTCTTGTTTATTTACCTTTGGTTTTCTTTTGCCACTTGTTCATTCTTGCTGAGGCGTTCCTCATTTTGAATGCCTCAGGCTTGGAGCTGTAGTAGGTTGGGTAGCTAGAGTTGGTGGCCTCAGGTTTTCTGTATTAGTAGCAGTAGTTCTTCCCTCCCCTTCACGAGATAGTTTTGTTGTTTTGTTTTTAGTTTAATCATACATGCCTTTTGGTGGGTTCATGTCATGTTGTTGACACCCACTAGAAGTTTTGTAGAATGTTAAGTAACTGGCTAGCTGTTAAGTCACTTTCTAGATGATTAGTTGGTTTTACTTGCTCTCTGGGAAGGATTTATGGTAGGATTGCTTGTTAGTTGTTTTAAAGCTATAAAAAGTATCATTATGCTTATCTCATACTCATGACATCTTTTAAATCAAATGTCATTATATTTTAACGAACATAAATGCTCTTTTCCTACTTATATTAAATCTAGAGGTATGAATATCATGAGTTATCCTTTTGAAGGTCTCTGCTCATGTAGGATAATAATCGAGCAAAATAAAGTATTTTTTGCAGCATATTTATATTTTTATCCATTGACTAGTTAATCCACTGAGCCGAGGGATACTACCGTCAAACCTAACTAAAAATATGTTTTCTTCAAGATAAACTTGAGATAGTGTTAGGAGTAGGTTCTTGCCTGATCATCTGCAGTTATCCCCTGCACGGCGTGACATCACGACGCATGTTTTATCTTACTCTGATATATCGTTTAAATGCTGTGAAAATGCGGGTCGTGATAGCTTGTTCCCAGGATGTAATCGCACAAATTGATTGTTTATTCACAAGAGCTGTAGACTCATCTGGAGTTTGCCAAGTCCCTCTTGTTTTGGACTCTTCTAGAGCTTGCGAGATCGGCATAGTATTGTGCCTTTGGTCTTGTTCTCTGGTACAGCAGTTTGGTGGAGATCGCGAAGATCGCCGGTTAGTGCGGTCTGGTTCTTATATCCGTTGGTGTTGAGTTCGCACTAGGGATTGCTGGTGGTGTGGACTTGGTAATGATTTGTACCAAGTCTAGTTGTGCTCAGTCCGTGTGTTCGCACGGGTAGCGCAAACTGCTTCTCTATCCGCCGAGTTTGGTAGTGTGATTGAGCCTGATCTATGCTTTAGTCGTGGGCTCGGAGTGTGCGGAATTGAGCAGTGCCCGCATGATGCTACAGACTGGTTGATGTATCCATAGTGTCCGTAGGGGTGACATAAAGGTCTTTGTTCTTGCTTTGATGGTGGTGTTCAAGCTGAATAGGTTTTCTATCCAGCCTTATTGGGGCGACAAAGGGGGACTGGTTTTAAGTCCATGCTATATAGATGTTATTGTGCTAGATGCGAGAAGGGTGGTGATCCTATCGGTTAGGGCGGTGACCACACTCCTATCCATGCCTATAAATAGGACCACTTCTCACATCGTAAGTACGAACGAATGAACAGTAAGTGAGCTCGGGTTGTTTTTTGTGGACAGGTTTCTGTATCTGTGCAGTTTGAGAAGTTATATTGTTTTTCTGTTATAGATTGTGCGGCAAGCACTAAGAAGCCAGAGACATGGTTCTGACTGCGTCAGGGATCAGTGTGGGTACTATGGGTACAATCGGCGGTTTATAACAGGTCGTAGCTTGCGACCAGGAGGTCTTCTCATTGGTAATCTTTCCCAGTGTAATAAGGCTTTATGCTAGTTGGCGGTCTGTTTGTTCAGTTCGGTAGCAGTTGTTCGCGGATTATTGCAGCTAGGCAACCTCACGGTCAGGCGTCTTGTAGATAGAAGACATAGTTTCTTCAGATTTGAATAACCAGATGTCCGATTGGTTAAGTTGCGGTTTGGCGACTTAGCGGTCTCAGCGGGCTTCCTTATGCAGTTCGGTAGTAGTGATGGTTACTGGTTCAGTCTGCCTAACTTATTTTTTTACTTGTATATTTTTGCTTCCATCAGGTACATCGGCGAATCATGTCTCGCCATGTATGCCTCATATTATAAAGAAGTTTAATAGTACAATGTTTGCTTGTTTCTTTATTTGCATCTGGTTTATTTGGCTCGATTTGATTGAGTGTTCCTACGAACTGGTTCCCGTTTTTCGTTCTTCATAAATTTTCACATGGTATCAGAGGGAATAGAGGTTTGAGCAATGATCAACCATCAAGCTTGCTTTTTTTCTTCTGGGAGTTAAGTAAACCATTGTTTGTGCAATGGAAGTAGGATTCTTAAGGGGTCTTTGAATTGAACTCTTGACGCCAACAAACTTTAGGAAGTGGAGGTCGTGCATGGAGAGTTACCTTCTCGGCGAGCACATTTGGGAAGTCGTTTGTGGAAATGAAAGGCAAGAGGTTACTTCTACCACTAGTAGTGCTGAAGCGGTGAGAGTTTGGAGAAGGAAAAACGCTAAGGTGGAGTTTACTTTCAAGCAGGCTATCTCACCGAAGCTCTTTGACCACATCATTGGATGTCGGTCAGCTGCTGAGATTTGGACTTCCCTTGATGGGTTGTTCAATAAGGAGAATGTAACGTTACTATAATTCTTGGAGAATGAGTTGGCGAGAGCCACTCACGGTGATCTATCCATCTCTACTTTCTTCCTGAAGATGAATAACTTATGTGTTAAAATTTCAGCATTGGACCCTGATGAGCCGATTTCAGAGGCAAAGCTTAAGATGCACATAATCCGCAGATTGCGGGAGGAGTATGTTGCATTCGTTACTTTTGTTCAAGGATGGACCACTCAGCTGTCTTTCTTGAGCTGGATAACCTGGTGGCTTCGCAGGAAAGCCAAGCAAGACAGATGGTGAGAGTTACTATCTTTTAAAGAGGCAGTGAGTCGCTTTTCTTAGGGAAGAAGAAGAGGTGGGACAAGAAGAAGAAGCCGTCTGTTGGCGATGGTCCTTCTACTTCATATCCGCAAGAGAAGAGCCGGTATTCTAAGCAGGATTGGAAGAAAAAGGAAGGGCCAATGTGCTACAAATGCAACATGCCTGGTCACTTCAAGAAGGACTACAAAGTCAAACTTCAGCCAGGGCACGTTGCAGGCTAAGAAGAAGCTGGTTCCAGTACTGAGGAAGGAGGATGGGGAAATGCATTCATGACGGGCACATGTGTCCGTGCTTTGTTTTCCATCAACTACCAAGACGACTAGATTGTGGACTCGGGATGTGGTCACAACCTCACCAGGGATGAGTCAAAGTTTTCTTCTCTGTAAGTGTACTTTGGTAATGAAGCAATTATTATATCTGATGATATTATTCATGCAGTCGAGAAGGAGGGTGTCATTATTTGGGCAATGGTAAGGGTCTACTCACTTTGAGGAGTGTGTATCATATTTTAGACATGAATAAGAACCTCTTATCAGTGACCAATGCAGTGGATGCGGGTTATCACATTCTGTTCAGCCCGACATAAGTGAAGTTTCACAATATGTTAGTGGTGAACGTCAGCATTACTCATATTGGCAGAAGAGTAAATGACTTGTTTGTGTTATCAACAAGTTCCTATGTTGATCGGATGAGAGCCAATGATAGTGCTACTATCTAGCACGAGAAGCTGGGACATGTCGGGATGGATAATTTGAAAGCTATGGTGGTTAGGAGCCTTGTGTATGGATTGCCAAGATTGTCATCCTTCGATAATGGTCATGTCTATGTGAGGTGTCAATATGGTAAGGCAAATCGCCTTTCATTTGACAAGTCACAAAGCAGATGGAAAGCACTATTAAAGTGCATCCAAGGTGATCTGATGGGACCCACCGTCACTGCCAGTCTTAGAGGTAGTAGGTACATGCTTGTCTTGATTGATGACTATACTAGGTACACATGGGTGTACTTCATGAAGGAGAAGTCAGACGCATTCCAATTATTCATGGAGTGTTGAGAATATTGCCCTTCAATGTTCCCTGGATTTAAAGAGGCATTACCATCAATACTAAGAGCATAATTGTGCTTGATGTATGTTTATGTTCAATGTGTACAAGATTTTCTTTATCACAATGATTAGACATGTTGTCTCAGTGACAGTGATATGTGGACACAAGGAAGAATGCTAGAAAGATAGAAATTTGTCTAAGTCCATAAGCATTGAGTGAAGCCAGTTCACTCAACGATAGATGTCAAGAAGCGTCGAGTAAAGCTCTATGCTGTCACAACAAGAGAAACTGAGAAGAAATCTGGCTAAGTCCAGAACGTTGAGTGAAGCCAGTTCACTCAATGCAAAGCACATAAAGCATCGACAAAATTAGCTTCAGTCAAAGCCTCAAAATATGTAGACAAAAAATTTGTCTAAGTCCAAATGCATTGAGTGAGGACAGTTCACTCAATGCCAACTCAACAGAGAAATCAGCTAAGTCTAGAAGCGTTGAGTGAAGGCAATTCACTCAACGCCTAAAGAAGAAAGCGTCGGCATAACTGAGTGATGTCAAAGCTTAAGAAAAAGTAGACAAGAATTCTGTCTAAGTCCAGAAGCGTTGAGTGAAGGAAGTTCACTCAGCGCCAACTCAACAAGAAATTATACTAAGTATAAAAGCGTTGAGTGAAGGCTGTTCACTCAACGCCTCATCAAGATGACAGGAAAGTCAAGTATGCGTTGAGTGATGAAGGCTCTCTCAACGTACTCAATTCCTATCAACAAAAAGTTTGTCCAAGGACAAAAGCGCTGAGTGAAGCCAACACACTCAATGCCTATCAATAGAAAGTTTGTCCAAGGACAAAAGCATTGAGTGAAGCCAACACACTCAACTCCTATCAATAGTAAGTTTGTCTAAGGACAAAAGCGTTGAGTGAAGGTCGTTCACTCAACGCTTCCTCAACAAAAATATTGGCAAAGTCCAAATTCGTCGAGTGACGACTAATCATTCGACGCCCAGTGAGACAGAAATCTGTCTAAGTGTTTTTGCATTGAGTAAAGGTTGTTTACTCAACGCCTTTACTAATTTGCTTGAATTTGGCTAAGTCCACAGATGCTGACGTCAGCAAAATTCAAAATCTCTGCAGGAAGTCTAAAGTATGCATCAAACGGGGTCGCACGCCTACTGTACGACATTTACTGATAAAGCAAAGTTGCAGCCAACAACTATATCTGATAGGTCTAAGTTGTTAGCCTAAATCACCTAGAGGGGGGTGAATAGGTGAAATACGTGTCAAATGCGGAATTAAAAAATTAACACAGCACACATCAAGCACTCACAGACGACAAGAGATTTATAGTGGTTCCCCAACCTTGGGTACGTCCACTTTCCTCACCGATCTAGCAAATCACTAGACTCGGCTACTCCACTATCTCGGATTGAAAACAATCCTACACCTCGGAACCACGTTCCTACAAAACTCGATCCAACTGGATCTACAAAACTCGGAAGAAAGATCTTCCTACAAATCTCGGAGAAAAACTCCTACAAATAAATTTTGGTTTGAGAATAAAATTCAAAACAACAAATTTTAGATCTTGATCTTTGACAGTCTTCTTCTTTAGGAACTTCGGCTTGATCAGAAAAGGTTGAAGATGACTTGAGAGAGATCCACAAATCTGAAAACTAGAACCACCTCGATCGAGAAGATAGATCTGAAATCTTTGAGGCTCAGCGAGATCGAGTGATTCACTTTTGTCTGGATCACTGGAGAAATAGTCGTTGAAGACGGAGATCGACGATCCAGACTTTCTTCCGTGAACAGCAATGGCGGCGGCGGCGGCGTGAGAATTAGGGTTCACGGAATTTTCTTTTTCTTAAAGAGAATATCTCTGTAATCTTATTTTTAGTCAATTCTGAAACGACCTTTTTATAAGTGGACTCCAACGGTCATAATCTTAATTAAGGATGACACGTGGACCAATCAGAAATGACGGATTCAAAACTACTTAAGGCGAATTCGAACTTAGAAGAATTCTGGAATAGAGAACCGCTATACTCGAGTAAGAGAAGATATACTCGAGTATGGGAATTTAGATACTCGAGTGACAAAGAGAAATATACTCGAGTAAGGTAAGAGAAATTTACTGAGTGAAAGATGAACTACTCGAGTATCAGAAGAGCTATACTCGGGTATCAGAAATATATACTCGAGTATCAGAAATATATACTCGAGTGAAAGAAAGATATACTCGAGTGAAAGGGAAAGTTACTCGAGTATTATAATATGTATCCGGGAAACATTCACTTACTCGAGTGTCAAAGTCAATTACTCGAGTATGGAAATACTTACTCGAGTATTAAAACAACTTACTCGAGTATCAGAATACTTACTCGAGTATGACTACTTGAGCTTGCAGAAAAGAGAAGAAAAAAGATCTACTCGAGTATGATATATGATTTACTCGAGTGATTAAGTTACTTACTCGAGTATGAAAACAACTTACTCGAGTGACTAACTAACTACTCGAGTATTAAGTCTGATACTCGAGTATAACAAAGGGGTTACTCGAGTATTTTGGACTTAGAAAATTTTTCTGAGGAAATTAGCTCCAATGCTTCTGTCCATCAATCCAAGTGCATATAGGAAGTGTATCCCAATAGAGAGGCTATACATGGGCCAACACTTTGGATCACACAATGAGGGATTACATTGTATGGTCCTGTGTTTGGTGACCCATTATAGACTGACATTGGTCTACACTTGGCATTAAGGACCTGTACACATACAACTTAAACACAGCATCAAATACACCTTAATTCATCTTAGTTCAAGGTCTGACCTCCTACAAATCTGAGGTATTGTGGAGACAAATCCCAACAATCTCCCCCTATTTGTAGATGTCAGCATCCTCTATACTAAGGTGAATTATACAGAGTAAAAAGAACAATGCACATATACTTGAAAAGCAAGACATAAGCTAAAGCAGGTTAATTAATGAAACAGCCATAACCAGAATTAAATATATATATATAGAAATGTTTTAAGCACAGAAACAAAGGTCCAATTCCACATTCTCAGTTCAACTCAAGATGGGGCATCCTTGTGCATCCTTTCTCTTTTCAGGTCTTGCCTCTCTAGGTAGCTGAAAGGTTTTGGAAAGTAAGTCCTGGGCCTAGGAGGAGCAGCTGGGTTGTTATGCCCCCAATTTCTGTCATGTAGCCTGATCTTTATCTGAGATGCTTCATAGGCTTTCCATTCTGAATAACTGTAGTAATTATCTCTGTTCTCCCCAAGATCAGTCACTAACCTCAAAGTATCAAGAATTAGGGACTTAGAGGTAGGACTCCATACTTCAGCATGAACAATAGGTGGTCTACCTTCAGGAGCTGGCTCTTTCCTTGGTGCAGAACGGCTGGCAGAAGCGCCGTCACCATATTTTCTTTTCCTCTTAGAAGGGCCTTGAGAACTGGAAGGAAAATCATCTTGCCACATATCAGAATAGGTGAGAGGGGGCTCAGTCACATCATCCTCAGGTCTAGGTGAGAAAGCTGGCATACTTTCAGGAATGGCTGCCTGGTCTGGAGCATCTGCAGGAGGTTGAGCTTCAAGAGGATTCAAGAAGTGTGGAATGATGGCTGGGTTGAGCTGGGCATTAGGGAAATTCATGTTGTGCAGCCAAACAGCAGTATCATAGGTATAGAATTTTACAGACTGGAGCTGGGAGAGAATTTCTGCTTTCATTTCTTTTACCAGACCATCCACAGTAGCTTGAGCTTTGAGAGATAGTTTGTCAACTTGTTCTTTTATAACTGCTTGAGCTTGTTTAGATAGTTTTTCCACTTGTTCTTTTACTGTCTTCTCCCCCTTGGTGATATCTACAAATAACTGAGCTATAGCTTCATCTCTGAACTTGCCCACTTCTTCACAAATTTTCATAAGATTGGCATCAGCATTCTTGTCCAAATGGATCTGATTATTTGCAACAGTTTCTTGCTGATTTCTCAGTTCTCCTATGCTTGAGATAGTGTGATCTATGGCCTTGCCACCTAGTTGGAACAATCTTTTTAGTTCATCAGTGTTTGCCTGGATTTCTGCAAAGCCTCTACTCATCTCTTGTTCAAGAGTAGTGACTTTGTTATTGACTGATGCTAGAGATTCATCAAAATAGTTTCTCTGTGCAAGGAGCAACTGTGCAATCTGACTTACCAAATCTGAAGAAGAGCGTGCTGAGGGTGGTGCAGGAATTGAAGGAGCAGGAGGAGGAGCAGTCCAAGGAGGAATTTCTGTTAGGACCACTGAGCTGACAACCCTTTTGAAGGGTTCTATTACAACAGCTTCTTCTGGATTGAGGAAGGATGGCAGGGAGAAATCCAAAGTCCTCAGAGGTGCCTCCACAGGATCTGGAGACATTTCCTCATCATCAGACAAGATAACATGATCAGATATGGTTGGCTCACTATCAGCAGACTTGGCAGGAGACTGTAATGGAGATTTGGTAGGAGACTTGGCAGCTGAAACATTCTGAAAAAGAGGATCATCTGAGCTTAGCTCATCAATGAATCTGTTGATGTCTTCAGCTGTAGACAGTAGGTGAGCTGTATCTGAAATTTCAGATTCAGGAATTGCTGATTGAAGATGAGCTGGAGTAGGAGAAACGGGAGGAGTAGCAACTCTGACTTCTTCTTGTGCTGGAATCACTGATTCAGAAGAAACTTTAAGCTGAGAAAGAGAAGAGGCCGGCTCCCCCTCAACTAAGGCACCAGAGGTAGCAATAGTTTGATGTAGAGGAGGAGATGGGATCCTGTCTTCAGGTAAGCTGCTGTCTTGTTGTAGTTCTGAGATGGCATCAGCCTTTGAGGCTTGGGCAGGGTTCAGGATCTTGAGGTCATACCTCTGAATGGAAGAGATAGAAACTTTCTTCATGTGGTGAAGAGGAGTCCCTTTAGAGAAGTCAAACACTGTAGGATTGATCTCATGGAGGAGGAGGGAGATAATCCTAGCAAAACTGGGATGTTTGACGCTTTCTCGGATCTTATCCAGTATCATCATTCCGAATTGGAATTTCTTCCTGCAGACAATAGCTTGCATCACGTCGAATAGATTTTGGGATACATCTCTAATGGAGTAAGTCTTGCACCATAGGATTTTGGCAATGATGTCAACGAGAAACTTCCCTTCTGAATTGAACAAGGATCGATTCAAGGTTGCACCTCCACCTTCAGGATCTCGACCACAGAATAGAGAGGTGCGGTCGGCATCTGCCTTGTCTAAGTCATCTTCTTCGTCGACCACTGGCATCCGAAGCAGAGTGGCGACTGAGGTTTTATCTAACCGAATTTCAACTCCCCTTACCTTGGATTTCAGAACAGTGCCATTGTGTCTAACCTTCAGATTTTTGTAGAACTCTTCAACATCAGGAAGCAAGAGGCGGCAGGGTTCTTGAAGAACGAAGGTCAATCCGGCCGTATCCAGGAGAATCAGGAGGTTCTTGAAGTCATCCGAAATATCTTCAATGCCATCTGTCACTAATTCAGAGCCGATTCCAAACTTGAAGGAGGGAGGAGCCATCAGCGATTCGGAAAACTTGCAGCGAAGGAAGACGAAGAACAGGAGTCGGGAATACGAGAAGTCGGCGGCTACTCGAGTGAATGAGAAGTGGAAAGGACTTTTTCGTTTTGAATATATATATAAATAATCCTAATTAGGTTTAGAGATAATTAAGTATAATGACATACCTGAACGAGGCGGCAAATTGCTGGGTGCGAGTAGAAATTTTGAAAATCAAAAGGAATCCGAGTACTCGAGTAGAAGATGACAGCATACACGAGTATGAGGTTTAGTATACTCGAGTGCGCACAACATACACGAGTAATCAATAATTCATACTCGAGTATGTAACCAGCATACACGAGTATTAAGTTCTTAACGAATTTTCATACTCGAGTATAAGAAGTTCATACACGAGTATCTTTTGGATTACTCGAGTATATGAAACTTTTTACTCGAGTATTAGCCGTTTACTCGTGTAAGTGTAACGATGCTCGAGTCTCTAATACTTGAAGGAATTGCCCTGGTAGATGTCTATTTCCACTGAAAAGCTGTACCTCTGAGCAGCCAATATTACTGATATCTTCTTAATTTGAGAGTTCATCACTGGTCTTCTTTGTTGAGCAGTCTAAGCTCAGTTTTGAAGAACGAGAACTTGGACTCGTCCAGCGGCTTGGTAAAAATATCTGCAACTTGCCTGTCTGTGGAGACATACTGTAGAGCTATATCTCCATTTTCCACATGCTCCCGGATGAAATGATAGCGAAGCTCTATATGCTTGGTCCGGCTGTGGGAGACTGGATTGTTGGCTATTGCTATAGCGCTGGAAGAGTCACAGAACAGGGGAATGTTCTGGAACTTTATGTTGTAGTCTTCAAACTGATTCTTGATCCATAAGAGCTGTGCACAACAGCTGCCTGCAGAGATGTACTCTGATTCAGCCGTTGAGATGGCTACACAGTTTTGTTTCTTACTGCTCCAGGAAATGAGTCTCCTTCCGAGAAATTGGCAAGTCCCGGAGGTACTTTTCCTGTCATCTTTGCTACCTGCAAAATCTGCATCTGAAAAACCAATTAGTTCACTATCATTACTTCTTGGGTACCATAAGCCAAGATTTGGTGTACCTTTGAGGTATCTCAAGATTCGCTTTGCAGCGATGTAGTGAGATTCCTTAGAGTTCACCTGAAATCTAGCACATACACATGTTGAGAACATTATATCTGGTCTACTCGCAGTAAGATAGAGCAAGGACCCAATTATGCTCCTGTACTTGGTTTCATCAAAAGGTTTCCCTTTCTCATCCTTGTCCAGAGACATAGCTGAGGCCATTGGAGTCCTCATAGAGGTTGCATTCTCCATTCCGAATTTCTTAAGTAGCTCTTTGGTGAACTTGGTCTGTGAGATGAAAATCCCATCTTCAGATTGTTTCACCTGAAGCCCTAAGAAATACTTTAGCTCTCCCATACTGCTCATTTCAAACTTCCCTTGCATAAGTTTAGAAAACTTCTTGCAGAGGTTGTTATCCGTAGAGCCGAAAATAATATCGTCGTCATAGATCTGCACTAGCAAAATCTTGCCTTTTATTTCCCTAAGAAATAATGTTTTGTCTATCTTTCCTCTTGTGAACTTGTTCTCAAGAAGGAAGCTAGACAGATTCTCATACCAAGCTCGAGGAGCTTGTTTAAGACCATATAGTGCTTTTTGTAATAAATATACATAATTAGGATAGGTTGAATCAATAAAACCTGGCGGTTGCTCTACGTACACTTCTTCCTTTATGTCACCATTCAGGAAGGCGGACTTTACGTCCATCTGATAGACGGTAAAGCCCTTAAGTGCAGCGTAGGCAAGAAATAACCTGATCGCCTCCAGTCTTGCTACTGGAGCATAAGTCTGGTCGAAGTCGATTCCTTCTTCTTGGCGATATCCCTTGGCGACAAGTCTGGCCTTATTCTTTACGATTATCCCATCTTCATCCATCTTGTTCCGGTAGACCCATTTTGTCCCAATGACATTCTTACCTTTGGGTCTAGGAACAAGTGTCCAAACCTTGCATCGTTTGAACTGATTCAATTCTTCTTCCATGGCTAGAATCCAGGATGCGTCGGAGTTGGCTTCCTCAAATTTCTTTGGTTCAACCTGTGAGAGAAAACTTAAGTGTAAATTCTCGTTAGTTGTACCTCGACGAGTTCTGACGCCATCCCGAGGATCTCCTATTATTTGGTCAACAGGATGATCCTTCAAGTGTCTGAACTCTAAAGTCCTTGCATCTGGGATCTCTTCAGCCACTGGAGTTGCATCTTCAGCTGGGATGTCTTCTTCATCTTGATCATTCACCTCTCCAATGGTGGTTGTAGAGGGGACCTTGTTGAATGTCTCATCTTTATCTTCACTAGGTTCATCCAAGCTAAGTTCTTTCAACTTTGTACCTGCATCTACAATAGGCACACTAGACGAGTTGCTTTGCAACAGACTCGTCTCATCAAATACAAGATGTATCGACTCTTCCACCACCAGAGTTTTTCTATTGAATACTCTATAAGCCTTACTATGGCTACTATATCCTACAAAAATACCTTCAAAGCTTTTCTCGCTAAACTTGGTAGAGTGATACTTCCCGTTGTTGAGCACGAAGCATTTACAACCAAAGATTCTAAAGTATGAAATGGTTGGTTGCCTGCCTTTTAGAAGTTCGTAAGGAGTCTTATCATGGTTCTTGTTGATGAGTGCTCGATTTTGCACGTGACAAGCGGTGTTGACGGCTTCAGCCCAGAAATACTCCGGAAGTGAGGCATCACTCAACAGGATCCGACAAGCCTCTATGAGTGTTCTGTTCCTTCTCTCAGCTACTCCATTTTGCTGTGGAGTGCGAGGAGAGGAAAACTCATGAAAGATACCTTGACTTTCACAAAATTCTGTCATGGCTCCAGATTTGAATTCCGTTCCATTGTCACTTCTGATTTTGACTACGGAACAGTTGTATTCATTCTGGATCTGCCTCACAAAATTAGTGAAAATACCGAAGGTATCTGACTTGTGTTTTAGAAAGAACACCCACGCAAAGCGCGAGTAATCATCCACAATAACCAACGTATATTCCTTACCTCCCAAACTTCTAACCTGCAGTGGACCAAACAAGTCCATATGGAGAAGCTGTAAACTTCTATTGGAATCCTTGCCTATTATGCTTTTAAACGAACTTCTTGTTTGCTTGCCTTTAATACAAGCGTGACAAGGGCTGTCCGTAACGCACTTGACATTAGGCGCATCACGTACTAAGTTTTGAGAGAATAATTTATTAATAGTTTTGAAATTAATGTGTGCTAGTCTCTTGTGCCATTGGTCAGCAAGAGATGCACTACTTTTTGCCAAAAGACACACTGGTGTCGAAGAGTCTATACAAATAAAATTTAGACAGAAAATATTTCTGCTTCGAGTGCCTGATAAAATAGTTTCCATGTTGTTAACCAATTTTATCAAACACTTGTCAGCATGAAATTCAACTACGTATCCTTTGTCGCATAGTTGGCTTATGCTAATGAGATTGTGTTCCAATCCTTCAACATAGGCTACATCCGAAAAGGATATGCTACCGTTAGAGATCATACCATAGCCTTTAGTTATTCCTCGATCTGAACCTCCAAAGATGACCTTTGGTCCGTTGCAGACTGAGGTGTAATTCTGTAGTAGGCTCCTTGTCCCGGTCATATGCCGAGAACATCCACTGTCCAAGTACCAGATTGGCATTTTGGTGGCCTTTGGACATACCTGCAATTACAATCATTTATCCTTAGGAACCCAAACAAGTTTGGGTCCTTGGTCTCGAGTTAGAGTACTCCCCCTACGAGTATTAGCCTCATGAGTGGTCACTCTCACGTTGCTAACTTTAGGGGTTGCAGCATTTTCAGGATTGAACCAACAATCACTGGCAAAATGACCAATTCTGCCACAGCACCAACAGTTGAACCTATTGTATCTTTGCCTTGTGTAGTCCTGCTTGACTTTCTGGAATGAAGGTCCAGCAGGAGCTTTACTCTTGGAGGAGGAGGCTTCATGATGATGGCAGTTACATGAGGTCTTCTCCTTCATAGGCTTTTCTACAATGGGTTTTACTCTTGGTGTCTTTTTGAAATTATGACCATGAGCATAAGGTCCATAGCTTTGAAGCTGAATCTCCTCATAAGGTGCCTTGAAGACACTCTCGCCAAAGTTACGAGGACGAGTCCAACCTTGGTATCTTGACTTAGGCTTCTCAGGGATCGGCCTAGAAAAGTGTCTGTAGGTGGACTCATAATCGAGTTCGTTCGTGGGAAAGATAACTTTCTTGAATACAATAGGTTCCAAGGGAGCTTTCCCTTTTCCTTCAGCTAGAGCCTTCCGGGCAGCCTTATTCTTTCTCTTGGCCTTGTTTCTCCTAGAGGATTTACTAGAAGAGACAATGTGGCCTAAACCAGCACCCTTGGCCTTAGCAGAGAATTCAGCAACGATTGGAAGAACTGTCTTAGGCTTAGAAAAACTCTCAACAAGCTTCTTTTCAGCCTCGAGTTGTCGTTCCAATTCTTTGATGATTTCCTCTTTAAGGTCGATGTGCTTGAGAGCTTTATTGTATCCCTCCATAGCTGCATTGAGGTTCTCTTGAAGAGAGTTAGTCTTATCGACTTCTTCTCTCAAGCTGCTCTCACTAGCTCGTAGAGAATTTATCTCTTTGGCTTGAGTTTTCATTAATCTACGACATTTTTCGTAAGCGGTGAGTAACTCCTTATACTGACCCATGAGCTCAGATTCATCTTCAGAGGAATATCCCTCTTGCTCATTGTCATCATCAGAATCAGAGAGAGGAGTGTGAGATTTTACCTCCCCAGTAAACTGGAGGACTTGTTCATCATCCGAATGAGCCATGAGCCCAAAGTAAGCTTCCTCTTCTTCACTCGACTCAGATGAGTCAGAGTCGCTGAGAGTTTTGCTCTTCTTGGCTACTAAGCTTTTCTCTTTCCTGTTCTTATGGTGTGAGGATTTCTTTTCCTCTCTTCTTCCACCTTCTTTCTTTTTGTGAGGGCACTCGGCGATGACGTGACCTGGCTTATTGCAACAATAACAAATGATGTCAGTTGAGATCTGTTTGTTCTGTTTAGGATTATACCTGTCATGGCTGCTTGAGCCTTTCTTCCGATGATCACCGTCATGCCGTGATCTTCTATATGAGTCATCCTTGCCTCTCTATTGCTTCTTTTTGTTCAAGAACTTCTTGAACTGCCTTGAGAGTAGGGAGAACTCTCCATCAGATAGTTCTGAGCCAGATGAGCTAGGCTCAGATGATTCTTCTTCATCAGCCTCAGGAATTGGGGCAGGAGAGCTAGCCTTTATCTTCCTTGAGCCATCTGCCTTTAGAGCGACAGATTTCTCCTTGGATGCAGACCTGCTTGTCTCTTCTTCAGCTTTTCTTGAGTTGATTTGCAGCTCGTAAGACATAAGCTTTCCGAACAGATTCTACGGGTCTGTCTCAGCTAACCTTCCAAACTCCCGAATGGCGCATACCTTATTGTCCCATTCCTTGGTTAGGGATCTTAAGAATTTGTCATTGAGTTCCCCGTTGGTGAAGACTCGGCCATAAACTCTTAGGCCGTTCACTATCTTGAAGAAGTTCTCGAACGTGTCAGCTATGGCTTCCTTGTGACCTTGCCGGAAGGCTTCATACTTTTGATTCAGAAGGGATCTCCGATCATCCCTCACTTCCTCTGTACCTTCCATTAGAGTCACTAGGGATTGCCACATCTCTTTGGCAGATTGGCAATGAATTAGATTTTGCAGCATTGAGTCATCGACTGCACTTGCTATGATATTCTTTGCTTTCTTGTCCAGAGAGACAAGTGCAATCTCATCCTTGTCTAGATCCATCAATTTCTTTGGTACCTTTTTGGTTGGATCTATTATTGATGCGGTCATAGGAACATGAGGACCTTCTTCAACAATCATGAAGATCCGAGGGTCTACAGCTTCCATGAAGAATTTGACCCTTTCCTTCCACATAGGGAAGTTGTTCTTGGTGCAGATAGGGAGCTTGGCAAAATCCTTAGTCTTACTCATGCTTGATACTCAACTTAGAAGGATACGATCAAGGTGTTAACCTTTTAATGATCAACCTCCTCTGATACCAATTGAGAGGTCTAAGTTGTTAGCCTAAATCACCTAGAGGGGGGTGAATAGGTGAAATGCGTGTCAAATGCGGAATTAAAAAATTAACACAGCACACATCAAGCACTCACAGACGACAAGAGATTTATAGTGGTTCCCCAACCTTGGGTACGTCCACTTTCCTCACCGATCTAGCAAATCACTAGACTCGGCTACTCCACTATCTCGGATTGAAAACAATCCTGCACCTCGGAACCACGTTCCTACAAAACTCGATCCAACTGGATCTACAAAACTCGGAAGAAAGATCTTCCTACAAATCTCGGAGAAAAACTCCTACAAATAAATTTTGGTTTGAGAATAAAATTCAAAACAACAAATTTCAGATCTTGATCTTTGACAGTCTTCTTCTTTAGGAACTTCGGCTTGATCAGAAAAGGTTGAAGATGACTTGAGAGAGATCCACAAATCTGAAAACTAGAACCACCTCGATCGAGAAGATAGATCTGAAATCTTTGAGGCTCGGCGAGATCGAGTGATTCACTTTTGTCTGGATCACTAGAGAAATAGTCGTTGAAGACGGAGATCGACGATCCAGACTTTCTTCCGTGAACAGCAATGGCGGCGGCGGCGGCGTGAGAATTAGGGTTCACGGAATTTTCTTTTTCTTAAAGAGAATATCTCTGTAATCTTATTTTTAGTCAATTCTGAAACGACCTTTTTATAGGTGGACTCCAACGGTCATAATCTTAATTAAGGATGACACGTGGACCAATCAGAAATGACGGATTCAAAACTACTTAAGGCGAATTCAAACTTAGAAGAATTCTGGAATAGAGAACCGCTATACTCGAGTAAGAGAAGATATACTCGAGTATGGGAATTTAGATACTCGAGTGACAAAGAGAAATATACTCGAGTAAGGTAAGAGAAATTTACTGAGTGAAAGATGAACTACTCGAGTATCAGAAGAGCTATACTCGGGTATCAGAAATATATACTCGAGTATCAGAAATATATACTCGAGTGAAAGAAAGATATACTCGAGTGAAAGGGAAAGTTACTCGAGTATTATAATATGTATCCGGGAAACATTCACTTACTCGAGTGTCAAAGTCAATTACTCGAGTATGGAAATACTTACTCGAGTATTAAAACAACTTACTCGAGTATCAGAATACTTACTCGAGTATGACTACTTGAGCTTGCAGAAAAGAGAAGAAAAAAGATCTACTCGAGTATGATACATGATTTACTCGAGTGATTAAGTTACTTACTCGAGTATGAAAACAACTTACTCGAGTGACTAACTAACTACTCGAGTATTAAGTCTGATACTCGAGTATAACAAAGGGGTTACTCGAGTATTTTGGACTTAGAAAATTTTTCTGAGGAAATTAGCTCCAATGCTTCTGTCCATCAATCCAAGTGCATATAGGAAGTGTATCCCAATAGAGAGGCTATACATGGGCCAACACTTTGGATCACACAATGAGGGATTACATTGTATGGTCCTGTGTTTGGTGACCCATTATAGACTGACATTGGTCTACACTTGGCATTAAGGACCTGTACACATACAACTTAAACACAGCATCAAATACACCTTAATTCATCTTAGTTCAAGGTCTGACCTCCTACAAATCTGAGGTATTGTGGAGACAAATCCCAACAATATCGAGTCCCACTACTCATAGATTCGTTAGACGATGGAAGATAAAAAGCGATAGATCAGATAATAGAATATTAACTTTTGGGAAAAGCTCTGGACTTCATCTTCTTCCTCTCAACATTGTTGCAGAGCCGAAAAAACAAGTTCAAACTTCTGATCTACGAGCTAAAGAAGGTAGCTGTTGCCATTCTTACCTGGAACAATAAGTTCAGAGAAACTCTCTGAGAAAGAAGAAGCAGCAAAACCAAACCCTAGCTGTAGTTATATCACAGTTCAAGCAGATCTTTCCTGAAGAACATTTTCTGGAGCTATGAAAAAGAAGATATCTTGACTTAGTCAACTCAGTTCAAAAGAAGGTAGACACAAAGAAAATCTCTCTAGTGTCTAGATCATCATCAATAAACCTTCCATGAAGTAGGATCCTTTGGATCTGAGTGTAAGCCTATTATATAATGGCTGAGTGTAGGATCTTTTGTAGATCTGAGGTAGGATCTTTTGTATATCTGAGGTAGGATCAGTGTGTGGATCTGAGGTAGGGCCTATGTGCCTGAGTTGTAGTACTTGTGCTCAAGTGTGAGGTAGGATCCCTGTGTGGATCTGAGTGTAGGGAAGTTTGCCTGAGGTAGGATCTGGTTCAGATCTGAGGTAGGAGAGTATTCCTGTCTGAGTTGTAGGGCTATCCTCCTAGCCTGAGTGTAGGACTATTAACTTAGTCTTAGGTAGGTGATCTTTGGATCAGTAAGCTGTAGGATAAAAGCTTGCTCTGAGTTGTAGGGCCTTGTGCCTGAGGTAGGTCTTGGAGGAGACTGAGAGTTCATGAGGGATCTATATTGTAAGCTCTTTGGAACCGAGTTTGGAGAAGTTGCCTTGTCTAACAAACTGTTAGAAAGGTGGGAGGGATAGTGGATGTACCCATAATCTGGAGAACCACTATAAATCTTGTGTGTGTTGTGTGATTGTCTTGAAAGCTAACTTAATCTTACTTACAATACCCTAAAGTAAGGAAAAAGTCTCAAAAGACTGAAAAACCTCTTCACCCCCTCTAGGTGTTTAGCTACTCTTGAAACTAAAGACTTTCAAGTGGTATCAGAGGGAGGTTGCTCAAATAGGACTTAATAGTCTGATTTGATCTCCAAGGGTAGCTAAAAGAATTGTACTTATGGGTTCAGGAGAGAACCATAAGGAGCTGAGTTTCATGAAGCTTCCAATCTACATGAAGAAAAGATTTGGGATTTGGAAGGAGAGGGTCAGAATTTTCATGGAAGCATCTGACCTAAGGATCTTTATAATTGTTCAAGAGGGACCCCTCATCCCTATGAAGATCTTAGAACTAGATGCAATAGTCAAGACCCCCAAGAAGTATTCCGAGATGACCAAGGATGAGGTGAAAGTTATTACTTCAAGGTTAGCTAGTCACCTAGAGGGGGGGGGGGGGGGGTGAATAGGTCTATTAAAATTCTTGAGTCCTTTTGCTATTTTCTTATTAACCTTTATATTTTCTTTTGCTTTATTCCTAGGGTGATCTAGAGCTTGTACTTGGACCCTATAATAAAATAAAAAAACTAACACAGAGCAAGCACACAGTTATTTATAGTGGTTCCCCAATTGGGTACATCCACTTTCCCTCCCACCTTTCTAACTTATGTTAGATAAGGCACAAACTCCTCCAAAATGCTCCTCAGAGCTTACACCTCAGGCCCTTAGCCTTACACTCAGGTTCTCTTCAGAACCCTACCTCAGAACTACAAAGGTTCCTACCTCAGAGCCCTACAGTGCTCCTACAGCTCAGTGGTCCTCAAACCACCTACCTCAGCCTTATCTCTAAGGCCTACAGCTCAGGCTTCTCAGCCCTATAACTTTAGGAACAAGGCCCTACTCTTAGAGTGATACAACACTCCTACAGCTCTGTACCCTTCCAGGTACCTACCTTAGTGCCCTTTTAGGCACCTATAGCTCATCCTCCTCCAAGGCTTACAACTCAGTGACACACTTGTCACCTACAGCTCAGTGACTCAACAGTCACATAACTCAGGCACTAGGCCCTACTACTCAGGCTTGGAGGACAGCCCTACTCTCAGATCCACACTTGGATCCTACCTCAGTACCCCAGCAGGCATCACCTACCTTAGTGACTAATTAGTCACCTACAACTCAGGGACAAAATGCCCTACAGCTCAGATTCATACAAGCTAAATCCTACAGAAAATTAATCAAAAAGTTGAAAAAAAAAAAACATGACTCTGAGAAAAATCTCAAAGTTTACCTTGCTGGACTGAGCAGATATCACTCTCCTGCTATAGAAGGAATTAGTCTTCTTCTACAGCTAGCTCCTTTTCTGCTGCACTTAAGAACAACTATCTGCTGTTGAAGGCTGACGGCCCTTCACACAGCTATCTCTCCTTACTGATTAGATGAATCAGCTACCTTATTCTGGAAAGAACAAACTTGCTAAACTGGAAAAAGCTTAAGCTATCTTTCTCTGCCTTTTCTAGCTAACTCTGCTAGACTTGACTTTCAAGCTCGTCGGAGAAGATGAAGTCCAACCGCCTTTCTTTTCATTTTCTTTTTCGTTCCTTTGTTTGTTAACCCTAATCCCTTTTCTTCTTTTCCTTTTATATCTGTTGATTTGAATCAATGACACAATTGAATGTGGGCCCCGCCAAGATGGTCTGTGCCACCTCCCTTAAAAGAGGATAAACAGTACTTTC